>CM055118.1:404380929-404818429 GCA_029206835.1 Rana muscosa
CATCCACTCCCCCATCTATCCATGCATCCATCCACCCCCCCATCCATCCCATCCACCCCCCATCCATCCATGCATCCATCCACCCCCCATCCATCATCCACTCCCCCCATCCATCCATCTATCCACTCCCCCATCCATCCACTCCCCATCCATCCATCCACTCCCCCATCTATCCATGCATCCATCCACCCCCCCATCCATCCATCCACTCCCCCCATCCATCCATCCATCCATCCATTCACCCCCCATCCATCCATCCACTCCCCCATCCATCCATCTATCCACTCCCCCATCCATCCCCCATCCATCCATCCATCCAACCATCCACGCCATCCACTCCCCCATCCATCCACTCCCCATCCATCCATCCACTCCCCCATCCATCCATCCATCCATCCATCCACTCCCCCATCTATCCATGCATCCATCCACCCCCCCATCCATCCATCCACTCCCCCCATCCATTCATCCACTCCCCCATCCATCCATCCATTCATCCCCCATCCATCCATCCCCATCCACTCCCCCATCCATCCACTCCCCCATCCATCCATCCACTCCCCGATCCATCCATCCACCCCCCCATCCATCCATCCATCCACTCCCCCATCCATCCATCCCCCATCCATCCATCCATCCCCCATCCATCCAACCATCCACGCCATCCACTCCCCCATCCATCCACTCCCCATCCATCCATCCATTCCCCATCCATCCAACCATCCACGCCATTCCACTCCCCCATCCATCCACTCCCCATCCATCCATCCACTCCCCCATCTATCCATGCATCCATCCACCCCCCCATCCATCCATCCACTCCCCCATCCATCCATCCATCCATCCACCCCCTATCCATCCATGCATCCATCCACCCCCCATCCATCCATCCACTCCCCCCATCCATCCATCTATCCACTCCCCAATCCATCCATCCCCCATCCATCCATCCATCCATCCAACCATCCACGCCATCCACTCCCCATCCATCCACTCCCCATCCATCCATCCACTCCTCCATCCATCCATCCACTCCCCCATCTATCCATGCATCCATCCACCCCCCCATCCATCCATCCACTCCCCCCATCCATCCATCCATCCATCCACTCCCCCATCCATCCATCCATCCATCCCCCATCCATGTCTCCATCCATCCCCCAACCATCCCCCATCCACTCCCCCATCCATCCACTCCCCATCCATCCATCCACTCCCCCATCCATCCATTTACTCCCCCATCCATCCATGTCTCCATCCATCCTTCCACTCCCCCATCCATCCATCCTTCCATGTCTCCACCCATCCATCCAGACCCCCATCCATCCATCCATCCACTCCCCCATTCATCCTTCCAACCCCCCATCCATCCATATCTCCATCCATCCATCCATGTCTCTATCCATCCATCCATGTCTCCATCCATCCATCCATGTCTCAGTGCATTATTTTGCTGAGAAAAAACTTTGAAAACCCCCCCTAGAATTTCTAGCTGCGGCCATCTTGAGTAAGGGCAGATGATTCATTTAGCATTTACTTCCTGGAATCCATCTGCCCTTAGCTCAGGCATGCAGACAGGAGGATGTGCTTAGCTGAGAAAGCCCATCCTCCCATGGAGACCCCTGGGATGTATGACATCATTTTGGCCTAGGCCAGAAACCAGGAAGTGACTGAATAAATGTAAAAAATAAAGTATAAAACCAGTAAATCTCCCTTCCTATCGATGTACTGATGATGGCAGGATTTCTAATGCCCCGTACACACGATCGTTTTTCATGCCGTTAAAAATGCCATTTTTAAAAATGGCCATTAAAAATGATCGTGTGTATGCTCCAGAGCATTTTTAACGACGTGAAAAACGGCCATTAAAAATTCCGGACATGCTCTCTTTTTTCACGTCGTTTTTCATGTCGTTTTTTTTAACGACGTGAAAAACGATAGTGTGTATGCTTTCACGACGTGAAAAAAAACGCACATGCTCAGAAGCAACTATGAGACGGGAGCGCTCGTTCTGGTAAAGCTAATGTTGGAAATGGAGATGGCACATTCGTCACGGTGGAATTAATAGCATCGTTTTAATGCAGCGCATTCCGTTCTTCTTTTGACATTGAGAGTTTTATGCCAAACTTGTTTCTAAAGTAATTCCAAATTGCTCTAATGATTTTAAAATATTATTTATAAGCCGCACCTCCCTCCTAAATAATACTAATAATAATAAAATAATGTAATTCTCCTTTTTTCTTTAAATTTTATATTATTTTTGGTTATTTTTTTTGGCCTTTTTTTAAGTATTTTGGCTTAAATTATTCTTGTGTAAAGTTACCATAACAACCTTCCAAATGTGTCTCATTTGGCCTCAGGGAGGTTTGTGTCCCCTGATAATAACAATAATATTATTTGAGATGTCCCTGCCTGCTCCCTAGCAAGCTCTCTTTTGAAATACAAATCACATAGTCAAGTATTTAAAGGGCACTCAATTTTTTTTTATTTCAGAACATTAACAAATTAAAGTGGAAGGCAGCACTGGAGAGCCTGCTTGCATTTGTGCATCCCTTTCACCCCACAACAACCATACAAGATGTCCAAACCAAAATAGAGATTAGATCCCCCCAAAAAATGAGCCCAATCTTGTCTTGAGCTCCCAGAGGTCAGGAGCCACAGCAGATAAGTCCTATATGTCCCCAGTCTGTGGTACTACAGCAGGCATTATTTTCTCCTCTTCCTTGTAGCCTTCTCTCCAGCCTTCTCTGCAGCCTTGGTTGGTTTCTTCCTTGGAGGCTGGGGATCAGGAGGAGAGGTTGTGGCAGGAGGAGTAGTAGGAGGAGGAGGTGGAGGAGTAGGGACAACCTCCGTTATGTCCGTGTACCTAGTGAGTTCACCCAGCACGCCCTTATTGATGACTTTCAATAGCAGGGTCTCACTGTAAATTTTTTGCTGCAACTCCATTTGCCCTAGTTTGTGGGCGAGGACTGCGGCAAATCCCTCTTCAACAGAGGGTGCCTCTCTGAGGGCCGCTGTTGCCTCTCTGAGGAAGGCCCTGGTTTCCTCCTCCACCTGCCTACCTCTCCTTGGCCCTCGTGGTTTAACTACCAGGGGAGGCATCTGGGCTCTTGTGCTGGGCCCAGCCTCCTCCTGGGTGCCACTGGGCCCAGCCTCCTCCTGGGTGCCCCTGGGCCCTGCCTCCTCCTGGGTGCCACTGGGCCCAGCCTCCTCCTGATCCCCAAAATCACCCTCTTCCTGGCTCTGCTCTGGCTGTAAAAAAAGAAAGGGACATTATTTATTTTGCCACATCATCATTCACAGACATTGTTCACCTCTAGACATTGTTGAAATCAATGCCAAAAGTTATGTCATTTTCATTGATTCCGCATCCTGGTTTTGTTGTCTTGGACACATAAAATTAGGCCACTACTGTATCTTGCTCTTCACAAACTTTATTGGTAGAAGTGTACATACCTTTAACAATACTAACATCTATTTAAATTCTACAATTTTGTACGATAGAAATATAGATAGCAAAACTTTACCTGGCTCCATATCTCCAAATTTGCCTCCTCAAGGCCCTGATCTTGATCCTCAGAGGAAGCCAGAGCAGGGTTGACAGGAAGGCTGGAGGACTGGCTGCAGGGAAGGCTGGAGGGTTGGGTACAAGGAAGGCTGGATTGACCTCTGGGGGGAAGGGTGGAGAGAGATTCCCGCACTTCCAGCTGGTCATCCAGAAAAGCAAGCTTACTGTAGTACCACAGACTGGGTTTATAAACCTTATCTGCTGGTGCACCTGACCTCTGGGACCTCAGAACCATAGTCCTCTGGGTCCTGTATGTCCCTCTGATGGTCCCAATTTTGTTTTTGACATCTTGGAGAGTTGTTGTGGGTATCTTTGTTTGCACAAATGCAAGCAGGCTCTCCAGTGCTGCTTTCCTGGCGTCTTTATTTTTATTAATGCCACTTTTTGTTTGCCATAATATAGGGAGCTCTTGCCATTTGTCGTTGAACTCCCCCATGAAGTCTGGGTTTTTAAAAGTATTCATGATATCTGCAAAAGCGAGAAACCAAAATAAAAATATATTTCAGGCAACATTCCTCAACTATGCATTGTCTACATATTTTGAGCACACAAATCTCCTCGTCTGATGAACCTCAAAAAGTAAAATTGTTAGGTACCTTGGTCACGACGTTCGTTGCTAACTCTCTCTCCCGAAAAATGAACGTATTTCCCAGACATGGATCTTCACTTTATATACACAGCGCATGCGTGAAACTCCGCACGCTTTCCCCGCCCCTGACGTTCGATATTGTACTTTCCCCGCCCCTTCTCGCTCGTAGTGCTGAACAAAACATGGCGGAGACACAGGTGGCTGAGATTACCTCTACAGAGGATGAAATTACAGAGGAGCCCAAATCAAGACCCAGGAGATATAAGGCATCCAACATGTCATTCGAGGAAATGATGGAGATGGTCGCCATTTTAAAGAAGGAGGATTATGATGCCAAGCATGGTCCGTATAAAAGGCCTAATCTGGTCAAGTCCAGAATTATGGGCAAAGTGGTCAAAAGTCTTCAGAAAAAATTCGGGGTGTGCAGAACGAAGGAACAGCTCAGAAAACGATGGTCAGATCTGAAGTTGCGGGAGGCCGACCAATATAAAAGAATCAAGAAAGTTATATTAAAAAGTAAGTAATTTTTTTTGAGTTTTTCAATGGTACATATTATTTTCTTGTATTCTGTCGTGTATTTTTAACTTTCACATAGTACACTGAAAGATACCATCTTTTTTAGGTTCGTCCGCATAGTAAACGGACGTATTTTACCTCTTTCTCCGTACAGTTCCTCAAACGATGTTTTAGGATCATCCAGTGTGAACACCCATGTTTTTTTGTTTATTTGGGGGAGTAAATTTGGGCCTCACTTATTTTTGGTGTGCTAATCCAAAGGAGATTTGTTCATTTGAAAAAACAATATGCATGGTAATGTTAAAGGGAGTGAATGCTCAGCAGCTGATGAAACATCTGAACGCAGTAGTACTAGTGTGGGCCTAAAGCCAAAAAGCTTGAGGGAGTCACACACAGGTGATCCAGTGTAGATACTTTGGGGTGTTACAATGTTTCAAATTTGTTCACAAAATGTATATGCTCTGGTTTGGCCTATGTATCCAATCATTTGTCCCGGTTGGCACAGGGGGTAAAAATTAAAATGGAGCATGCTTCAAAAGAATGATTACAAAGTTTTTTTCCATGTTTCTTATTTTAGCAAAATTGAGTCGCTACTAATGAAACTATTCCTTTTATTTCAATCTCCCTAGGGATTCGAAAAGCTACCTCAGATGAGACGAGAATTGCAATACCTACAACAATACCCCCAGAACCCCAGGATGGAGAGGAACGTGATGTTTTGGAAGTGGAAAGTGGCACCACCACAGGTCAGAGAGAAACCAGACACATGCATGTTAAATAGATGTAGGCCTACATATTCTATCCTACATATTTATTTTTACATTTAGGTGCAGTTCTGGCCGAAGACCCCAATAAGTTGACACATCACAGTGCCCAGATCCTGATCCAATACCTGATGGTCTGCTGTCGTGACCTCGAAAAAATTAAGGGAGACTTGCTAGAGATCAGGGCAAATACAAAGCGGGTGGAGGAAAGGCTCCAAAATATCATGGCTGTGCTTGGGCGTGTCTAATGTTTTTACACCAAATAACGTTTTACTTGCAGAGATTTCTATTTTTTTTTGTTATTTTACCCTTTAATGACTAGCACATGTTTAGCTTTTTCTAAATTTTGACGAATATAGTTTGTTTATGCATGGCTGGTCATGCGTTTTAATACACCCGAAATTAAGGGAACATCCACATTTCTAAGGAAGTTGCCCACCTAAACAAAAAAATAAAGGTATTTTTACATAACAAATCATTGTGGCTTCATTATGTAAATGTGGTGCTGAGTGAACTAATCAATGTTTGGTGTTTACACTGACAATGAAGGCTAATTAAAAGATTTTTTAATCCACATGGAAAAACAAATGCACTAGGTAAACCTACCAGAAACATCAAACATTATACAATAAAAATGACAAACCAATCTTTACTTTTTTAAAAAGTTTTATTTTTTTGGTATAAAATTATTAGAGATTGTCTGGCATTTCAATGGCCCCCCTACCCATAAAATAGTCCACATATTGGTTACGGACCTCACGTCCGGTTGGGGGGGCCAAGCCAGGACGGCCAGGTTCCAGGGCCACCAAAGTTTCTGCATTGATTAAAGAGGCCTCAGGCCCACTCAAAGATATATAACTGGTGGAATGCACCCGTAGGAAATTATGCAGCACACAGCACGTCATAACCACATGGTTCCATTTGTATGGGGCAAGGTGGATGGAGGTAAGGAAGAGGCGAAATCGGCTGGCCATGATCCCAAACGCATTTTCCACCACCCTTCTGGCTCTGGCCAGCCGATAATTGAACACCCTCCTCTCAGGGGTGAGGGTGCGTTGCGGGAATGGCCTCATCAAATGGGGTCCCAGGCCAAACGCCTCATCCGCCACAAACACAAAAGGTAGTCCCTCCACATTCTGCTCCGCTGGTGGCAAGGCCAGCAGATCCAAAAGGAGCCGTTCTCCAAACTCCGTCTGGGCAAAAACTCCTCCATCAGACATCCTGCCATTCTTGCCAACGTCCACATAGAGGAACTCGTAGGTGGCCGACACCACTGCCATCATCACGACGCTGTGGAACCCCTTATAATTATAATAAAAGGATCCCGAATGGGGTGGTGGGACGACCCGAACATGTTTGCCGTCGATGGCTCCTCCACAGTTCGGAAAGTTCCATCGCTGGGCAAACTCGGAAGCCACATTCTGCCATTCATGTGGCGAAGAAGGGGACTGTGGAATTAAAGAAATAACAAATTAATACTTGGAGCCAGAAACATTGAAAGCTGATTTCATACACACATTCATGGCCAACATTGGTAGAAACTGTTCAATACATAAAAATTTGGAAGCTAGAAAAAAATAAAAAATAAAAAAAAATATGGGGGGGGGGGGAAGGGTTGAAGATGAGTTGGGAATATCACACATGAAGGCTGTAGCACTCTGTATTGAAGTTAACAAAAATGAAACATTCCTAGGCAAAATTTAGGGTGCGTTTTGGGTAAAGCACTACGATGGAACATATAATAAAAAACATGGAAATGACTAGGCAAGGTAGGTATGGCCCCAGGATAGCATGCTGGAGAGGTTAGGTAAGCCAAATTTACAGGTAGGCCTCAAACACCAAACTTTAAATAATAAAACATGGGGAGAAAGGGGACATTCCCTGCAGCTAAGAATCATGTGAATTAGGGACTGCAAATAAAGCAAATTAAAAATATCCAAAAATAAAAACCATACAATGTGAATTTTTGAAGAAGAACACTTACCTTAACCACTTAACGACCGCCCACCGCCGATTTACGTCGGCAGAATGGCACGGACAGGCAGAATCACGTAGATCTACGTGATCGCCTTTGTGCAGTTGGGGGGTCCATCCGGACCCCCCTTCACTGCAGTGAGCGGCCGTTAAGTGTTCGGGAGCGATCAGGCATGAGGGGGCGGCCGCTCGATTCCGCCCCCCCCCTCGCGATCGCTCCCGGCCAATGAAATTGCTTCCTCCGCCATGTGATGTAAACACAGGCTGGAGGAAGTGATGTCATCTCCCTCGCCGCGGTCTTTTCGTTCCCGGCGCCGAGGAGTGAAGACAGAGGTTAGTGCTCCAACAGTCCACTGACACGTAGGTACACATAGGCACACAAATCACCCCCCAGTCACCCCCAGATCACCCCCCAGGTCACCCCAAAGCCCCCAATCACAGTGTCACTGATTGCAGTGATCATTTATTTTACTGATCACTGCATTTAGTGTCATCTGTGATTGTAAAAAGTTGCAAGGCAGTTAGGATTAGGCCCCTTTAGGTCCAGGGTAGCCCCCTAACCCCCCCTAATAAAGGTTTAACCCCTTGATCACCCCCCAGGTAACCCTTTCACCCCCTAACTTCAGCGTCACTAAGCGATTGTTTTTCCGATCGCTGTATTCGTGTCGCTGGTGTTTTAGATAGGCAGTTATTTTTTTTTTAGGTTCGCCGCAGGTTTTTATTAGTGTCAGGTACCCCCATATATTATTTTAACCCCCTGATTGCCCCTAGAGTTAACCCTTTCACCAGTGATCGCCGTATAAGCGTCACTGGTGTCACTGGTTAGCCAGTAAGTTATTTAGTTATTTAGGTTACCCGTCAGGTTTTTATATAGTGTCAGGTACCCCCATATTTAACCTAATAAAGGTTTTAACCCCCTGATTGCCCCTAGTTAACCCTTTCACCAGTGATCACCATATAAAGGTTACGGGTGACGCTGGTTGATTAGTTTGCTTTTTATAGCATCAGGGCACCCGCCGTATATAACCCAATAAAGGTTTAACCCCCCTGATCGCCCGGCGGGTGAGATCAATTAGGTTTTAGCGCCAGAGAGGGTCTGCGTCGCCCCAGGCAGTGTTAGGTTAGTGCCAGTAACGCTAACACCCACGCGCAAAGCATACACCCCCCTTAGTGGTATAGTATCTGATCAGATCTATACTAGCATCCCCAGCGGTTTAGGGTTCCCAAAAACGCAGTGTTAGCGGGATCAGCCCAGATACCTGCTAGTACCTGCGTTTAGCCCCTCCGCCCAGCCCAGCCCAGCCCACCCAAGTGCAGTATCGATCGATCACTGTCACTTACCAAACACAACACACATAACTGCAGCGTTCGCAGAGACAGGCCTGATCCCTGCGATCGCTAACAGTTTTTTTGTAGCGTTTGATATATTTGCTGACGACAGTCAGGTGCTTTTTTTCCTGTGAATCTTACTAGTGTACCCCTAAATTTAGAGCCCAAAATGGCAAGTCGAAGGTACACTAGTAAAGAGGCCTACGAGATTCTGAGCATGACAGATAGTGAAGAGGAGGTCACGTATCTGTCAGATTCAGGCTCAGAATATCTTCCCGTAGAAGACAGTGACGTCAGCGGCCCCACGTCAGATAGCTCTGACGACGAAGTTGAGGTCCCTGCTAAGGTCAGGCGTACCCGATCCCGATCTTCTGAGGTTGTTGAGGAGCAAGAACCGCAGGGCTCTCGTATCATGGAGCAGAGTAGTACTAGCGCCGCTATTCCTTCTGGTGAACTGGCAAGCACCAGCGGCCTAGTACAGCCTGGGCGTACATCCAGCACTGCAGTATCACGTGGTGACGTGGCGAGTCCCATAAGTGCAGTTCAAGCTGGCGAGGTGGCAAGCACAAGTAGTGTCCCGCTGCCACCAAGAAGACAAAGGCAGGCCCGTCGTGCCCATACTGCCCTTCCTGCAGAATTCGCCTATCCTGATTGGGTCCCCACCACTTCTGCAGAACCCGTACTTCCCCCATTCACTGCCCAACCCGGTATTCAGGTGGAAACAGCTGATTTTATGCCAATCGATTTTTATTCGCTGTTTTTCACGGAAGATCTCTATAGATCTATTGTGGACCAGAGTAATTTATATGCTGGTCAATTTATCGCCGCTAACCCCCAGTTGCCTAAAATTGCCAGAAATTGGAAACCAATTACGGTTTCCGAATTTAAGACCTTTCTGGGCCTTTCCCTCAACATGGGCACACATAAATTTCCGTCATTGCGTGCTTATTGGTCCACGCACCCAATTGACCACATGCCCGTGTTCTCTGCCTCCATGCCCAGGGCACGATACGAGCAGATTTTGCGGTTCATGCACTTCAACGACAATGAACTTTGTCGTCCACGTGGGGACCCTGAATACGACTGGCTCTATAAAATTCGGCCCCTCATAAACCACTTCAACGAACGTTTTGCAGCCTTGTTTACTCCCGATCAAGTTGTCTGCGTTGATGAGTCCCTGATTAAATTTTCTGGCCGCTTATCTTTCAAGCAGTACCTTCCCAGCAAGCGTGCCAGATACGGGGTCAAGCTCTACAAGTTCTGTGACAGGGCAACAGGCTATGTAGTGAACTTTACGGTTTATGAGGGAAAAGACAGTCAGATTGAGCCGGTCAACTGCCCGGATTACATAGGGAGCGCTGGCAAGATAGTGTGGAACTTGGTGTCACCCTTATTCGGAAAGGGGTACCACTTGTATGTGGACAATTATTACACGAGCGTGCCACTGTTTAGTCACTTGTTTGATCATCAGATTGGAGCATGTGGCACCGTGCGACCTAATCGCCGGGGCTTTCCCCAGCGGCTTGTAGATGCCCGTCTTAGGCTGGGGGAGAGAGCCTGCTTGAAGTGTAATAACTTGCTCGCTATGAAGTGGAGGGACAATAAGAATGTTTTCCTTCTTACCTCCCTTCATGCAGACACGACAGTCCAAATTCGTACGGCGACTGGTGTTGTGGAGAAACCCCTCTGTGTCCACGAATATAACCAAAATATGGGAGGGGTGGACCTCAACGACCAGTTGATGGCGCCGTATCTAATTGACCGTAAGGCGAGACGCTGGTACAAAAAAGTGTCTCTATCATTATTCCAATTGGCTTTGCTGAACGCTCATGTGCTATACAGAGCTTCAGGCGGGACGTTATCTCTTCTAAAATTCCAGAATGAGATAGTCACAGAACTCCTGTATCCAGGCGGTTCTGCACCTCACCATCCCCTACCAAATGCAGTAAGCCGGCTGCATGAGAGGCATTATTCGTATGTCCTCCCGAGTACCCCTACCCAAAGCCACCCCCAAAAAAGATGTCGTGTCTGTAGCAAGCGCGGATTTAGGCGTGACACCCGTAGTTTTTGTCCACGCTGTCCTGACAAGCCTGGTCTTTGCCAAGGTGAATGTTTTGAACGCTACCACTCAAAAGTGAAGTTTTAGCGTAGGGTACAGCATTTCACAGACTAGGACACACTTACACAGGGTCTCCCAAGATGCCATTACATTTTGAGAGACCCGAACCATTACAGTTGTAAAGTTACAAAAAAAAGTGTAAAAAAGAAAAAAAAAAACGTAAAAAACAAAACACAAAAAAAATATAAAATAAAAAAACCAAAAATAGTTGTAGTTTTATTGTTCTCTCTCTCTCTCTATTTTCTCTCTATTGTTCTGCTCTTTTTTACTGTATTCTATTCTGCAATGTTTTATCATGCTTGCTTTTCAGGTATGTAATTTTTTGTTTTCAGGTGCGCCATTCAACTGCAGCGCGGATCTATTTATCTTGACAGCAACAGTGTTTGCTCCCACGATACATAAAGCCGTGACTCCAGTGCTGTAGGAGGTGATTTCACCACCACAGTTAAAAAAAAAGAGCATATATGCCGAAGCATGGGGGCAGCAGGGGCGGAGGAGCGATTTTGCTCCTAATGCCGCGTACATACGGTCGAAATTCCGACCGTGTGTACGCGGCATAACTTTTTTGCGGGAGGATGCCCCCATGCTTCGGCATATATATATTTTAGGCACAGGTTGCGTTAAAACATTTTTTTATTTTTTACTAGGTTTTGTTTTGGTATTTGCTTTGCAGGTATGGTATGGTAAGGTCCTACTGTTGTACTGTAATGTTACTTTGTTTTAATGTTAACCACCATTTGCTTAGTAGGTACGCCATTCAGTTGCAGCGCGGATCTATTTATCTTGACAGCAACAGCGTTTGCTCCCACGATACATAAAGCCGTGACTCCAACGCTGTAGGAGGTGATTTCACCACCACAGTTAAAAAAAAGAGCATATATGCCGAAGCATGGGGGCAGCAGGGGCGGAGGAGCGATTTTGCTCCTAATGCCGCGTATATACGGTCGAAATTCCAACGGAGGCTTATCCGTGGAAAAGTCCGACCGTGTGTACGCGGCATAACCTTTTATGCCGCGTACATACGGTCGAAATTCCGATGAAGGCTTGACCGTGTGTACGCGGCATAACTTTTTTGCGGGAGGATGCCCCCATGCTTCGGCATATATGCCCATCATTAGAAGTGGGTGGATGAAGGGAGGTATTCTAATGGTGGGCATACCCACCAATCAATCTCTTTTTTTCGTTCAGCCAATAGGCTGTATGAAAAAAAAGATTACAATACATGTCCAACAAGGACCAGCAACGTACTGGTATGTTGCTGGACTTTGAATGTTTATACCAGAATGATGCCTGCGGGTTTAGGTATCATCTTGGTATCATTCTTTTCAGCCAGCAGCCGGCTTTCATGTAAAAGCAATTCTAGCAGATAATTAGCCTCTAGACTGCTTTTACAAGCAGTGGGAGGGAATGTCCCCCCCCCGGATATAAAAAGCGCCATTGGGAAATTGGGAAAGCATTTTATCACACCGATCTTGGTGTGGTCAGATGCTTTGAGGGCAGAGGAAAGATCTAGGGTCTAACCCCCCAATTTTTTTCAAAAAAAGAGTACCTGTCACTACCTATTGCTATCATAGGGGATATTTACATTCCCTGAGATAACAATAAAAATGGTAAAAAAATAAAATATTGAAGGCACAGTTTAAAAATAAAATAAAAAAGCCAAATAAATAATAAAAAAAAAAAAAAAAAAAAAAAAAAAAAGCACCGCTGTCCCCCCCTGCTATTGCGCAAAGGCGAACGCAAGCGTCGGTCTAGCGTCATATGTAAACAGCAATTGCATCATGCATGTGAGGTATCACCGCGAAGGTCAGATCGAGGGCAGTCATTTTAGCAGTAGACCTCCTCTGTAAATCTAACGTGGTAACCTGTAAAGGCTTTTAAATGCTTTTAAAAATGAATGTAGTTTTGTCGCCGCTGCGCGTTTGTGCGCAATTTTAAAGCATGTCGTGTTTGGTATCCATGTACTCGGCCTATGATCATCTTTTTTATTTCATCAAACATTTGGGCAATATAGTGTTTTTTAGTGCATTAAAAATAAAAAAAGTGTGTTTTTCCCCAAAAAAATGCGTTTGAAAAATCGCTGCGCAAATACTGTGTGGAAAAAAAAATGCAACACCCACTATTTTAATCTGTAGGGCCTTTGCTTTAAAAAAATATATAATGTTTGGGGGTTCAACATAATTTTCTTGCAAAAAAAAATTTTCTTTCATGTAAACAAAAAGTGTCAGAAAGGGCTTTGTCTTCAAGTGGTTAGAAGAGTGGATGATGTGTGACATAAGCTTCCTAATGTTGTGCATAAAATGCCAGGACAGTTCAAAACCCCCCCAAATGACCCCATTTTGTAAAGTAGACACCTCAAGCTATTTGCTGAGAGGCATGTTGAGCCCATTGAATATTTTTTTTTTTTGTCCCAAGTGATTGAATAATGACCAAAAAAAAATGTACAAAAAGTTGTCACTAAATTATATATTGCTCAAACATGCCATGGGCATATGTGGAATTACACCCCAAAATACATTCTGTTGCTTCTCCTGAGTACGGGGATACCACATGTGTGGGACTTTTTGGGAGCCTAGTCGCGTACGGGACCCCAAAAACCAAGCACCGCCTTCAGGATTTCTATGGGTGTAAATTTTTGATTTCACTCCTCACTGCCTATCACAGTTTCGGAGGCCATGGAATGCCCAGATGGCACAAAACCCCCCCAAATGACCCCATTTTGGAAAGTAGACACCCCAAGCTATTTGCTGAGAGGTATGTTGAGTATTTTGCAGATCTCGCTTTTTGTCACAAAGTTTTGAAAATGTAAAAAAAGAAAAAAAAAAGAAAAAAAAATGTCTTTCTTAATTTTCAAAAATAAATGAGAGCTGTAAAATACTCACCATGCCTCTCAGCAAATAGCTTGGGGTGTCTACTTTCCAAAATGGGGTAATTTGTGGGGGTTTTGGGCTATTTTGACATTTTATGGCCTTCAAAACTGTGATAGGTAGTGAGGAGTGAAATCAAAAATTTATGCCCTTAGAAACCTTGAAGGCGGTGCTTGGTTTTTGGGGTCCCGTACGCGGCTAGGCTCCCAAAAAGTCCCACACATGTGGTATCCCCGTACTCAGGAGAAGCAGCAGAATGTATTTTGGGGTGCAATTCCACATATGCCCATGGCATGTGTGAGCAATATATCATTTAGTGACAACTTTTTGTACATTTTTTTTTTTCTTTTTGTCATTATTCAATCATTTGGGACAAAAAAATAAAAATATTCAATGGGCTCAACATGCCTCTCAGCAAATAGCTTGGGGTGTCTACTTTCCAAAATGGGGTCATTTGGGGGGGTTTTGGGCTATTTTGACATTTTATGGCCTTCAAAACTGTGATAGGTAGTGAGGAGCGAAATCAAAAATTTATGCCCTTAGAAACCTTGAAGGCGGTGCTTGGTTTTTGGGGTCCCGTACGTGGCTAGGCTCCCAAAAAGTCCCACACATGTGGTATCCCCGTACTCAGGAGAAGCAGCAGAATGTATTTTGGGGTGTAATTTCACATATGCCCATGGCATGTGTGAGCAATATATCATTTAGTGACAACTTTGTGCAAAAAAAAAACAGTTTGTCATATTCCCGCAACCTGTGGCAAAATATAAAATATTCCATGGACTCAACATGCCTCTCAGCAAATAGCTTGGGGTGTCTACTTTCCAAAATGGGGTAATTTGGGGGGGGTTTTGTGCTATTTTGGCATTTTATGGCCTTCGAAACTGTGATAGGTAGTGAGGAGTGAAATCAAAAATTTACGCCCTTAGAAATCCTGAAGGCGGTGCTTGGTTTTTGGGGCCCTGTACGCGGCTAGGCTCCCAAAAAGTCCCACACATGTGGTATCCCCGTACTCAGGAAAAGCAGCAGAATGTATTTTGGGGTGCAATTCCACATATAACCATGGCATGTGTGAGCAATATATCATTTAGTGACAACTTTTTGTACATTTTTTTTTTCTTTTTGTCATTATTCAATCATTTGGGACAAAAAAAAAAAAATATTCAATGGGGTCAACATGCCTCTCAGCAAATAGCTTGGGGTGTCTACTTTCCAAAATGGGGTCATTTGGGGGGGTTTTGTGCCATCTTGGCATTTTATGGCCTTCAAAACTGTGATAGGTAGTGAGGAGTGAAATCAAAAATTTATGCCCTTAGAAACCTTGAAGGCGGTGCTTGGTTTTTGGGGTCCCGTACGCGGCTAGGCTCCCAAAAAGTCCCACACATGTGGTATCCCCGTACTCAGGAGAAGCAGCAGAATGTATTTTGGGGTGTAATTTCACATATGCCCATGGCATGTGTGAGCAATATATCATTTAGTGACAACTTTGTGCAAAAAAAAAAAAGTTTGTCATATTCCCGCAACTTGTGGCAAAATATAAAATATTCCATGGACTGAACAGGCCTCTCAGTAAATAGCTTGGGGTGTCTACTTTCCAAAATGGGGTCATTTGGGGGGGTTTTGTGCTATTTTGGCATTTTATGGCCTTCGAAACTGTGATAGGTAGTGAGGAGTGAAATCAAAAATTTGCGCCCTTAGAAATCCTGAAGGCGGTGCTTGGTTTCCGGGGTCCCGTACGTGGCTAGGCTCCTAAAAAGTCCCACACATGTGGTATCCCCGTACTCAGGAGAAGCAGCAGAATGTATTTTGGGGTGCAATTCCACATATAACCATGGCATGTGTGAGCAATATATCATTTAGTGACAACTTTTTGTAATTTTTTTTTTTTTGTCATTATTCAATCACTTGGGACAAAAAAAAAAAAAAATTCAATGGGCTCAACATGCCTCTCAGCAATTTCCTTGGGGTGTCTACTTTCCAAAATGGGGTCATTTGGGGGGGTTTTGTACTGCCCTGCCATTTTAGCACCTCAAGAAATGAGATAGGCAGTCATAAATTTAAAGCTGTGTAAATTTCAGAAAATGTACCCTAGTTTGTAAACGCTATAACTTTTGCGCAAACCAATAAATATACGCTTATTGACATTTTTTTTACTAAAGACATGTGGCTGAATACATTTTGGCCTAAATGTATGACTAAAATTGAGTTTATTCGATTTTTCTTATAACAAAAAGTAGAAAATATCATTTTTTTTCAAAATTTTCAGTCTTTTTCTGTTTATATCGCAAAAAATAAAAATCGCAGAGGCAATCAAATACCATTAAAAGAAAGCTCTATTTGTGGGAAGAAAAGGATGCAAATTTCATTTGGGTACAACATTGCATGTCCGCACAATTTACAGTTAAAGCAGCGCAGTGCCGAATCCCAAAAACAGGCTTGGTCCTAATGGCCCGAAATGGTCCGGGGCTTAAGTGGTTAATATAGTCCTCCTGCAAAACTTGAAGGATGGCAGAACAAGTCTCTGGTATAATGATCCCCAGAGCCTGGGGGGATATGCCTGTGGAGAACTTAAGGTCCTGCAGGCTTCTCCCAGTAGCCAGGTATCGCAACGTGGCGATGAGCCTCTGCTCAGCACTGATGGCTTCCCGCATAACGGTGTCCTGCCTGGTAATATAGGGGGACACCAAAGCCAACAGCTGCTGAAATACGGGGTCAGACATCCTGAGAAAATTCCTGAAATCATCAGGATTATTCTCCCTGATCTCCCGCAACAAAGGCATGTGACAGAATTGGTGCCGCTGGAGCAACCAATTCTTGGTCCATGAACTCCTCCTGACCCTGCTCATGGCATGGAGTTGGGATACAGCATGAACCCCTGCACCAACTACAGCACGAACTCTACGACGAGTACGTAGCCGCAACATGGCTAGATAACGGTCGGCTGAACAGAACGAACTAGAAGAACGCACGGAAGAACAGCAAGGCCTATGAAGAACAAGCTGAAAAACACGAACGTGCAGAGCAGGCCGCACTGAATAAACAGATACGAATTGACTACAAGCAGTGCTAAACAGATACGAACCCACAGGCGCAATCTGAACTCCCGAAAACGATCTTCAAAGCACGAAGACTGAAAAGCGCGAATCGTCTCTCACTAAACTTTTACTAACACGCGGAAACACGGAATTAGCAAAAGCGTCCCAAAGGGTGACGTCATTCGAACGGAACTTCCCCTTTATAGTGCCGTCGTACGTGTTGAACGTCACTGCGCTTTGCTTGATCGTTTTTTTTAATGATGGTGTGTACGCAAGGCAGGCTTGAGAGGAAACATGAAAAAAAACGAGGAGAAAAACGTTGGTTTAAAAAATGACATTAAAAACGATCGGGTGTACGGGGCATTACACAGAGATCCTGGTGGTGGAGAGAGTTTAGTTTCCTTTGAAGACCGGACGTTCAGGGAAGCAGCACTGAGGGATCAGGAGCCAGCAGCATCAAACGTTTTACACTGTATGCAAGGAAGGGGGGCGTGACCTGGCAAAGCCAAATGGCAGGCCTCCATCCCTGATATAAGTTGCAGGAAAGGAGAAAATATGAGACTTTGAATGATGCCGGCCATATCAAATAGAGTAAAGATTCATTGTTTATTAAAGTCTAAAATTCATATCAAAATCGACATAAATTGGTAGTCACAAGACTTACACTTGGTTTATACTGCTCATAGCATGAATTGCAAAAATAAATTGTCATGACATAAACAATAAATACAGACATATATGCATAAAGAGACCAACTGTATCTTGGTATAATAGCACTCGGCGCGTTTCATGGCGTTACAGCCACTCATCAGGAGTAGTGCGACATTATAACTGCAAAGAAATATAAACAATTAAAAAATGCCCTCAAAAGAGGGGAAAATTTTTTTTTTCCCAAAGGAATGGCGACAAGTTAGTAACTTACAAATCGCCCCAAGACTGGGTCCAACCTCTGCATGGGAATTGGTGGGGGTCTCAGGTATCTCCCCCGGGGTTGAGGCAGGAAAACCTTCCAAGGACAAAGGGAAAGAGCCAAAGGAAAGCCGGATGGGCACAGCACAATCCAATGTGACATGTGGGCACTTAACGTGCTTGGTGTCCTACAGGGATGTAATAAGGTATGTATCATTAGTAATAGTATGTGGAATGTGAGGGTCAGCTAAGTCTTCCCTCAAGGGGACAACACGTGAGTGATAAAAGGGATTGATTATCCCAAACATTCCACGTGATAGAATCATGCAGAGTGAACCACCAGCTGATTCAGGCTTCTATCCCCTGTCAGGGGCGGAGTCCCACCAACGTCATGCTCATTAGGGATGAGCTCGGTGTTCCAGTCGAACATAGGTTCGACTCGAACATCGGCTGTTCCAGTCGAACATAGGTTCGACTCGAACATCGGCTGTTCGCAGCGTTCGGCGAACAACGAACGATTTGGGCCGTTCGCGCCAAATTCGAGTGACGCGAACGGCCCACAATACACTGCGCCATCGCAGTGCAATCCCGGCGCTGTGATTGGCCAAGCATGCACTGTGACCCTGCATGCTTGGCCAATCACAGCGGCGGCAGCGAGGAGAGCAATGATTGGCCACAGGCAGGATGCCTGTGGCCAACTATAGCTGAGGGGGTTTAATACACGCCCCACACCATAAAAGGCCACCAGCGCGGCGGCCTTGTGTAGTGTGTTCCGGAGCAGGGAAAGAGAAGGATAGGCAGGGACAGTGTCAAATCTTGTCAAATCTATTCTTTGCTAAACCTTGTGTGTAGGGAGAGAGAAGGATAGGCAGGGAGAGTGTCAGTGTCATATACTTTGATAAACCTTGTGTGCAGGGAGAGAGAAGGATAGGCAGGGGACAGTGTCAGTGTCATTGTTGCTAAGCCTCCTGCACATTATACACCTGAAGTTAGCCTGTATTGCTGCTTTTTCCTGGTGTGTTACACCAACAGGATTTTGCGGCACTTACAGCGGGCGGAGTGTGCCTCCTGATCATATTACACCTGAAGTTAGCCTGTATTGCTGCTTTATCCTGGTGTGTTACACCAACAGGATTTTGCGGCACTTACAGCGGGTGGAGTGTACCTCCTGACCATATTACACCTTAACTTAGCCTGTATTGCTGCTTTTCCCATTTCCCTGCAGGCCATTAGAATGTCTGGAAGGCAAACAAGGAGAGGCAGACAGTCAGGAGCCAATAAAAGAGGGCAAGCAGGCTCTGTGTCTAGAGACAACAGTGCTGGTCGTGGACGTGGTGCATCGCCATCAGCACGTGGCCATGGGACACGCTTGTCCTTCTTTTCGGCAGCTGGACGTGTTGAGCCGCATCATGCCGAAGACTTGGTAGAGTGGATGACCAAGCCCTCCTCATCCTCCTCATCCTCTCTCACCCAGGCTCAGGGTACTGGCAAAGCAGCTGCTAAAGCGTCCTCTTCCCTGGTATCAATGTCATCATCAGTCACTCCTTCCCTAGACCAACCATGTCCTCCTGAGGAGTCCCCCGAACTGTTTGAGCACAGTGTTGGGTACATGCTCTAGGAGGATGCCCAGCGTTTCAAAGGGTCTAATGATGATACCCAGCTAGAGGAAGGCAGTAGCGTGAGAGCAGAGAGAGGGGATGCTCAAGAAGGACACCAATCTGGCAGTCATGTTCCAACAGCTGCAGCATACTGCCAGATTGGCTCCAGTGATGAGGAGGGAGGGGATGATGAGGTCACTGACTCCATGTGGGTGCCTAATAGGAGAGAGGAGGAGGAGGAGGATGAGGAGGAGGAGGAGGCACATCTCCAACGAGGCAGGATGCCCTCGGGGGGCCAGCGTATGGGCAGCACACCGACGGAATCACACCGCAGAGCTCCGCCTGTGCAGGGCGCTGCCTCTGCCCGTTATTCAAAAAGTTATTTGGTGTGGGCCTTTTTTGAGTCGAGTGCATCAGATCGCACAGCTACTGTTTGCAACATATGTCTCAAGCGTATATCGCGTGGCCAAAACATCACCCGCTTGGGCACCACATGCTTGACCAGACATATGTTGACCTGCCATGCAGCTCGTTGGCAAGCCTACCTTAAAGACCCACACCAAAGAACAAAGCTGACCTCTTCTTGCACCGCATCAGCTGGGATCTCCAACCCCACTATACCATCAGTCCTCTCTGAAACCTGCTCTGAGAGGAATGAAGGTGTAGAATTAGGTGTGTCACAGCCAAGTACTTGCGGCCACTCTGCTAGCAGTACACCGACGTCCGATTCTAGCAGGCAAATTTCCCTGCCCCAGCTGCTGGACCGGCGAAAGAAGTTCACTCCCAGCCATCCACATGCCCAGCGGTTGAATGCTAGCTTGGCTAAATTGCTAGCGCTTCAACTGCTGCCTTTTCAGTTGATAGACTCGGCCCCCTTCCGTGAGTTTGTGCAATGTGCGGTTCCTCAGTGGCAGGTTCCCAAACGCCACTTTTTCTCACGGAAGGCGATTCCGTCTCTCTACCGGCATGTGGAAGGCAATGTCTTGGCCTCACTGGACAGGGCGGTCAGCGGTAAGGTGCATATTACCGCTGACTCATGGTCCAGCAGGCATGGACAGGGACGTTACCTTTCTTTCACGGCCCATTGGGTCACTCTTTTGGCAGCTGGGAAGGATGCAGGACAAGGTGCAGTAGTGTTGGAGGTTGTTCCACCGCCACGCCTCCAAAATGCTACTACTGGTTGTGACACACCTCTGTCCTCCACCCCCTCCTCTTCTTCTTCCTCCATGGCCTCTTCCTGTGCTTTGTCCTCGGAACCAGCGGTGCTCCGTAGGCGTTCAAGGGGCTACGCAAGTACGCAGGCAAAAAGATGCCATGCCGTGCTTGCGCTGGTGTGTTTGGGAGACAGGAGCCACACTGGGGCAGAGGTTCTGTCTGCTCTGCAGGGGCAGGCCGAGAGGTGGTTGACGCCACGCCAGCTTAAGGCAGGAATGGTAGTTTGCGACAATGGCACCAACCTCCTCTCCGCTCTCCGACAGGGACAACTGACCCATGTGCCCTGTGTGGCTCACGTCCTTAACCTGGTGGTGCAGCGGTTCTTGGGCAGGTACCCGGGCTTACAGGATGTCCTGAGGCAGGCCAGGAAAGTCTGTGTGCATTTCCGCAGATCTTATAATGCCAGTGCTCGCCTGGCTGAGCTGCAAAAGGAGTTGAACCTGCCCAAGAACCGCCTTATATGTGACATGCCCACCAGGTGGAACTCAACGTTGGCCATGCTGCAGCGGCTGCACACACAGCAGAGGGCCATCAATGAGTACCTGTGCGACTACGGCACCAGGACAGGGTCAGGGGAGCTCCGGTTTTTTTCACCACGCCAGTGGGGCATGATCAGGGATGCATACACTGTCCTGGCACCATTTGAGGAGGCCACGAGGATGGTGAGCAGTGACAGTGCATGCATCAGTGACACTGTACCTCTTGTCCACCTGTTGGAACATACGCTGCGTGGAATAATGGACAGGGCACTTGAGGCAGAACAGAGGCAGGAAGAGGAGGACTTCCTTGCCTCTCAAGGCCCCCTTTACCCAGACAGTGTTCCTTCTGTCCCACCCATCGCACAGGAAGAAGAGGAGGAGGAGGAGGATTGTGTCAGCATGGAGGTGGAGCCTGGCACTCAGCATCATCAGCAGCAGTCTTTTAGGGATGATTTACAGTCCCAAGAAACCAGTGGACTTATACGTGGCTGGGAGGAGGTGGCTGCGGATCATGTCGTCCTTAGTGACCCAGAGGACTCCAGACCGAATGCCTCAGCTAACCTACGCTGCATGGCCTCCCTGATCCTGCAAAGTCTGCGGAAGGATCCTCGTATTCTTCGGATCAAGGAGAGGGACCATTACTGGCTGGCCACTCTCCTTGATCCACGGTACAAGGGTAAGGTTGCGGACCTTATCTTACCGTCGCAGAGGGAGCAGAGGATGAGACAACTCCGGGAGGCCTTGCAGAAAGGTCTGTGTAACGCGTTCCCAGAGACTGGGAGGTTACAAACTCCTGGTCCTGGACAACGAGTTGCTGAGGCTTCGGTCAGTCAAAGAAGGAGCGGTGGGGAAGGTGGCCGTCTGACCGATGCGTTCAGACAATTCTTTAGTCTGCAGCCCCAAGGTATGACCGGTTCCAGCAACCATCGCCAGCGTCTGATATACATGGTGCAGGAATACCTAGGGGCAAGGTCAGACTTGGACACCTTCCCCACCAAAAATCCTCTGGCTTACTGGGTCTTGAGGATGGATCACTGGCCAGAGCTTGCACAGTATGCAATTGAGCTACTGGCCTGTCCTGCATCCAGCGTTCTTTCAGAACACACATTCAGTGCTGCTGGAGGATTTGTCATGGATCACAGGGTGCGCCTGTCCACCGACTCTGTTGATCGACTGACCTTCATAAAGATGAACCAGTCTTGGATCACCACCAGCTACCAAACACCTGAAGCTGATATAACAGACTAATTTATTTTCAAATGTCACATCCCTTCAAGACTGATGCTGATAGACTGTCCTGTTATGTTGACTGACTATCCTCCTCCTCCTCAATGATCCGATTGATGATGATAGCTTGGAAGAACATTTTTGTTTCTGGGTGCCGCCACCAGTGGCTAAGGCCCAATTTTTCAGCCCCTGTTTAACAGGGGCGTGTTATTACAATTTTTTATGCAATGCTTTGCAGCGGGGCTCATTCCTGCACTCCAACTAGAGTATCTGAGAGTGGTTGCAGTGTCGTGGCATCAGCACCAGTGGCTAAGGCCCAATTTTTCAGCCCCTGTTTAACAGGGGCGTGTAATTACAATTTTTGATGCAATACTTTGCAACAGGGCTCATTGCTGTGCTCCAAGTACAGTATCTGTGAGGGGTTGCAGTGTTGTGGCACCAGTGCCTAAGGCCCAATTTTATGCCCCTGTTTAACAGGGGCATGTAATTACAATTCTTGATCTAATAATTCACAGCAGGACCCATTCATGCGCCCACCAAGAGTAACTGTGAGGGCTCACAGTGTTGTGGCAACACCAACATGTAAGGGGCAAATTTCAGCTGAGTATATACGGCAGGCCCCTACTTTCAAACATCCAACTTACAAACGACTCCTCCTTGCAAACGGAAGGATACAACAGGAAGTGAGAGAAAATCTACCCCTAGGAAGGCAAATTCTCTCCTGTAAGAGTTAATAAGAAAAGCCCAGAGCAAAAAGACAGAATGCCATAGGCGGAGGGCTGGGCATGACTGAGTGAACAGAGTATCTAATAAGAGAAGATTAACTATTGGCTAATGGAAATATAGAGGGGAGGGGTGAAGGCTAGATAAAAGGAAGACCCCACCCCTCTGAGTTAACACAGCGCAGGGGAAAGTTTCCAGCAGCAGGTCAGCTAGCAACAGCATGTCTTCTGTAGACAAACTGAAAGTTTCCAGCAGCAGGTCAGCTAGCAGCAGCATGTCTTCTGTAGACAAACTGAAAGTTTCCAGCAGCAGGTCAGCTAGCAGCAGCATGTCTTCTGTAGACAAACTGAAAGTTTCCAGCAGCATGTCAGCTAGCAGCAGCATGTCTTCTGTAGACAAACTTCTGGCCCAGCTTCGGGCAGAGGCTGCGACACGGGGCGAGGATTGGCTCCAGGAGACCCTGGGGCCGATGCTTTCAAGTCCGGCCGGGTCACAAGGTACCGCGGGGAGAGAGGCTGGGCGAGCTCGGAGGTCTAGACCCCCGGAGCGCTACTCACCGGGCCCCTCCCCGAGAGCTCAGCGGCAGATTGGGAGTCCCCCTAGGGCCCCTTCGGGCCCCCCAGCTAAGCGCGCCGCATTGCCCAAGGCGGGGGGTACCGGAAGGAATCCCCCTCAAGTGCGGAGCTCAGCGGGGGGCCGCACCGGGAGTTCCGGTGTGGCCGATAGGCCCGCACGGTGCGTGGAGTCGGATCAGGCGGGCCCGGCCCCTCGGGGGTCCCCGGCGGGTTTGGGGCTCCTGCGGGGGTCATCGGTGGCTGCGGCGTCCGGGCATCCCCCCCCTCGGCCGGACATCGGGTGCAGGAGGCTGCGGGAGGTGGTGTGCCAGTGAGTGATGACGGCGGTGCGGGTGAGCAGAGACAGCGTGGAGGCAAGGCGGTTAAGAAATCGGCGGGCGGGTCAGGTGCGCGGAGGTGGGACCAATCGGGTCCTGACCCCTCGGCTTCCAGGGACAGGTCACCTGGTGAGCTATCGTCCGGTGGTGAGGAGCTGGCTGGTGTGCTGTCAGAGGGTGAAGTGTGCAGCTCGGAGGAGGATCGGAGACCCGGACGGTCGGAGGCAGCGGTGGATTCGAGTGGATCGGCTGGTGTGAGTTCTTCCAGGCAGCCCGGTAAGTCCCTTTCAATTGTTTCTGCTGGGGGCCAGGAGGGGAATGGTGCCCAGGTGGGTATGTCGGCTGCGGGTGTGGGTTTTGCGGTGCAAGTTCGGGGTCAAGATGATGGACAGGCAGGGGGGGGTGCATTCCAGGATGGGGGAGGTGCACGGCCGGACGGGCTGCAGGGGTTTCTTGCGGGCATCAAATCCTTAGTCAGCCAATTTGAACAGGGGGAAGGCGGGCGAGTCAGTCCGGCGGCGGCGTGGGTCCCGCCAACAGGGACGGCTGGGCCTGCTGCCGTGGTGGGGCTCACCGAGTACACCTGCGGGGAATATCGGGGTGGGGGATGCTGTTGAGTTGGGCCCTGCAGCTGTGGCCACAAAAGAGGGTGGTGCGGTGGAACAGGCGGCAAGGCAGGATGTCATTAGGTTGGATGATGCTGCTAAATGTGAGATGTATGTGTGTTATGAGGCATTGCTGGGATCTCACCTGAAACCCAAAGTGAAGGAAAAGATATGGAAAGGTGAGTATGTGGAGATGTTCTCACTTCTGCCATTAGAGAAGTTTCATCTGGACAGGGTAAAACCGGATGATTCAAAAAAAGAGGATGAGGAGAAGAGGAGATATAGGCTGATCCCACGGACGTTTGCAAATTGGTTACAAGCGTTCTCCATCATGGCTAGTATTATAGGGCAGAAGAACCCGGAACATTGTTCGGCACTATTGGGTTATCAGGACTCTATAGGGGAAGCATACAGAGTGTACGGGGGCAAGGGGTGGCTCAGATATGATGAACAATTCAGGCAGAGGAGAGCGGTGAGGCCTGGTCTGCGGTGGGATAATAAGGACATAAGCTTATGGATGCGGTTGATGACAGCGCCGAGGGCTTCTAGTCAATTTTTTCAGGGGGGGGGCGGTGGAACCTCTTCCCCAGGACAATCGGCCGGGAAACAAAAGGGGGTGTGCTGGCAATATAATGAGGGCTCCTGCAAGTTTGGGGGGTCCTGTCGTTTCAAGCATGAGTGCTCCGGTTGCGGAGGCTCCCATACACAGGCTAGATGCTTTAAGCGAGGTAAGGGGCGGGCCGCGGACTCTGGGCAGAAAAGGGAGGACTCCGGTGATGGTGGAAAGGATGCGGCTGTTCCTCGGTAGGTATCCGGACAAGGGGGCGGCAAGGTTGTTGGAGCAAGGGTTTTCAGAGGGGTTTCGCATTCCATGTTCTTTGCAGGTTATTCCCCCGATCGCACGCAATCTGCGATCGGCCTTGCAGCAACCTGCAGTGGTCACGAAAAAGCTGCGCAAGGAGGTTGCTTTGGGCCGGATGGGGGGTCCTTTCCGGTCCCCTCCCCTGGTGAACTTGGTGGTCTCCCCGCTCGGGGTGGTACCTAAGAAGGAGCCCAACAAGTTCCGCCTCATTCACCACCTGTCTTTCCCGAAGGGCAGGTCGGTCAATGACGCTATTGATCCGGAAGCATGTACGGTCAGTTACACTTCCTTTGATGCTGCGGTGGGGTGGGTTCGCCGGTATGGCCAGGGGGCGCTGATGGCAAAAACAGACATAGAGGCGGCGTTTAGATTGTTGCCTGTTCACCCGGATAGTTTTCACCTCCTGGGTTGTAAGTGGGACAATGAGTTCTATGTGGATAAGTGCTTGCCTATGGGATGCTCCATATCGTGCGCACTGTTCGAACAGTTCAGTTAGTTCGTGGAATGGGTGGTCAGGGATGTGTCGGGGGTGAATTCAATCATTCACTACTTGGACGATTTCCTTTGCGTGGGTCCGGCCTCATCCAGAATCTGCGCTGTGCTCCTGGCCACATTGGAGCACGTTGCAGAGCGGTTTGGGATAGCATTGGCACCTGACAAAACGGAGGGACCTCGCACGGTTATCACGTTTTTGGGTATTGTCCTGGATTCGGAGGCCATGGAGTTCCGCCTACCATTGGACAAATTGGAGTCGCTCAAGACTGAGCTTGTCATGGAGATCCTGCCAGAAACAGGCGCCCCGGACTTCCTGGTCTCCGTTCGCGCGTGCGTCCAGCGGGTGGCGCCAGAGAGACTATTTAAACCTGTCATTTACAGACAGTCCCTGCTGTCTGCTCTACAGCGTTGTGTGCTAAACCCTGATCTGAGACCATACCTGTGCTAAAAGACCCGGCTTACCTTGACCAACCTGTTATCTGCCTGCACCCGACCCCGGCTTGTTGTGACTACCCTTTGCCTGCATCCTGTACTTCTGCTGCCCGCCTGATATCTGACCCGGCCTGTTTACTACCCTGTTCCTGGTTCCGATCCAGTTTGCTAAACCGATCCAGTCTGCTGAGCTGTCCCAGATCCAGCCTGCTAAGCTGAACCTGCCTGCTAGCTGATCCTGTCTGCTGTGTTTCTTCCGATCCAGTCTGCGAGACCGATCCAGTCTGCTGAACTGTCCCAGATCCAGCCTGCTAAGCTGAACCTGCCTGCTAGCTGATCCTGTCTGCTGTGCTTCTTCCGATCCAGTCTGCGAGACCGATCCAGTCTGCTGTGCTACTTCCGATCCAGCCTGCTAGCCGTTCCAGTTCCGGTATTCTGCAAGGAAGCTTCCGGGTGTTTGAATCACCACCTCACCACAATTGATCCTGCCAGGCACCCGTGCCACTCCTTACTCCTGTGCCAACTGTTACCTTACCAGGGGGTCGGGAGTGGGAGCCGTAAGGGAGGCCGTCCCCTGCAATTCGGGCTCACTACCATCAGGTACGTGACAGTAGCAGACAGCCATGCCTGAGCCTGAGCAGGGAGCCTCCCCTATGGAAGATCTGTGTCAGCATCTGGCAGATCTAACCGAAGCAGTCAAGGACCTTCAACAAAACTACACCCGGCTGGAAGAACGGTTACTGGTTCTTCCCAACGCTACCGGAACCCAAGGATTTCCCCATGCTTCCACCTCTTACTCTGGGACTGAGCCAACCCAAACAATAGTAATGCTTTCTCCAGAACCTAGGGTCCCTGCACCCGAAAGATTTTCCGGAAATCGAAGTAGCTTTAGGGTTTTTCGCAACTCTTGCGAACTATACTTCACCCTCCAGCCACGAACCTTCGCTCTGGAAATCACTAAAGTGGGCTTTGTGGTTTCCCTGCTTACCGGGGACCCCCAAGCCTGGGCCCACCGTCTCCTGGAATGAAAGGACATAGTTCTGACCAACCTTGCCTCCTTCTTTGACGCTATGGCTCAGCTATACGAGGATCCCCAGCTTTCAGCAACTGCAGAAGCGGCTTTGCGTACCCTTCAGCAGGGACGCAGGGCGGCAGAGGACTATGTGACCGAGTTTAGGCGGTGGAGCGCAGATACAGACTGGAACGATGCCGCTCTCCGTCACCAGTTCCGCATGGGACTCTCTGATTCTCTGAAAGATGAGCTGGCTAGAGTTGGGGTGCCACAGACTTTGAATGCGTTGATCGATTTAACCATACAGATCGATCGACGCCTAAGAGAACGAAGGGCTGAGAGAGCTACAGGGTTTTCTCACCCAACCTGGATGCTCCCAAGGGCTCCAAGTCACCTGCACCCAGTACCCGCTGCATCACCAGCTCCCGCACCCAACGCACCTGAGCCCATGCAGGTTGGGGTTCTTCGTCCTTCCCTTACCCCGGAGGAGCGACAACGTCGTCGGATGAACAATCTGTGTCTGTATTGCGGAGGGCCCGGACATTACGTTAGGAACTGCCCTCTGAAGCTCCGTAAATGTCTCTCTATGATTCCTGAATACACGGGTCCTATAGCCAAGACCACATCTCACCTGGCCCTTTCAGTCTCATTGCAGCTTTCAGGAAAGACCCTACCAACCCCCGCCATTATTGATTCTGGGGCCTGCAGTTGTTTCATGGACTCTTCATTCGCTGCTAAACATCAGATTCCTCTCCTTCCCAAGACCCATGGACTCTCTGTTCACCTGGCTGATGGGTCTGCTATTAAATCCGGCCCTGTAGTTCTAGAGACTGCTCCTATTTCTGCTGTCATTTCCAGCTCCCACCACGAACTGTTACGTATGGACATCATCTCTTCTCCATTATTCCCTGTGATCCTCGGTATGCCCTGGCTGCAAGCTCACAACCCTGCCATCAACTGGGCCACAGGGGAAGTCACCTTCTCGTCACCTTATTGCCAGCAGTTCTGTGGCTCTCACGCCCCTCATGGGCCGTCTAACCTGCTCTGCCTGGATTCAGAAGCTGAATTACGTCAGTCTATTCCAGAAGTCTATCATGAGTACCTGGATGTATTCAGTAAACAACGGGCGGAGGTTCTACCACCCCATCGAGCCTACGACTGCCCCATTGAACTATTACCTGGGGCTGAAATCCCATTTGGAAGGATTTTTCCGTTGACAGAGGTTGAACAGGGGGCAATAAGGGAATACGTTGACGAGAACCTGAAGAAGGGGTTTATTCGCCCATCCACGTCTCCAGCAGGCGCGGGCATCTTTTTTGTCGAGAAAAAGGACCATACCCTTCGTCCTTGCGTGGATTACCGCGAATTAAATAAAATTACGGTGAAGAACCGTTATCCCCTTCCTTTGATGCCAGAGTTATTCCAGAGACTGGGGGCTGCCAATGTCTTCACCAAGCTTGATCTCCGTGGAGCCTATAATTTGGTCCGCATCAGGGACGGAGATGAGTGGAAGACTGCTTTCCGTACTCGATTTGGGCACTTCGAGTATTTGGTGATGCCTTTCGGGTTGTGCAATGCCCCCGCCACGTTTCAATACTTCATTAATGATGCCCTTCGGGACTTTCTGGACTTATTTGTTATCGTCTATCTAGACGACATATTAATTTTCTCTTCCTCCCTCGAATCCCATCTCAGGCATGTCAAGAGTGTGTTAGCCCGGCTTCGACAACATGGCCTATATGCGAAAGCCGAAAAATGTGCGTTCGAGCAGGGAAGTATACCATTCTTGGGATTAATCATCTCCAGTGAGGGCATCGAGATGGACCCCCAGAAGATTGCTGCAATCCTAGACTGGCCAGTCCCTACAGACAAGAAGGGAATCCAACGTTTTGTCGGCTTTGCCAATTTTTACCGCAAGTTCATCAGAGGATTCTCGGCCATCATTGCACCAATCACTCAATTAACCCAACAGGGGAACCGCTTCCATTGGTCCTCCGAGGCCCAAAAGGCCTTTGAGGCCCTTAAGGGACTTTTTACCTCTGCCTCCGTCTTAAAGCATCCGGATTCCTCTTTGCCATCCGTCCTCGAGGTAGACGCATCCGAAATCGCTGTAGGGGCAATATTGTCCCAGAGACAAGGAACCAAGGCCCTGCTTCACCCAGTGGCCTTCTTCTCACGCAAGTTGTCAACAGCAGAGAGGAACTACGATGTGGGGGATCGGGAGTTGCTGGCGATTAAGTCTGCGCTAGAAGAATGGCGCTATCTGCTGGAGGGAGCTGCCCATCCAATTCTGATATTTACTGACCATAAGAACCTGGAATATCTGAGATCCGCAAAGAGACTGAAACCACGACAGGCCAGATGGGCGCTCTTTTTCTCCAGGTTTTCGTTCCATGTCACGTATCGTCCAGGCTCCAAGAACACTAAGCCTGACGCCTTGTCTCGGATGTTTCACAAACCCAAAGAAGTTTCTCTTCCGGATACCATCCTTGCCCCTGGGAATTTCCTCTTGCTTCAGGAAAACCTGCTCTCCAGACTTAAACAAGCCTCCGCAGGGCAGTTGCCCTCTCCTGAATTGGAACTGCAGGTTAAGGACGGGTTGCTCTGGCATAAGGACAAGATCTATATCCCCAAGGATCTACGAGTATCTGTCCTGGAACTCTGCCACGACCATGCATTAGCCGGGCACTTTGGCATAGCGAAGACCACCGACTTGGTACAGCGTACCTTTTGGTGGCCTCAATTACGGGAAGATTGTAAAGAATTTGTGGAGTCCTGCACTACCTGCATCAGGAACAAGACTCATAGAACCAAGGCCTGGGGCTTATTAAGACCTTTGCCTGTTCCAGACAGACCATGGAGGATGTTATCCATAGACTTCATTGTCGAGTTACCTCCAGCAGAAGATCATACCACTATCTTTGTGATAGTCGATCGTCTGTCCAAAATGGCACACTTTATTCCTATGAAAGGCACTCCCTCTGCCCCTGAAACAGCACAGGCATTTATCAAGGAAATCGTCAGACTCCACGGGGTACCAGCCAACATTGTTTCAGATCGAGGGGTACAGTTCACCTCCCGCTTCTGGAGGTCCCTCTGTAAGGCCTTGGATATAGAACTGTCATTCTCTTCCGCCTATCACCCCCAGACCAATGGACAGACTGAGAGGACTAACCAAACTCTGGAGCAGTACCTGCGCTGCTTCTCCTCTTTTACACAAGATAACTGGATTTCCCTGCTTCCTTTGGCCGAATTCGCCTACAACAACTCCATCCACTCCGCCACCAAGCAGACCCCGTTCTTTGCCAACTTTGGTTTTCACCCTTCATTCCTACCCAATTCTCTTCCCGAATGTGCGGTGCCAGCAGTACAGGAGAAAATAAATTTCTTTTCCACCAATAACCAACTTTTGCAGGAAACTATGACCAGGACCCAGGAACACAACAAATTAACTTTTGACAAGAAGAGACGGGGTGAGTTGGTACTGGTACCCGGTGACCTGGTGTGGCTGTCTACAGTGAACTTGAGGATGGCATGCCCTTCAAAGAAATTGGGTCCCAAGTTCCTAGGACCTTTTCCGGTTAAAAGAAAAATCAATGAAGTGGCTTTTGAACTGGAACTCCCGGATTCACTGAAGATCCACCCAGTATTCCATGTGTCACTGTTGAAACCATCTATTTCCAGTCCCTTTCCTGGCCGAAGCTCTGTTACCCCTGACCCTGTTATTATAGACGGGGAAGAGGAGTTTGAAGTAGAGGCTATCCTGGATTACAGGAGGAGAAGGAACCAGAACCAGTTTTTGATAAAGTGGAAGGGGTATGGACCCGAAGAGAATTCTTGGGAGCCCGAGGGGAACATCCACGCTAAGAGTCTGGTACAGTCCTTTAAAAGGTCTCACCCTGAAAAGTTCGCTCGGATGGGCATCCGGAGGCTGCCCCTTGGGGGGGGCAATGTCATGGAGATCCTGCCAGAAACAGGCGCCCCGGACTTCCTGGTCTCCGTTCGCGCGTGCGTCCAGCGGGTGGCGCCAGAGAGACTATTTAAACCTGTCATTTACAGACAGTCCCTGCTGTCTGCTCTACAGCGTTGTGTGCTAAACCCTGATCTGAGACCATACCTGTGCTAAAAGACCCGGCTTACCTTGACCAACCTGTTATCTGCCTGCACCCGACCCCGGCTTGTTGTGACTACCCTTTGCCTGCATCCTGTACTTCTGCTGCCCGCCTGATATCTGACCCGGCCTGTTTACTACCCTGTTCCTGGTTCCGATCCAGTTTGCTAAACCGATCCAGTCTGCTGAGCTGTCCCAGATCCAGCCTGCTAAGCTGAACCTGCCTGCTAGCTGATCCTGTCTGCTGTGCTTCTTCCGATCCAGTCTGCGAGACCGATCCAGTCTGCTGAACTGTCCCAGATCCAGCCTGCTAAGCTGAACCTGCCTGCTAGCTGATCCTGTCTGCTGTGCTTCTTCCGATCCAGTCTGCGAGACCGATCCAGTCTGCTGTGCTACTTCCGATCCAGCCTGCTAGCCGTTCCAGTTCCGGTATTCTGCAAGGAAGCTTCCGGGTGTTTGAATCACCACCTCACCACAATTGATCCTGCCAGGCACCCGTGCCACTCCTTACTCCTGTGCCAACTGTTACCTTACCAGGGGGTCGGGAGTGGGAGCCGTAAGGGAGGCCGTCCCCTGCAATTCGGGCTCACTACCATCAGGTACGTGACAGAGCTGAAGGTCATGATGGGGGTAAGGAAAGTGCAGCTTAGGGTTTTACAGTCGCTACTGGGAAAGCTCAATTTTGCGTGCCGCATTCTGCCAATGGGCAGGGTGTTTTGCAGACGGCTGTCGGCTAGCACGGCTGGGGTACGGTCCCCCACGCACGTTGTGAGTTTTGGCAGAGAACACAAGGCGGACTTGCGGGTTTGGCATTCATTCTTAGAGTCTTTCAATGGGAGAGCATTATGGATGTTGGGCCCTATTAGCAATTTTGATTTAGAACTATACACAGATGCGGCTGGGGGGGCAGGTTTTGGGGCTTACTTTCAGGGCAGGTGGAGTGCGGGCCCATGGCCGCAGTCCTGGATAGACGCTGGTTTCACCAAGAATTTGGTTCTGTTGGAACTGTTCGCGGTGGTGCTGGCGGTGGAGTTGTGGGGGGGCGTGTTTCAGGGATCTGAAAGTGCGTTTTCATGGGGACAACCTGGGGGTAGTACAAGTCATCAACAAAGTGTCGGCATCTTCCCCCCCGGTGGTGCGTCTTCTGCGCCATCTGGTGTTGAGATGTTTGCAGCTCAATGTGTTTGTGTATGCGGTGCACCTTCCGGGGGTGGACAATGTCATAGCTGATGCGCTGTCTCGCTTTCAGTGGGACAGGTTCCGAGAGTTGGCACCGGGGGCGGAGCAACGTGGGGTCCCTTGTCCAGGCTGGCTGTGGAAGATTCCGTTGGAATAGTGTCAGGTTGGATCAAAAAATCGGTGAGTACGGGCACATGGGGGGCGTATGAGAAGGTGTAGTTGGAATGGAAAGAGATGGTTTGGGAAGCAGGAGCGGATCCTGTGGGTCCCGATGTCAGGTTATTGGTGCTGTATTTCCTGGCTAGAAACATGGAGGCCCGTGTGTCCAGGTCCAGTTTGGGTAAGAAGATGGCAGGCTTGGCCTTTTTGTTCAAATGGCAAGGTTGCCCCGATTTTACAAAACATTTTTTGGTGCGGCAGGCACTTACGGGTTATGAGCGGGGGGGGGGGGCAGAAGCCGGATGGCAGGCGACCGGTTTCGTTTGCTCTCTTGGTCAAGATCATGGGGCAGTTACAGGGCTTATGTTCATCCCCATACGAAGTTTTGTTGTTCACGGTGGAATTCTCACTGGCATTCTTTGGAGCATTCAGAATAGGTGAGTTGGTCAGCCCGTCAAAAGCAGTACACGGGGGGTTGCTTGATAGCGAGGTGGGCTGGACGGAGCAAGGGGTGTCGCTGGTGCTGAGGAGGTCTAAGACGGACCAGATGGGCAGAGGTAAGTTGGTCCAGGTTTTTCCGGTCCCAGGTTCCCTGTTGTGCCCGGTAAGGGCTGTAAAAGGGTACTTGGAGGTGCGACCGTCGGGGGTGGGTTCCTTTTTAGTACACGAGGACGGAATCCCACTTTCAAGGTATCAGTTCATTGCGGTGTTCAAGAAGTCCCTTCGGGCTTTGGGACTCAAGGAAAATTAATTTTCCTCGCACTCTTTTAGGATCGGGGCAGCTACGGAGGCGGCCAGATGTGGGATGGATGAGGAGGCGGTTAAGAAGATAGGCCGCTGGGAATCCAGGAGGTTCCGGTTATACGTACGCCCACAGCTACTGGTGGGACTGGAATAATTTGGGGGTACAAGTCATGGGGCGTTGTTTATGTTTTGGTTTGGGTTTCTGTTCGGATTGCTGGGAATATATAAGGGTGATGGGAGATTCTCATGGGGAATGTCTTCTTGCAATTACAGGTCAAATGCAGGCGTTGGTCTGGATACTGGGCCATTTGTTTGTTTTCTGGGGGGCTAAGAGAGCCGATGTTCGTCATGAGGGTCGGCAGCTGGGGTTCCCAAGACCGGAGGCGTATGTCCGCTGGCTGGGAATTCCAGGAATGTTGTGGAGTAAGATGGTTCCGGAGGTGCACCGTTTTGCGCGTTTGGACAGGCCACCTGATGTTCTGGTATTGCACGTAAGTGGCAACGACTTGGGTTTCAGGTCCATGCTTGAAATGACTCGGGATATGAAGTCTGATTTCCTGAGGCTAAGGATGTCATTCCCAGACATGATTATCGTCTGGTCAGACATGGTGGCACGGGTAGAGTGGAGGGGGGGCTAGGTCCGTGGCTGGAATCAACAGATATGCCATTTTTCTTAAAGATTTTCATCCATATTACCGGGACCAGACATTACATTAAAGCCGCAAGCAGTTTTAAATGGCTTTTTTTTCCTTTAGAAATGTAATTTTGTACAGGGACAGTTCTAAACACGGGAAACACGTGGCACTTCACAGGCATACTTTAGACACCCCCCAGGTACGATATTTAAAGGAATGTTTGACTTTTTTTTTTTCACTTTATGCATCATTAAAATGACTGCTCCCGAAAAACGACCGTTTTTAAAACTTCTTTTTGCATTGATACATGTCCCCTGGTGCAGAACCCGGGTTCCCAAACCCTTTTTAGGACAATAACTTGCATAATAGTCGTTATAATTAGCACTTTAGATTTCAAACGTTCGCATCCATTGTATTTAATAGGGTTCTAAAGTTCGTGCAAACTTTCGGTCCGTTCGCGGGTTCTGGTGCGAACCGAACCGGGGGGGGGGGGGTGTTCGACTCATCCCTAATGCTCATCACGGCAATACAGCAAGAGGGAGGCGAGGGGCGGACCCCATCTGCACGGCATGTCTGCCAGCAGCGGGTTCACGCCCACATCGTCTGTAGCGTGAGATGGAAGGGAACATTCACAACATCGAGGCGCCAGGTGACGCCGCGAGCGGGACGTCAGGGCATGACGCCGATGTGCAGGAGGTCAATCCCCACTAGGGTGACCACATTTCTATAATGCCATTCAGGGACACACCCCCTTTCTCACCTTCCCCAAAGAAAGATGAGGGGGTGGGAAATGTAGTCTTCGAGTTGATGGGGAATTTGGCGGCGGGTTATTTGTCAGGTGAATGTGCTACTTGCCACCAGATGCAGTGCTGCTGTCACTCCGTCTGCATGATCCACGTGCGTAGAAGGAAATGAGTGGCGTCACTACCTGGAGAGTGAAGATCACACCAGTCCCTGCAGCTAACCGCTGGGTGCCGGAGAAGGAGGAGGTGCCGAGGTGGGTGGGGACTAGGGTGACCACGTGTCCCGGATTGCCTGGGACAGTCCCACATTTTGCAGGTCTGTCCCGGGCACATTCATTCCAGGACAATACAGTGTCCCGGAATGAAACGGACACAGCCACCCCCCGGGCCAATCTGATGCCCCCAAAAAAGGCCGCCACATCACCGCTTTACTCACTGACAGTACTTGTCCTGGCTGGGAATGCCTGGAGGAGCACAATCCCTGCCCCCTGCTTGTGATTGGAGAAATCATAAATTCCGCCTCTTGTGTCCAATCCCTGTGCTGTGATTCGTTACAGCACAAGCTGATTTTTGAGAAGGGAGGGTGTCCCTGAATGGTAGTTTGGAAATGTTGTCACCCTAGTGGGGACAGAAGTGCTGCACTAGGCGCAGGCCTCGCTCCCGGTATCACTGTCTGAGAGTAAATTGTCACTGGTTGGAAGATGCCAGGCAGCGCCGGCCCTAGCAACCAGTTCCGGAAATGTAGTTATTAGTTAGTAGGGGATGGCTGTGTCCTCTATTTCATTCCGGGACATTGTATTGTCCTGGAATGAAGGTGCCCGGGAACCAGGACAGACATGTCAATTGCGGGACAGGCCCGGGCAATCCGGGACACATGGGCACCCTAATCCCCAACCCCATCAGACGGAAGAGGGAGAGGAAAGGACTGCCGCACATCGTAACCCCCGAAACAAAACACAATTTCATCCCCAACAACTACGTTTTACACTGTAGGTGAGCTCAACGTGATCAACAAAAAAAAACTGCGGCGGGTTGAGTGCCGCTTTAAATAAAACCCGAAGCGCATTGAAAGAGCTGCAGATATAAATAAGAATAAATCCCGAGGAGCGTCACTCTGAAGCGGCTGCTTTGTATTTTCCATGTGTAAGGCGGCGATTAAACGCTTGACTCTCTAGAACGAGGACCATCGCGTGACGCAGCTATTGTGTGAAGGAGAGGACAGAAGTGCGCAGATTACGGCGGTGAAAAAAACCGCGAGTCGCTAATCACAGCCCCGGCACGGTAATTGAGTTATGAGAACTTCTCTGATGTTTTGTTTCTCTCTGTAAATTGATTCGCTGTTCCCAACGCAAACTTATAATTGTGACTTTTGTGTTTCTTTTTAGATATAAATGATGATTCTTATTGGACGGCGTTCTTTTCTCTCCTCGCGTTTCCATTTTCGGTGTCACCATCTGAACACCCACGCCCCTCGCATTCCATGTGTGCCCGGCAGATGGAACGTTGGAAAAAAAACACACATTTAAAATGTATTTAAGAGGAACGAAAATAAACAATCGCTGGAAGCGGAAGACCCGGGGGCGTGCGCGGAGAGCGGGAACGAGGGGTCAGAGCGAGGAGCTGGCAGGGCACACCGAGGAGACGTTGACGAGGCTTTTCTAGGGTGTCATGAATAAACATCATCGGTGGCTGCCGATCCTCGTGAGATTTGTTTTTTTTGGAGTTTTTTTTTTTTTGGATGGAGTTCCGAAACGTATTTAACACTCGATGGTTTGGCTGAGAAATGCGATTTTGTTAGGGAGGGATTGTCCGGGAAGAGATGAGTCTACATGGAGATCAGTGGGGTGCATGATGTATGAACTGTCTGTACCCAGAAGAGAACGAACGCGTTACGCCGCAATCCTCCAAGCGATCCTCCCTCCAGACACGACCACTTTGCATTTAAACCCCCTCCAGGGACTCAAACTACACACTGAATGGCGGCAATTCTTCTCCTGACACTCGTTTTCTGCTGGTGGAAGCTCAGTCTCTAGAAGAAGAGGAGAAGATCGTTGGTGGTAGCTCAGTCTCTAGAAGAAGAGGAGAAGATCATTGGTGGTAGCTCAGTCTCTAGAAGAAGAGGGGAAGATCATTGGTGGTAGCTCAGTCTCTAGAAGAGGAGAAGATCGTTGGTGGTAGCTCAGTCTCTAGAAGAAGAGGAGAAGATCGTTGGTGGTAGCTCAGTCTCTAGAAGAGGAGAAGATCGTTGGTGGTAGCTCAGTCTCTAGAAGAAGAGGGGAAGATCATTGGTGGTAGCTCAGTCTCTAGAAGAGGAGAAGATCGTTGGTGGTAGCTCAGTCTCTAGAAGAAGAGGAGAAGATTGTTGGTGGTAGCTCAGTCTCTAGAAGAAGAGGAGAAGATTGTTGGTGGTAGCTCAGTCTCTAGAAGAAGAGGAGAAGATTGTTGGTGGTAGCTCAGTCTCTAGAAGAAGAGGAGAAGATTGTTGGTGGTAGCTCAGTCTCTAGAAGAAGAGGAGAAGATTGTTGGTGGTAGCTCAGTCTCTAGAAGAAGAGGAGAAGATTGTTGGTGGTAGCTCAGTCTCTAGAAGAAGAGGAGAAGATCGTTGGTGGTAGCTCAGTCTCTAGAAGAAGAGGAGAAGATTGTTGGTGGTAGCTCAGTCTCTAGAAGAATAGGAGAAGATCGTTGGTGGAAGCTCAGTCTCTAGAAGAGGAGAAGATCGTTGGTGGTAGCTCAGTCTCTAGAAGAAGAGGAGAAGATCGTTAGTGGTAGCTCAGTCTCTAGAAGAAGAGGAGAAGATTGTTGGTGGTAGCTCAGTCTCCAGAAGAAGAGAAGATCGTTGGTGGAAGCTCAGTCTCTAGGAGAAGAGGAGAAGATCGTTGGTGGTAGCTCAGTCTCTAGAAGAAGAGGAGAAGATTGTTGGTGGTAGCTCAGTCTCTAGAAGAGGAGAAGATCGTTGGTGGTAGCTCAGTCTCTAGAAGAGGAGAAAATTGTTGGTGGTAGCTCAGTCTCTAGAAGAAGAGGAGAAGATCGTTGGTGGTAGCTCAGTCTCTAGAAGAAGAGGAGAAGATTGTTGGTGGTAGCTCAGTCTCTAGAAGAGGAGAAGATCGTTGGTGGTAGCTCAGTCTCTAGAAGAAGAGGAGAAGATCGTTGGTGGTAGCTCAGTCTCTAGAAGAAGAGGAGAAGATCGTTGGTGGTAGCTCAGACTCTAGAAGAACAGGGGAAGATCGTTGGTGGTAGCTCAGTCTCTAGAAGAAGAGGAGAAGATTGTTGGTGGTAGCTCAGTCTCTAGAAGAAGAGGAGAAGATCGTTGGTGGTAGCTCAGTCTCTAGAAGAGGAGAAGATCGTTGGTGGTAGCTCAGTCTCTAGAAGAAGAGGGGAAGATCATTGGTGGTAGCTCAGTCTCTAGAAGAGGAGAAGATAGTTGGTGGTAGCTCAGTCTCTAGAAGAAGAGGGGAAGATCATTGGTGGTAGCTCAGTCTCTAGAAGAGGAGAAGATCGTTGGTGGTAGCTCAGTCTCTAGAAGAAGAGGAGAAGATTGTTGGTGGTAGCTCAGTCTCTAGAAGAAGAGGAGAAGATTGTTGGTGGTAGCTCAGTCTCTAGAAGAAGAGGAGAAGATTGTTGGTGGTAGCTCAGTCTCTAGAAGAAGAGGAGAAGATTGTTGGTGGTAGCTCAGTCTCTAGAAGAAGAGGAGAAGATCGTTGGTGGTAGCTCAGTCTCTAGAAGAAGAGGAGAAGATCGTTGGTGGAAGCTCAGTCTCTAGAAGAGGAGAAGATCGTTGGTGGTAGCTCAGTCTCTAGAAGAAGAGGAGAAGATCGTTAGTGGTAGCTCAGTCTCTAGAAGAAGAGGAGAAGATTGTTGGTGGTAGCTCAGTCTCCAGAAGAAGAGAAGATCGTTGGTGGAAGCTCAGTCTCTAGGAGAAGAGGAGAAGATCGTTGGTGGTAGCTCAGTCTCTAGAAGAAGAGGAGAAGATTATTGGTGGTAGCTCAGTCTCTAGAAGAGGAGAAGATCGTTGGTGGTAGCTCAGTCTCTAGAAGAGGAGAAAATTGTTGGTGGTAGCTCAGTCTCTAGAAGAAGAGGAGAAGATCGTTGGTGGTAGCTCAGTCTCTAGAAGAGGAGAAGATCGTTGGTGGTAGCTCAGTCTCTAGAAGAAGAGGAGAAGATTGTTGGTGGTAGCTCAGTCTCTAGAAGAGGAGAAGATCGTTGGTGGTAGCTCAGTCTCTAGAAGAAGAGGAGAAGATCGTTGGTGGTAGCTCAGTCTCTAGAAGAAGAGGAGAAGATCGTTGGTGGTAGCTCAGTCTCTAGAAGAAGAGGGGAAGATCGTTGGTGGTAGCTCAGTCTCTAGAAGAAGAGGAGAAGATTGTTGGTGGTAGCTCAGTCTCTAGAAGAAGAGGAGAAGATTGTTGGTGGTAGCTCAGTCTCTAGAAGAGGAGAAGATTGTTGGTGGTAGCTCAGTCTCTAGAAGAAGAGGAGAAGATCGTTGGTGGAAGCTCAGTCTCTAGAAGAGGAGAAGATCGTTGGTGGTAGCTCAGTCTCTAGAAGAAGAGGAGAAGATCGTTAGTGGTAGCTCAGTCTCTAGAAGAAGAGGAGAAGATTGTTGGTGGTAGCTCAGTCTCCAGAAGAAGAGAAGATCGTTGGTGGAAGCTCAGTCTCTAGGAGAAGAGGAGAAGATCGTTGGTGGTAGCTCAGTCTCTAGAAGAAGAGGAGAAGATTGTTGGTGGTAGCTCAGTCTCTAGAAGAGGAGAAGATCGTTGGTGGTAGCTCAGTCTCTAGAAGAGGAGAAAATTGTTGGTGGTAGCTCAGTCTCTAGAAGAAGAGGAGAAGATCGTTGGTGGTAGCTCAGTCTCTAGAAGAGGAGAAGATCGTTGGTGGTAGCTCAGTCTCTAGAAGAAGAGGAGAAGATTGTTGGTGGTAGCTCAGTCTCTAGAAGAGGAGAAGATCGTTGGTGGTAGCTCAGTCTCTAGAAGAAGAGGAGAAGATCGTTGGTGGTAGCTCAGTCTCTAGAAGAAGAGGAGAAGATCGTTGGTGGTAGCTCAGTCTCTAGAAGAAGAGGGGAAGATCGTTGGTGGTAGCTCAGTCTCTAGAAGAAGAGGAGAAGATTGTTGGTGGTAGCTCAGTCTCTAGAAGAAGAGGAGAAGATCGTTGGTGGTAGCTCAGTCTCTAGAAGAGGAGAAGATCGTTGGTGGTAGCTCAGTCTCTAGAAGAAGAGGGGAAGATCATTGGTGGTAGCTCAGTCTCTAGAAGAGGAGAAGATCGTTGGTGGTAGCTCAGTCTCTAGAAGAAGAGGGGAAGATCATTGGTGGTAGCTCAGTCTCTAGAAGAGGAGAAGATCGTTGGTGGTAGCTCAGTCTCTAGAAGAAGAGGAGAAGATTGTTGGTGGTAGCTCAGTCTCTAGAAGAAGAGGAGAAGATTGTTGGTGGTAGCTCAGTCTCTAGAAGAAGAGGAGAAGATTGTTGGTGGTAGCTCAGTCTCTAGAAGAAGAGGAGAAGATTGTTGGTGGTAGCTCAGTCTCTAGAAGAAGAGGAGAAGATCGTTGGTGGTAGCTCAGTCTCTAGAAGAAGAGGAGAAGATCGTTGGTGGAAGCTCAGTCTCTAGAAGAGGAGAAGATCGTTGGTGGTAGCTCAGTCTCTAGAAGAAGAGGAGAAGATCGTTAGTGGTAGCTCAGTCTCTAGAAGAAGAGGAGAAGATTGTTGGTGGTAGCTCAGTCTCCAGAAGAAGAGAAGATCGTTGGTGGAAGCTCAGTCTCTAGGAGAAGAGGAGAAGATCGTTGGTGGTAGCTCAGTCTCTAGAAGAAGAGGAGAAGATTGTTGGTGGTAGCTCAGTCTCTAGAAGAGGAGAAGATCGTTGGTGGTAGCTCAGTCTCTAGAAGAGGAGAAAATTGTTGGTGGTAGCTCAGTCTCTAGAAGAAGAGGAGAAGATCGTTGGTGGTAGCTCAGTCTCTAGAAGAGGAGAAGATCGTTGGTGGTAGCTCAGTCTCTAGAAGAAGAGGAGAAGATTGTTGGTGGTAGCTCAGTCTCTAGAAGAGGAGAAGATCGTTGGTGGTAGCTCAGTCTCTAGAAGAAGAGGAGAAGATCGTTGGTGGTAGCTCAGTCTCTAGAAGAAGAGGAGAAGATCGTTGGTGGAAGCTCAGTCTCTAGGAGAAGAGGAGAAGATCGTTGGTGGTAGCTCAGTCTCTAGAAGAAGAGGAGAAGATTGTTGGTGGTAGCTCAGTCTCTAGAAGAAGAGGAGATCGTTGGTGGTAGCTCAGTCTCTAGAAGAGGAGAAGATTGTTGGTGGGAGCTCAGTCTCTAGAAGAAGAGGAGAAGATCGTTGGTGGTAGCTCAGTCTCTAGAAGAAGAGGAGAAGATTGTTGGTGGTAGCTCAGTCTCTAGAAGAGGAGAAGATCATTGGTGGTAGCTCAGTCTCTAGAAGAAGAGGAGAAGATCGTTGGTGGTAGCTCAGTCTCTAGAAGAAGAGGAGAAGATCGTTGGTGGAAGCTGAGTCTCTAGAAGAAGAAGAAGAGGAGAAGATCGTTGGTGGTAGCTCAGTCTTTAGAAGAAGAGGAGAAGATCGTTGGTGGTAGCTCAGTCTCTAGAAGAAGAGGGGAAGATCATTGGTGGTAGCTCAGTCTCTAGAAGAAGAGGGGAAGATCGTTGGTGGTAGCTCAGTCTCTAGAAGAAGAGGAGAAGATCTTTAGTGGTAGCTCAGTCTCTAGAAGAAGAGGAGAAGATCGTTGGTGGTAGCTCAGTCTCTAGAAGAAGAGGACAAGATCGTTGGTGGTAGCTCAGTCACTAGAAGAAGAGGAGAAGATCGTTGGTGGAAGCTCAGTCTCTAGAAGAAGAAGAGGAGAAGATCGTTGGTGGTAGCTCAGTCTCTAGAAGAAGAGGAGAAGATCGTTGGTGGTAGCTCAGTCTCTAGAAGAAGAGGAGAAGATCGTTGGTGGTAGCTCAGTCTCTAGAAGAAGAGGAGAAGATCGTTGGTGGAAGCTGAGTCTCTAGAAGAAGAAGAGGAGAAGATCGTTGGTGGTAGCTCAGTCTTTAGAAGAAGAGGAGAAGATCGTTGGTGGTAGCTCAGTCTCTAGAAGAAGAGGGGAAGATCGTTGGTGGTAGCTCAGTCTCTAGAAGAAGAGGAGAAGATTGTTGGTGGTAGCTCAGTCTCTAGAAGAAGAGGAGAAGATTGTTGGTGGTAGCTCAGTCTCTAGAAGAGGAGAAGATTGTTGGTGGTAGCTCAGTCTCTAGAAGAAGAGGAGAAGATCGTTGGTGGTAGCTCAGTCTCTAGAAGAGGAGAAGATCGTTGGTGGTAGCTCAGTCTCTAGAAGAAGAGGAGAAGATTGTTGGTGGTAGCTCAGTCTCTAGAAGAGGAGAAGATCGTTGGTGGTAGCTCAGTCTCTAGAAGAAGAGGAGAAGATCGTTGGTGGTAGCTCAGTCTCTAGAAGAAGAGGAGAAGATCGTTGGTGGTAGCTCAGTCTCTAGAAGAAGAGGGGAAGATCGTTGGTGGTAGCTCAGTCTCTAGAAGAAGAGGAGAAGATTGTTGGTGGTAGCTCAGTCTCTAGAAGAAGAGGAGAAGATTGTTGGTGGTAGCTCAGTCTCTAGAAGAGGAGAAGATTGTTGGTGGTAGCTCAGTCTCTAGAAGAAGAGGAGAAGATCGTTGGTGGAAGCTCAGTCTCTAGGAGAAGAGGAGAAGATCGTTGGTGGTAGCTCAGTCTCTAGAAGAAGAGGAGAAGATTGTTGGTGGTAGCTCAGTCTCTAGAAGAGGAGAAGATCGTTGGTGGTAGCTCAGTCTCTAGAAGAGGAGAAGATTGTTGGTGGGAGCTCAGTCTCTAGAAGAAGAGGAGAAGATCGTTGGTGGTAGCTCAGTCTCTAGAAGAAGAGGAGAAGATTGTTGGTGGTAGCTCAGTCTCTAGAAGAGGAGAAGATCGTTGGTGGTAGCTCAGTCTCTAGAAGAAGAGGAGAAGATCGTTGGTGGTAGCTCAGTCTCTAGAAGAAGAGGAGAAGATCGTTGGTGGAAGCTGAGTCTCTAGAAGAAGAAGAGGAGAAGATCGTTGGTGGTAGCTCAGTCTTTAGAAGAAGAGGAGAAGATCGTTGGTGGTAGCTCAGTCTCTAGAAGAAGAGGGGAAGATCATTGGTGGTAGCTCAGTCTCTAGAAGAAGAGGGGAAGATCGTTGGTGGTAGCTCAGTCTCTAGAAGAAGAGGAGAAGATCGTTAGTGGTAGCTCAGTCTCTAGAAGAAGAGGAGAAGATCGTTGGTGGTAGCTCAGTCTCTAGAAGAAGAGGAGAAGATCGTTGGTGGTAGCTCAGTCTCTAGAAGAAGAGGAGAAGATCGTTGGTGGAAGCTCAGTCTCTAGAAGAAGAAGAGGAGAAGATCGTTGGTGGTAGCTCAGTCTCTAGAAGAAGAGGAGAAGATCGTTGGTGGTAGCTCAGTCTCTAGAAGAAGAGGAGAAGATCGTTGGTGGTAGCTCAGTCTCTAGAAGAAGAGGAGAAGATCGTTGGTGGAAGCTGAGTCTCTAGAAGAAGAAGAGGAGAAGATCGTTGGTGGTAGCTCAGTCTTTAGAAGAAGAGGAGAAGATCGTTGGTGGTAGCTCAGTCTCTAGAAGAAGAGGAGAAGATCGTTGGTGGTAGCTCAGACTCTAGAAGAAGAGGAGAAGATCGTTGGTGGAAGCTGAGTCTCTAGAAGAAGAAGAGGAGAAGATCGTTGGTGGTAGCTCAGTCTCTAGAAGAAGAGGAGAAGATCGTTGGTGGTAGCTCAGTCTCTAGAAGAAGAGGAGAAGATCGTTGGTGGTAGCTCAGTCTCTAGAAGAAGAAGAGGAGAAGATCGTTGGTGGTAGCTCAGTCTCTAGAAGAAGAGGAGAAGATCGTTGGTGGTAGCTCAGTCTCTAGAAGAAGAGGAGAAGATCGTTGGTGGTAGCTCAGTCTCTAGAAGAAGAGGAGAAGATCGTTGGTGGTAGCTCAGTCTCTAGAAGAAGAGGGGAAGATCATTGGTGGTAGCTCAGTCTCTAGAAGAGGAGAAGATCGTTGGTGGTAGCTCAGTCTCTAGAAGAAGAGGAGAAGATTGTTGGTGGTAGCTCAGTCTCTAGAAGAAGAGGAGAAGATTGTTGGTGGTAGCTCAGTCTCTAGAAGAAGAGGAGAAGATTGTTGGTGGTAGCTCAGTCTCTAGAAGAAGAGGAGAAGATTGTTGGTGGTAGCTCAGTCTCTAGAAGAAGAGGAGAAGATTGTTGGTGGTAGCTCAGTCTCTAGAAGAAGAGGAGAAGATTGTTGGTGGTAGCTCAGTCTCTAGAAGAAGAGGAGAAGATCGTTGGTGGTAGCTCAGTCTCTAGAAGAAGAGGAGAAGATTGTTGGTGGTAGCTCAGTCTCTAGAAGAATAGGAGAAGATCGTTGGTGGAAGCTCAGTCTCTAGAAGAGGAGAAGATCGTTGGTGGTAGCTCAGTCTCTAGAAGAAGAGGAGAAGATTGTTAGTGGTAGCTCAGTCTCTAGAAGAAGAGGAGAATATTGTTGGTGGTAGCTCAGTCTCCAGAAGAAGAGAAGATCGTTGGTGGAAGCTCAGTCTCTAGGAGAAGAGGAGAAGATCGTTGGTGGTAGCTCAGTCTCTAGAAGAAGAGGAGAAGATTGTTGGTGGTAGCTCAGTCTCTAGAAGAGGAGAAGATCGTTGGTGGTAGCTCAGTCTCTAGAAGAGGAGAAAATTGTTGGTGGTAGCTCAGTCTCTAGAAGAAGAGGAGAAGATCGTTGGTGGTAGCTCAGTCTCTAGAAGAAGTGGAGAAGATTGTTGGTGGTAGCTCAGTCTCTAGAAGAGGAGAAGATCGTTGGTGGTAGCTCAGTCTCTAGAAGAAGAGGAGAAGATCGTTGGTGGTAGCTCAGTCTCTAGAAGAAGAGGAGAAGATCGTTGGTGGTAGCTCAGTCTCTAGAAGAAGAGGGGAAGATCGTTGGTGGTAGCTCAGTCTCTAGAAGAAGAGGAGAAGATTGTTGGTGGTAGCTCAGTCTCTAGAAGAAGAGGAGAAGATCGTTGGTGGTAGCTCAGTCTCTAGAAGAGGAGAAGATCGTTGGTGGTAGCTCAGTCTCTAGAAGAAGAGGGGAAGATCATTGGTGGTAGCTCAGTCTCTAGAAGAGGAGAAGATCGTTGGTGGTAGCTCAGTCTCTAGAAGAAGAGGGGAAGATCATTGGTGGTAGCTCAGTTTCTAGAAGAGGAGAAGATCGTTGGTGGTAGCTCAGTCTCTAGAAGAAGAGGAGAAGATTGTTGGTGGTAGCTCAGTCTCTAGAAGAAGAGGAGAAGATTGTTGGTGGTAGCTCAGTCTCTAGAAGAAGAGGAGAAGATTGTTGGTGGTAGCTCAGTCTCTAGAAGAAGAGGAGAAGATTGTTGGTGGTAGCTCAGTCTCTAGAAGAAGAGGAGAAGATCGTTGGTGGTAGCTCAGTCTCTAGAAGAAGAGGAGAAGATCGTTGGTGGAAGCTCAGTCTCTAGAAGAGGAGAAGATCGTTGGTGGTAGCTCAGTCTCTAGAAGAAGAGGAGAAGATCGTTAGTGGTAGCTCAGTCTCTAGAAGAAGAGGAGAAGATTGTTGGTGGTAGCTCAGTCTCCAGAAGAAGAGAAGATCGTTGGTGGAAGCTCAGTCTCTAGGAGAAGAGGAGAAGATCGTTGGTGGTAGCTCAGTCTCTAGAAGAAGAGGAGAAGATTATTGGTGGTAGCTCAGTCTCTAGAAGAGGAGAAGATCGTTGGTGGTAGCTCAGTCTCTAGAAGAGGAGAAAATTGTTGGTGGTAGCTCAGTCTCTAGAAGAAGAGGAGAAGATCGTTGGTGGTAGCTCAGTCTCTAGAAGAGGAGAAGATCGTTGGTGGTAGCTCAGTCTCTAGAAGAAGAGGAGAAGATTGTTGGTGGTAGCTCAGTCTCTAGAAGAGGAGAAGATCGTTGGTGGTAGCTCAGTCTCTAGAAGAAGAGGAGAAGATCGTTGGTGGTAGCTCAGTCTCTAGAAGAAGAGGAGAAGATCGTTGGTGGTAGCTCAGTCTCTAGAAGAAGAGGGGAAGATCGTTGGTGGTAGCTCAGTCTCTAGAAGAAGAGGAGAAGATTGTTGGTGGTAGCTCAGTCTCTAGAAGAAGAGGAGAAGATTGTTGGTGGTAGCTCAGTCTCTAGAAGAGGAGAAGATTGTTGGTGGTAGCTCAGTCTCTAGAAGAAGAGGAGAAGATCGTTGGTGGAAGCTCAGTCTCTAGAAGAGGAGAAGATCGTTGGTGGTAGCTCAGTCTCTAGAAGAAGAGGAGAAGATCGTTAGTGGTAGCTCAGTCTCTAGAAGAAGAGGAGAAGATTGTTGGTGGTAGCTCAGTCTCCAGAAGAAGAGAAGATCGTTGGTGGAAGCTCAGTCTCTAGGAGAAGAGGAGAAGATCGTTGGTGGTAGCTCAGTCTCTAGAAGAAGAGGAGAAGATTGTTGGTGGTAGCTCAGTCTCTAGAAGAGGAGAAGATCGTTGGTGGTAGCTCAGTCTCTAGAAGAGGAGAAAATTGTTGGTGGTAGCTCAGTCTCTAGAAGAAGAGGAGAAGATCGTTGGTGGTAGCTCAGTCTCTAGAAGAGGAGAAGATCGTTGGTGGTAGCTCAGTCTCTAGAAGAAGAGGAGAAGATTGTTGGTGGTAGCTCAGTCTCTAGAAGAGGAGAAGATCGTTGGTGGTAGCTCAGTCTCTAGAAGAAGAGGAGAAGATCGTTGGTGGTAGCTCAGTCTCTAGAAGAAGAGGAGAAGATCGTTGGTGGTAGCTCAGTCTCTAGAAGAAGAGGGGAAGATCGTTGGTGGTAGCTCAGTCTCTAGAAGAAGAGGAGAAGATTGTTGGTGGTAGCTCAGTCTCTAGAAGAAGAGGAGAAGATCGTTGGTGGTAGCTCAGTATCTAGAAGAGGAGAAGATCGTTGGTGGTAGCTCAGTCTCTAGAAGAAGAGGGGAAGATCATTGGTGGTAGCTCAGTCTCTAGAAGAGGAGAAGATCGTTGGTGGTAGCTCAGTCTCTAGAAGAAGAGGGGAAGATCATTGGTGGTAGCTCAGTCTCTAGAAGAGGAGAAGATCGTTGGTGGTAGCTCAGTCTCTAGAAGAAGAGGAGAAGATTGTTGGTGGTAGCTCAGTCTCTAGAAGAAGAGGAGAAGATTGTTGGTGGTAGCTCAGTCTCTAGAAGAAGAGGAGAAGATTGTTGGTGGTAGCTCAGTCTCTAGAAGAAGAGGAGAAGATTGTTGGTGGTAGCTCAGTCTCTAGAAGAAGAGGAGAAGATCGTTGGTGGTAGCTCAGTCTCTAGAAGAAGAGGAGAAGATCGTTGGTGGAAGCTCAGTCTCTAGAAGAGGAGAAGATCGTTGGTGGTAGCTCAGTCTCTAGAAGAAGAGGAGAAGATCGTTAGTGGTAGCTCAGTCTCTAGAAGAAGAGGAGAAGATTGTTGGTGGTAGCTCAGTCTCCAGAAGAAGAGAAGATCGTTGGTGGAAGCTCAGTCTCTAGGAGAAGAGGAGAAGATCGTTGGTGGTAGCTCAGTCTCTAGAAGAAGAGGAGAAGATTGTTGGTGGTAGCTCAGTCTCTAGAAGAGGAGAAGATCGTTGGTGGTAGCTCAGTCTCTAGAAGAGGAGAAAATTGTTGGTGGTAGCTCAGTCTCTAGAAGAAGAGGAGAAGATCGTTGGTGGTAGCTCAGTCTCTAGAAGAGGAGAAGATCGTTGGTGGTAGCTCAGTCTCTAGAAGAAGAGGAGAAGATTGTTGGTGGTAGCTCAGTCTCTAGAAGAGGAGAAGATCGTTGGTGGTAGCTCAGTCTCTAGAAGAAGAGGAGAAGATCGTTGGTGGTAGCTCAGTCTCTAGAAGAAGAGGAGAAGATCGTTGGTGGAAGCTCAGTCTCTAGGAGAAGAGGAGAAGATCGTTGGTGGTAGCTCAGTCTCTAGAAGAAGAGGAGAAGATTGTTGGTGGTAGCTCAGTCTCTAGAAGAAGAGGAGATCGTTGGTGGTAGCTCAGTCTCTAGAAGAGGAGAAGATTGTTGGTGGGAGCTCAGTCTCTAGAAGAAGAGGAGAAGATCGTTGGTGGTAGCTCAGTCTCTAGAAGAAGAGGAGAAGATTGTTGGTGGTAGCTCAGTCTCTAGAAGAGGAGAAGATCGTTGGTGGTAGCTCAGTCTCTAGAAGAAGAGGAGAAGATCGTTGGTGGTAGCTCAGTCTCTAGAAGAAGAGGAGAAGATCGTTGGTGGAAGCTCAGTCTCTAGAAGAAGAAGAAGAGGAGAAGATCGTTGGTGGTAGCTCAGACTTTAGAAGAAGAGGAGAAGATCGTTGGTGGTAGCTCAGTCTCTAGAAGAAGAGGGGAAGATCATTGGTGGTAGCTCAGTCTCTAGAAGAAGAGGGGAAGATCGTTGGTGGTAGCTCAGTCTCTAGAAGAAGAGGAGAAGATCTTTAGTGGTAGCTCAGTCTCTAGAAGAAGAGGAGAAGATCGTTGGTGGTAGCTCAGTCTCTAGAAGAAGAGGACAAGATCGTTGGTGGTAGCTGAGTCACTAGAAGAAGAGGAGAAGATCGTTGGTGGAAGCTCAGTCTCTAGAAGAAGAAGAGGAGAAGATCGTTGGTGGTAGCTCAGTCTCTAGAAGAAGAGGAGAAGATCGTTGGTGGTAGCTCAGTCTCTAGAAGAAGAGGAGAAGATCGTTGGTGGTAGCTCAGTCTCTAGAAGAAGAGGAGAAGATCGTTGGTGGAAGCTGAGTCTCTAGAAGAAGAAGAGGAGAAGATCGTTGGTGGTAGCTCAGTCTTTAGAAGAAGAGGAGAAGATCGTTGGTGGTAGCTCAGTCTCTAGAAGAAGAGGGGAAGATCGTTGGTGGTAGCTCAGTCTCTAGAAGAAGAGGAGAAGATTGTTGGTGGTAGCTCAGTCTCTAGAAGAAGAGGAGAAGATTGTTGGTGGTAGCTCAGTCTCTGGAAGAGGAGAAGATTGTTGGTGGTAGCTCAGTCTCTAGAAGAAGAGGAGAAGATCGTTGGTGGTAGCTCAGTCTCTAGAAGAGGAGAAGATCGTTGGTGGTAGCTCAGTCTCTAGAAGAAGAGGAGAAGATTGTTGGTGGTAGCTCAGTCTCTAGAAGAGGAGAAGATCGTTGGTGGTAGCTCAGTCTCTAGAAGAAGAGGAGAAGATCGTTGGTGGTAGCTCAGTCTCTAGAAGAAGAGGAGAAGATCGTTGGTGGTAGCTCAGTCTCTAGAAGAAGAGGGGAAGATCGTTGGTGGTAGCTCAGTCTCTAGAAGAAGAGGAGAAGATTGTTGGTGGTAGCTCAGTCTCTAGAAGAAGAGGAGAAGATTGTTGGTGGTAGCTCAGTCTCTAGAAGAGGAGAAGATTGTTGGTGGTAGCTCAGTGTCTAGAAGAAGAGGAGAAGATCGTTGGTGGAAGCTCAGTCTCTAGGAGAAGAGGAGAAGATCGTTGGTGGTAGCTCAGTCTCTAGAAGAAGAGGAGAAGATTGTTGGTGGTAGCTCAGTCTCTAGAAGAGGAGAAGATCGTTGGTGGTAGCTCAGTCTCTAGAAGAGGAGAAGATTGTTGGTGGGAGCTCAGTCTCTAGAAGAAGAGGAGAAGATCGTTGGTGGTAGCTCAGTCTCTAGAAGAAGAGGAGAAGATTGTTGGTGGTAGCTCAGTCTCTAGAAGAGGAGAAGATCGTTGGTGGTAGCTCAGTCTCTAGAAGAAGAGGAGAAGATCGTTGGTGGTAGCTCAGTCTCTAGAAGAAGAGGAGAAGATCGTTGGTGGAAGCTGAGTCTCTAGAAGAAGAAGAGGAGAAGATCGTTGGTGGTAGCTCAGTCTTTAGAAGAAGAGGAGAAGATCGTTGGTGGTAGCTCAGTCTCTAGAAGAAGAGGGGAAGATCATTGGTGGTAGCTCAGTCTCTAGAAGAAGAGGGGAATATCGTTGGTGGTAGCTCAGTCTCTAGAAGAAGAGGAGAAGATCGTTAGTGGTAGCTCAGTCTCTAGAAGAAGAGGAGAAGATTGTTGGTGGTAGCTCAGTCTCTAGAAGAAGAGGAGAAGATCGTTGGTGGTAGCTCAGTCTCTAGAAGAAGAGGAGAAGATCATTGGTGGAAGCTCAGTCTCTAGAAGAAGAAGAGGAGAAGATCGTTGGTGGTAGCTCAGTCTCTAGAAGAAGAGGAGAAGATCGTTGGTGGTAGCTCAGTCTCTAGAAGAAGAGGAGAAGATCGTTGGTGGTAGCTCAGTCTCTAGAAGAAGAGGAGAAGATCGTTGGTGGAAGCTGAGTCTCTAGAAGAAGAAGAGGAGAAGATCGTTGGTGGTAGCTCAGTCTTTAGAAGAAGAGGAGAAGATCGTTGGTGGTAGCTCAGTCTCTAGAAGAAGAGGAGAAGATCGTTGGTGGTAGCTCAGACTCTAGAAGAAGAGGAGAAGATCGTTGGTGGAAGCTGAGTCTCTAGAAGAAGAAGAGGAGAAGATCGTTGGTGGTAGCTCAGTCTCTAGAAGAAGAGGAGAAGATCGTTGGTGGTAGCTCAGTCTCTAGAAGAAGAGGAGAAGATCGTTGGTGGTAGCTCAGTCTCTAGAAGAAGAAGAGGAGAAGATCGTTGGTGGTAGCTCAGTCTCTAGAAGAAGAGGAGAAGATCGTTGGTGGTAGCTCAGTCTCTAGAAGAAGAGGAGAAGATCGTTGGTGGTAGCTCAGTCTCTAGAAGAAGAGGAGAAGATCGTTGGTGGTAGCTCAGTCTCTAGAAGAAGAGGGGAAGATCATTGGTGGTAGCTCAGTCTCTAGAAGAAGAGGGGAAGATCGTTGGTGGTAGCTCAGTCTCTAGAAGAAGAGGAGAAGATCGTTAGTGGTAGCTCAGTCTCTAGAAGAAAAGGGGAAGATCGTTGGTGGTAGCTCAGTCTCTAGAAGAAGAGGAGAAGATCGTTAGTGGTAGCTCAGTCTCTAGAAGAAGAGGAGAAGATCGTTGGTGGTAGCTCAGTCTCTAGAAGAAGAGGAGAAGATCGTTGGTGGTAGCACTCAGTCTCTAGAAGAAGAGGAGAAGATCGTTGGTGGTAGCTCAGTCTCTAGAAGAAGAGGAGAAGATCGTTGGTGGAAGCTGAGTCTCTAGAAGAAGAAGAGGAGAAGATCGTTGGTGGTAGCTCAGTCTCTAGAAGAAGAGGAGAAGATCGTTGGTGGAAGCTCAGTCTCTAGAAGAAGAGGAGAAGATCGTTGGTGGTAGCTCAGTCTCTAGAAGAGGAGAAGATCGTTGGTGGTAGCTCAGTCTCTAGAAGAAGAGGAGAAGATCGTTGGTGGTAGCTCAGTCTCTAGAAGAAGAGGAGAAGATCATTGGTGGAAGCTGAGTCTCTAGAAGAAGAAGAGGAGAAGATCGTTGGTGGTAGCTCAGTCTCTAGAAGAAGAGGAGAAGATCGTTGGTGGTAGCTCAGTCTCTAGAAGAAGAGGAGAAGATCGTTGGTGGTAGCTCAGTCTCTAGAAGAAGAGGAGAAGATCGTTGGTGGAAGCTCAGTCTCTAGAAGCAGAGGAGAAGATCGTTGGTGGTAGCTCAGTCTCTAGAAGAAGAAGAGAAGATCGTTGGTGGTAGCTCAGTCTCTAGAAGAAGAAGAGAAGATCATTGGTGGTAGCTCAGTCTCTAGAAGAAGAGGAGAAGATCGTTGGTGGTAGCTCAGTCTCTAGAAGAAGAGGAGAAGATCGTTGGTGGAAGCTCAGTCTCTAGAAGAAGAAGAGGAGAAGATCGTTGGTGGTAGCTCAGTCTCTAGAAGAAGAGGAGAAGATCGTTGGTGGTAGCTCAGTCTCTAGAAAAAGAGGAGAAGATCATTGGTGGAAGCTGAGTCTCTAGAAGAAGAAGAAGAGGAGAAGATCGTTGGTGGTAGCTCAGTCTCTAGAAGAAGAGGAGAAGATCGTTGGTGGTAGCTCAGTCTCTAGAAGAAGAGGAGAAGATCGTTGGTGGTAGCTCAGTCTCTAGAAGAAGAGGAGAAGATCGTTGGTGGTAGCTCAGTCTCTAGAAGAAGAGGAGATCATTGGTGGAAGCTCAGTCTCTAGAAGCAGAGGAGAAGATCGTTGGTGGTAGCTCAGTCTCTAGAAGAAGAAGAGAAGATCGTTGGTGGTAGCTCAGTCTCTAGAAGAAGAAGAGAAGATCATTGGTGGTAGCTCAGTCTCTAGAAGAAGAGGAGAAGGATCGTTGTGTCCTCCCACCCTGATTAGCCGCCATTGAACTTTCCTAAAATTTCTGCTATTGACTTCCTGCGGCACCTCACACACATTTTCTTTTTTTTATGTGTGAGGTACCCTCTTAATATCTGTAACAAATTATAATTTGCTAATTAGGCATGTGCATTTAGTTTCAGTCCGGATTTGTTCATCTTCATTTCATTAATTCTATTTCTAATGAATGCCAAATTCTAACGAGTCAGATTCAGGTCGGTCAAAAAAGTGATTACAATTCTGTGTGAAGAATAGCTGGTTGTTAAGGAGCAGGCTGGGAAGCCAGCTGCCATGTCCATAACAACCAATGACTAATCAGCTGTCAGAGGGCTTCCCCACTGACAGCTGAAATGTAAACAAAAGAATGCCGGCAAAAATTCTGACATTTTGGGACAGGTATGGATTTTCGGAGGAACCCCTCACCATTTTTTTTTATTTTGACATGGGGTTCCCCCCAAAATCCATACCAGACCTTTATCCAAGTATGCAGCCCAACAGGCCAGGAAAGTGGGGGGGGGGAAGCAAGCACCCCCCTCCTGAACCATACCAGGCCACATGCCCTCAACATGGGGGAGGTGCTTTGGGGCGGCGGGGTCTGCTCCCCACCCCAACGCACCTTCTCCCCATGTTGATGGGGACAAGGGCCTCTTCCCCACAACCCTGGACTGTGGTTGTGGGGGTCTGCAGGCAGGGGAGCTTATCAGAATCTGGAAACCCCCTTTAACAAAGGGGCTCCCAGATCCCCCGCCCCCCATGTGAATGAGTATGCCTACCCATTCACTAAAAAAGTGTGAAAAGTGAACAAAGACACAACATGAGTTTTTGACAATTCCTTTATTAATCACTTGCCGCCCGCCCACCATCAAATGACGGCACCCCAGAACAACCGCTCTCTTTAACCATGTGATTGGCTGTGTCCAATCACAGCCGGTCACATGTAAACACGGAAATGCTGGTAATCGGCGCTCCTCGCCTCACACTGACAGTGTGTGTGGCGAGGAGAGCCAATCAGCGGCATTTCCTCGCAGGGGACAACAAAACATGTAATAAGGGCACTGTACACATATTGCTGAAACCAAAGTTATTAGAGGACTATTTGGAAATAAAGATGTTTTAGTTGAGCTAAAGGTGATTTAAAGAGTCATTGTAATCATTTGATGGAGATTTTTCTTTTGTTTGTTCAAAGAAAGTTTTCGATTCAACCGATAAAAAATGTATTGTTTCGTATCGGTAAATTCTGTAAATTCAAAGAAAATTTGAAAAAGGCATGAAACGAACTCCGAATACGAATTTAACGAAACTAAACAAATCGAAACGAAGCAAAACAATTTTTTTCTCCTCAAATGTGTTTATTATTTTTTAAATATAACAAAGATTGACGAATTGAGCACATAGAAGGATGGTGGTACAATATTCAAATAGCAATTGAGCTAAGCATATCGATTTTTGAATCGGGGAGTAAGGGGTGTTGTGGAAAAATTTATTAATGTATGTTGTCAGATGTCCCCCCAATGTCAGTTTTGCTGTAATGCGCTCATCTGAGCGTATTTGCACATACAGACGTTGGTGGAAGATCGGTGGCGGGAAAATCTTCCTATGGAAACAGCGATGTTTGCTCCATTTAGAGATGTTGTTTTACGCCTCGTCAGGGGACTGGCCACTTCCTGACGGGGGGCGTTAAATGACTCTGAGCGCACAGATCTGTGTCCACAGGAACAATAGCATAACTATAAAACAATTGTGGTCCATTAAGGCATAATTGTCGTATAGTTCCCGTCATTGGAATCAGTGCATGTCACTGATAGTCTATTTGAATGTATACATGTCTGTGATTGGTTATTATTATTGTATTGAATCCTTTAAGCTATATTTATTGAGTGGTATGCATGTACTGGATTCCCTGTTGGAAGGGATGTCCTTGTATTGTCATTTTCCCTGTGTGAAGGTCACATGCTGTGACCTCACTTCCTGTTGGTAACTTCTTTAGTGAGGATCACATGCTGTGACATCACTTCCTGTTGGGATTTTAATAAAAGTCTTTGAGGAGGTGTCGGCTTGGCACTCTATGCTGGGAGGCTGAGATGAGAACATAGCTAGCTGTGTGGTGCTGCCTTTCTTCGGATGAATGATGGGATGAACGGTGAGTGGAACTTAGCCTAAAGATAGCATTATTGCAAAAAGATGAATCTAAAGTGTGTGCAAGTTTAGCACAGGAAATATAGGCTGTGTGCTCTGCATGCAACCTGTATTTCCATGACAGTGGTTTATTGAGGACAGGGTGAGGGGGTAGGGGAGTAAGTGAGGGCAGGGTGGGGGGATAGGGGAGTAAGTGAGGACAGGGTGGGGGGAGAAGGGGGATAAGTGAGGACAGAATTAGGGGGAGTAGGGGGTAAGTGAGAGCAGGGTGGGGGGTAAAAGGGGAGCGAGGGCCCAGTGAGGGGGGTGTAGGGGGTTAGTGAGAACAGGGTGGGGGGGAGTAGGGGGGTAAGTGAGGGCGGGGTGAGGAGGGAGTAGGGGGGTAAGTGAGGGCACAGTGAGGGGGGAGTAGGGGGTTAGTGAGGACAGGGTGGGGGGAGCAGGGGGGTAAGTGAGGGCAGGGTGTGGGGGGGAGTAGGGGGGTAAGTGAGGACAGGGTTAGGGGGAGTAGCGGGTAAGTGAGGGCAGTGTGGGGGAGAAGGGGGTGAGGGCCCAGTGAGGGGGTGTAGGGGTAATTGAGGACAGGGTGGGGGGGAGTATGGGGGTAGGGGAGGGCGGGGGGAGTAAGGGGGGTAAGGGAGGGCAGGGTGGGGGGAGTAGTGGGGTTAGTGAGGACAGGGTGGGGGGTAGGGGGGTAAGTGAGGACAGGGTGGTGGGGAGTAGGGGGTTAAGTGAGGAAAGGGTGGGGGGTGTAGGGGGGTAAGTAAGGGCAGGATGAGGGGGGAGTAGGGGGTAAGTGAGGGCAGGGTGGGGGGGGAGTAGATGGGTAAGTGAGGGCAGGGTGAGGGGGGAGTAGGGGGGTAAGTGAGGGCAGGGTGAGAAGGGAGTAGGGGTAAGTGAGGGCAGGGTGAGAAGGGAGTAGGGGGTAAGTGAGGGCAGGGTGAGGGGGGAGTAGGGAGGTAAGTGAGGGCAGGGTGAGAAGGGAGTAGGGGGTAAGTGAGGGCAGGGTGAGAAGGGGGTAAGTGGGGGCAGGGTGGGGGGAGTAGGGGGTAAGTGAGGGCAGGGTGGGGGGGAGTAGATGGGTAAGTGAGGGCAGGGTGAGGGGGGAGTAGGGGGTAAGTGAGGGCAGGGTGGGGGGAGTAGATGGGTAAGTGAGGGCAGGGTGAGGGGGGATGTGACAGACCTAGCCGGGACAGAGGCTTTTGGAGGGGACTGAATGCAAGCCTCTTGCATCACCTCCAGCCATCTGTCTGTCCTCTGTGCTAAAATGTGTGATGTTTACACTTATGATTAGGGATGAGCTTCGTGTTCGAGTCGAACATACGTTCGACTCGAACATCGGCTGTTCGATCGTTCGACGAAGATCGAACGATTTGGGCCGTTCGCGCCAAATTCGAGTGACGCGAACGGCCCACAATGCACTACGCCATCGCAGTGTCATCCAGGCGCTGTGATTGGCCAAGCATGCACTGTGACCCCGCATGCTTGGCCAATCACAGCGCCGGCAGCGAGGAGAGCAATGATTGGCCACAGGCAGGATGCCTGTGGCCAATTATTGCTGAGGGTGTTTAGTACACGCCCCACACTATAAAAGGCCGCCAGCACGGCGGCCTAGTGTAGTGTGTTCCGGAGCAGGGAAAGAGCAGCATAGGCAGGGGCAGTGACTTTTATTTCTTTCTTGCTTAACCTGGATTCCTTTAGTTTAGGGAAAGAGAAGGATAGGTAGGGAGAGTGTCAGTGTGTTTTGTGCTTGTGCTATAGTGTGCTTAAAAAAAACATTTTTTCTAGGGACAGAAAACTGTAGGTAGGGAGAGTGTCAGTTTCTTTCACTGTGCAAGTCCTTGTTTCTAGGGACTGGGAAGGACAGTGAGTGAATTCTCCTTGTGCTATAGTGTGCTTAAAAAAAACATTTTTTCTAGGGACAGAAAACTGTAGGTAGGGAGAGTGTCAGTTTCTTTCACTGTGCAAGTCCTTGTTTCTAGGGACTGGGAAGGACAGTGAGTGAATTCTCCTTGTGCTATAGTGTGCTTAAAAAAAACATTTTTTCTAGGGACAGAAAACTGTAGGTAGGGAGAGTGTCAGTTTCTTTCACTGTGCAAGTCCTTGTTTCTAGGGACTGGGAAGGACAGTGAGTGAATTCTCCTTGTGCTATAGTGTGCTTAAAAAAATAATTTTTTCTAGGGACAGAAAACTCTAGGTAGGGAGAGTGTCAGTTTCTTTCACTGTGCAAGTCCTTGTTTCTAGGGACTGGGAAGGACAGTGAGTGAATTCTCCTTGTGCTATAGTGTGCTTAAAAAAAACATTTTTTCTAGGGACAGAAAACTGTAGGTAGGGAGAGTGTCAGTTTCTTTCACTGTGCAAGTCCTTGTTTCTAGGGACTGGGAAGGACAGTGAGTGAATTCTCCTTGTGCTATAGTGTGCTTAAAAAAAACATTTTTTCTAGGGACAGAAAACTCTAGGTAGGGAGAGTGTCAGTTTCTTTCACTGTGCAAGTCCTTGTTTCTAGGGACTGGGAAGGACAGTGAGTGAATTCTCCTTGTGCTATAGTGTGCTTAAAAAAAACATTTTTTCTAGGGACAGAAAACTGTAGGTAGGGAGAGTGTCAGTTTCTTTCACTGTGCAAGTCCTTGTTTCTAGGGACTGGGAAGGACAGTGAGTGAATTCTCCTTGTGCTATAGTGTGCTTAAAAAAAAAACATTTTTTCTAGGGACAGAAAACTGTAGGTAGGGAGAGTGTCAGTTTCTTTCACTGTGCAAGTCCTTGTTTCTAGGGACTGGGAAGGACAGTGAGTGAATTCTCCTTGTGCTATAGTGTGCTTAAATAAAACATTTTTTCTAGGGACAGAAAACTGTAGGTAGGGAGAGTGTCAGTTTCTTTCACTGTGCAAGTCCTTGTTTCTAGGGACTGGGAAGGACAGTGAGTGAATTCTCCTTGTGCTATAGTGTGCTTAAAAAAATCATTTTTTCTAGGGACAGAAAACTCTAGGTAGGGAGAGTGTCAGTTTCTTTCACTGTGCAAGTCCTTGTTTCTAGGGACTGGGAAGGACAGTGAGTGAATTCTCCTTGTGCTATAGTGTGCTTAAAAAAAACATTTTTTCTAGGGACAGAAAACTGTAGGTAGGGAGAGTGTCAGTTTCTTTCACTGTGCAAGTCCTTGTTTCTAGGGACTGGGAAGGACAGTGAGTGAATTCTCCTTGTGCTATAGTGTGCTTAAAAAAAACATTTTTTCTAGGGACAGAAAACTCTAGGTAGGGAGAGTGTCAGTTTCTTTCACTGTGCAAGTCCTTGTTTCTAGGGACTGGGAAGGACAGTGAGTGAATTCTCCTTGTGCTATAGTGTGCTTAAAAAAAACATTTTTTCTAGGGACAGAAAACTCTAGGTAGGGAGAGTGTCAGTTTCTTTCACTGTGCAAGTCCTTGTTTCTAGGGACTGGGAAGGACAGTGAGTGAATTCTCCTTGTGCTATAGTGTGCTTAAAAAAAACATTTTTTCTAGGGACAGAAAACTGTAGGTAGGGAGAGTGTCAGTTTCTTTCACTGTGCAAGTCCTTGTTTCTAGGGACTGGGAAGGACAGTGAGTGAATTCTCCTTGTGCTATAGTGTGCTTAAAAAAAACATTTTTTCTAGGGACAGAAAACTGTAGGTAGGGAGAGTGTCAGTTTCTTTCACTGTGCAAGTCCTTGTTTCTAGGGACTGGGAAGGACAGTGAGTGAATTCTCCTTGTGCTATAGTGTGCTTAAAAAAAACATTTTTTCTAGGGACAGAAAACTGTAGGTAGGGAGAGTGTCAGTTTCTTTCACTGTGCAAGTCCTTGTTTCTAGGGACTGGGAAGGACAGTGAGTGAATTCTCCTTGTGCTATAGTGTGCTTAAAAAAATCATTTTTTCTAGGGACAGAAAACTCTAGGTAGGGAGAGTGTCAGTTTCTTTCACTGTGCAAGTCCTTGTTTCTAGGGACTGGGAAGGACAGTGAGTGAATTCTCCTTGTGCTATAGTGTGCTTAAAAAAAACATTTTTTCTAGGGACAGAAAACTGTAGGTAGGGAGAGTGTCAGTTTCTTTCACTGTGCAAGTCCTTGTTTCTAGGGACTGGGAAGGACAGTGAGTGAATTCTCCTTGTGCTATAGTGTGCTTAAAAAAAACATTTTTTCTAGGGACAGAAAACTCTAGGTAGGGAGAGTGTCAGTTTCTTTCACTGTGCAAGTCCTTGTTTCTAGGGACTGGGAAGGACAGTGAGTGAATTCTCCTTGTGCTATAGTGTGCTTAAAAAAAACATTTTTTCTAGGGACAGAAAACTGTAGGTAGGGAGAGTGTCAGTTTCTTTCACTGTGCAAGTCCTTGTTTCTAGGGACTGGGAAGGACAGTGAGTGAATTCTCCTTGTGCTATAGTGTGCTTAAAAAAAAAACATTTTTTCTAGGGACAGAAAACTGTAGGTAGGGAGAGTGTCAGTTTCTTTCACTGTGCAAGTCCTTGTTTCTAGGGACTGGGAAGGACAGTGAGTGAATTCTCCTTGTGCTATAGTGTGCTTAAATAAAACATTTTTTCTAGGGACAGAAAAGTGTAGGTAGGGAGAGTGTCAGTTTCTTTCACTGTGCAAGTCCTTGTTTCTAGGGACTGGGAAGGACAGTGAGTGAATTCTCCTTGTGCTATAGTGTGCTTAAAAAAATCATTTTTTCTAGGGACAGAAAACTCTAGGTAGGGAGAGTGTCAGTTTCTTTCACTGTGCAAGTCCTTGTTTCTAGGGACTGGGAAGGACAGTGAGTGAATTCTCCTTGTGCTATAGTGTGCTTAAAAAAAACATTTTTTCTAGGGACAGAAAACTGTAGGTAGGGAGAGTGTCAGTTTCTTTCACTGTGCAAGTCCTTGTTTCTAGGGACTGGGAAGGACAGTGAGTGAATTCTCCTTGTGCTATAGTGTGCTTAAAAAAAACATTTTTTCTAGGGACAGAAAACTCTAGGTAGGGAGAGTGTCAGTTTCTTTCACTGTGCAAGTCCTTGTTTCTAGGGACTGGGAAGGACAGTGAGTGAATTCTCCTTGTGCTATAGTGTGCTTAAAAAAAACATTTTTTCTAGGGACAGAAAACTCTAGGTAGGGAGAGTGTCAGTTTCTTTCACTGTGCAAGTCCTTGTTTCTAGGGACTGGGAAGGACAGTGAGTGAATTCTCCTTGTGCTATAGTGTGCTTAAAAAAAACATTTTTTCTAGGGACAGAAAACTGTAGGTAGGGAGAGTGTCAGTTTCTTTCACTGTGCAAGTCCTTGTTTCTAGGGACTGGGAAGGACAGTGAGTGAATTCTCCTTGTGCTATAGTGTGCTTAAAAAAAACATTTTTTCTAGGGACAGAAAACTCTAGGTAGGGAGAGTGTCAGTTTCTTTCACTGTGCAAGTCCTTGTTTCTAGGGACTGGGAAGGACAGTGAGTGAATTCTCCTTGTGCTATAGTGTGCTTAAAAAAAACATTTTTTCTAGGGACAGAAAACTCTAGGTAGGGAGAGTGTCAGTTTCTTTCACTGTGCAAGTCCTTGTTTCTAGGGACTGGGAAGGACAGTGAGTGAATTCTCCTTGTGCTATAGTGTGCTTAAAAAAAACATTTTTTCTAGGGACAGAAAACTGTAGGTAGGGAGAGTGTCAGTTTCTTTCACTGTGCAAGTCCTTGTTTCTAGGGACTGGGAAGGACAGTGAGTGAATTCTCCTTGTGCTATAGTGTGCTTAAAAAAAACATTTTTTCTAGGGACAGAAAACTCTAGGTAGGGAGAGTGTCAGTTTCTTTCACTGTGCAAGTCCTTGTTTCTAGGGACTGGGAAGGACAGTGAGTGAATTCTCCTTGTGCTATAGTGTGCTTAAAAAAAACATTTTTTCTAGGGACAGAAAACTCTAGGTAGGGAGAGTGTCAGTTTCTTTCACTGTGCAAGTCCTTGTTTCTAGGGACTGGGAAGGACAGTGAGTGAATTCTCCTTGTGCTATAGTGTGCTTAAAAAAAACATTTTTTCTAGGGACAGAAAACTGTAGGTAGGGAGAGTGTCAGTTTCTTTCACTGTGCAAGTCCTTGTTTCTAGGGACTGGGAAGGACAGTGAGTGAATTCTCCTTGTGCTATAGTGTGCTTAAAAAAAACATTTTTTCTAGGGACAGAAAACTCTAGGTAGGGAGAGTGTCAGTTTCTTTCACTGTGCAAGTCCTTGTTTCTAGGGACTGGGAAGGACAGTGAGTGAATTCTCCTTGTGCTATAGTGTGCTTAAAAAAAACATTTTTTCTAGGGACAGAAAACTCTAGGTAGGGAGATTGTCAGTTTCTTTCACTGTGCAAGTCCTTGTTTCTAGGGACTGGGAAGGACAGTGAGTGAATTCTCCTTGTGCTATAGTGTGCTTAAAAAAAACATTTTTTCTAGGGACAGAAAACTGTAGGTAGGGAGAGTGTCAGTTTCTTTCACTGTGCAAGTCCTTGTTTCTAGGGACTGGGAAGGACAGTGAGTGAATTCTCCTTGTGCTATAGTGTGCTTAAAAAAAACATTTTTTCTAGGGACAGAAAACTGTAGGTAGGGAGAGTGTCAGTTTCTTTCACTGTGCAAGTCCTTGTTTCTAGGGACTGGGAAGGACAGTGAGTGAATTCTCCTTGTGCTATAGTGTGCTTAAAAAAAACATTTTTTCTAGGGACAGAAAACTCTAGGTAGGGAGAGTGTCAGTTTCTTTCACTGTGCAAGTCCTTGTTTCTAGGGACTGGGAAGGACAGTGAGTGAATTCTCCTTGTGCTATAGTGTGCTTAAAAAAAACATTTTTTCTAGGGACAGAAAACTCTAGGTAGGGAGAGTGTCAGTTTCTTTCACTGTGCAAGTCCTTGTTTCTAGGGACTGGGAAGGACAGTGAGTGAATTCTCCTTGTGCTATAGTGTGCTTAAAAAAAACATTTTTTCTAGGGACAGAAAACTGTAGGTAGGGAGAGTGTCAGTTTCTTTCACTGTGCAAGTCCTTGTTTCTAGGGACTGGGAAGGACAGTGAGTGAATTCTCCTTGTGCTATAGTGTGCTTAAAAAAAACATTTTTTCTAGGGACAGAAAACTCTAGGTAGGGAGAGTGTCAGTTTCTTTCACTGTGCAAGTCCTTGTTTCTAGGGACTGGGAAGGACAGTGAGTGAATTCTCCTTGTGCTATAGTGTGCTTAAAAAAAACATTTTTTCTAGGGACAGAAAACTCTAGGTAGGGAGAGTGTCAGTTTCTTTCACTGTGCAAGTCCTTGTTTCTAGGGACTGGGAAGGACAGTGAGTGAATTCTCCTTGTGCTATAGTGTGCTTAAAAAAAACATTTTTTCTAGGGACAGAAAACTGTAGGTAGGGAGAGTGTCAGTTTCTTTCACTGTGCAAGTCCTTGTTTCTAGGGACTGGGAAGGACAGTGAGTGAATTCTCCTTGTGCTATAGTGTGCTTAAAAAAAACATTTTTTCTAGGGACAGAAAACTGTAGGTAGGGAGAGTGTCAGTTTCTTTCACTGTGCAAGTCCTTGTTTCTAGGGACTGGGAAGGACAGTGAGTGAATTCTCCTTGTGCTATAGTGTGCTTAAAAAAAAACATTTTTTCTAGGGACAGAAAACTGTAGGTAGGGAGAGTGTCAGTTTCTTTCACTGTGCAAGTCCTTGTTTCTAGGGACTGGGAAGGACAGTGAGGGGAATTCTCCTTGTGCTATAGTGTGCTTAAAAAAAACATTTTTTCTAGGGACAGAAAACTGTAGGTAGGGAGAGTGTCAGTTTCTTTCACTGTGCAAGTCCTTGTTTCTAGGGACTGGGAAGGACAGTGAGTGAATTCTCCTTGTGCTATAGTGTGCTTAAAAAAAACATTTTTTCTAGGGACAGAAAACTCTAGGTAGGGAGAGTGTCAGTTTCTTTCACTGTGCAAGTCCTTGTTTCTAGGGACTGGGAAGGACAGTGAGTGAATTCTCCTTGTGCTATAGTGTGCTTAAAAAAAACATTTTTTCTAGGGACAGAAAACTGTAGGTAGGGAGAGTGTCAGTTTCTTTCACTGTGCAAGTCCTTGTTTCTAGGGACTGGGAAGGACAGTGAGTGAATTCTCCTTGTGCTATAGTGTGCTTAAAAAAAACATTTTTTCTAGGGACAGAAAACTCTAGGTAGGGAGAGTGTCAGTTTCTTTCACTGTGCAAGTCCTTGTTTCTAGGGACTGGGAAGGACAGTGAGTGAATTCTCCTTGTGCTATAGTGTGCTTAAAAAAAACATTTTTTCTAGGGACAGAAAACTGTAGGTATGGAGAGTGTCAGTTTCTTTCACTGTGCAAGTCCTTGTTTCTAGGGACTGGGAAGGACAGTGAGTGAATTCTCCTTGTGCTATAGTGTGCTTAAAAAAAACATTTTTTCTAGGGACAGAAAACTCTAGGTAGGGAGAGTGTCAGTTTCTTTCACTGTGCAAGTCCTTGTTTCTAGGGACTGGGAAGGACAGTGAGTGAATTCTCCTTGTGCTATAGTGTGCTTAAAAAAAACATTTTTTCTAGGGACAGAAAACTCTAGGTAGGGAGAGTGTCAGTTTCTTTCACTGTGCAAGTCCTTGTTTCTAGGGACTGGGAAGGACAGTGAGTGAATTCTCCTTGTGCTATAGTGTGCTTAAAAAAAACATTTTTTCTAGGGACAGAAAACTCTAGGTAGGGAGAGTGTCAGTTTCTTTCACTGTGCAAGTCCTTGTTTCTAGGGACTGGGAAGGACAGTGAGTGAATTCTCCTTGTGCTATAGTGTGCTTAAAAAAAACATTTTTTCTAGGGACAGAAAACTGTAGGTAGGGAGAGTGTCAGTTTCTTTCACTGTGCAAGTCCTTGTTTCTAGGGACTGGGAAGGACAGTGAGGGGAATTCTCCTTGTGCTATAGTGTGCTTAAAAAAAACATTTTTTCTAGGGACAGAAAACTCTAGGTAGGGAGAGTGTCAGTTTCTTTCACTGTGCAAGTCCTTGTTTCTAGGGACTGGGAAGGACAGTGAGTGAATTCTCCTTGTGCTATAGTGTGCTTAAAAAAAACATTTTTTCTAGGGACAGAAAACTCTAGGTAGGGAGAGTGTCAGTTTCTTTCACTGTGCAAGTCCTTGTTTCTAGGGACTGGGAAGGACAGTGAGTGAATTCTCCTTGTGCTATAGTGTGCTTAAAAAAATCATTTTTTCTAGGGACAGAAAACTCTAGGTAGGGAGAGTGTCAGTTTCTTTCACTGTGCAAGTCCTTGTTTCTAGGGACTGGGAAGGACAGTGAGTGAATTCTCCTTGTGCTATAGTGTGCTTAAAAAAAACATTTTTTCTAGGGACAGAAAACTCTAGGTAGGGAGAGTGTCAGTTTCTTTCACTGTGCAAGTCCTTGTTTCTAGGGACTGGGAAGGACAGTGAGTGAATTCTCCTTGTGCTATAGTGTGCTTAAAAAAAACATTTTTTCTAGGGACAGAAAACTCTAGGTAGGGAGAGTGTCAGTTTCTTTCACTGTGCAAGTCCTTGTTTCTAGGGACTGGGAAGGACAGTGAGTGAATTCTCCTTGTGCTATAGTGTGCTTAAAAAAAACATTTTTTCTAGGGACAGAAAACTCTAGGTAGTGTGACAGCAGGAAGGTAAAGTCACCTGGTTGCATCCAGGGGGGTAGATATATTTCGCCCAGATTCAGGCTTTACGCCGACTTATACAACTAGGTGGAGAGTTGTATAAGACTAGTGGGCTCATGTATGACTCATACCTCTAGGGAGAGTGTGGGGCGTCGTACAGACAGGGAGTTGATGAGGCCAGCTGAAGCTTGTCAGCTCATTTAGGCCTCTATAAGAACTCCCAGATTCATTAGGTGTTAGCTCATGCCTGGAACCAGACCTGTGTGGACTGTCTAGGGAGAGTGAACCCCTGTGCGGTGAGGCAAAGCCTGTGTGGCTATTTGTTTGGACTTTTACTAAACCAGGGACTTAGGGACTAGGACAGCACCAGGCTGATCCCAGTTGTTAGTTTAGGAAACCTGCATGTTTAGTCAGAGGTCAAACTGACCAGGATTTATTTTGTTTGTTTCTTTTTGGCTTTGCTGTGTTTTTGTCACTGTACATAGAGAAATAAACCGCACCTTTTGATTTTGAAAACCACAACCTCCGTCTGCTGGCCCTGTTTTTGTGTGGGGAGCCCAACCAGGGGGTCACACACACCCGCTACCGAGTTAACCCCCTCACAGTAGAGTGTCAGTTTCTTCCACTGTGCAAGTCCTTGTTTCTAGGGACTGGGAAGGACAGTGAGTGAATTCTCCTTGTGCTATAGTGTGCTTAAAAAAAACATTTTTTCTAGGGACAGAAAACTGTAGGTAGGGAGAGTGTCAGTTTCTTTCACTGTGCAAGTCCTTGTTTCTAGGGACTGGGAAGGACAGTGAGTGAATTCTCCTTGTGCTATAGTGTGCTTAAAAAAAACATTTTTTCTAGGGACAGAAAACTCTAGGTAGGGAGAGTGTCAGTTTCTTTCACTGTGCAAGTCCTTGTTTCTAGGGACTGGGAAGGACAGTGAGTGAATTCTCCTTGTGCTATAGTGTGCTTAAAAAAAACATTTTTTCTAGGGACAGAAAACTGTAGGTAGGGAGAGTGTCAGTTTCTTTCACTGTGCAAGTCCTTGTTTCTAGGGACTGGGAAGGACAGTGAGTGAATTCTCCTTGTGCTATAGTGTGCTTAAAAAAAACATTTTTTCTAGGGACAGAAAACTCTAGGTAGGGAGAGTGTCAGTTTCTTTCACTGTGCAAGTCCTTGTTTCTAGGGACTGGGAAGGACAGTGAGTGAATTCTCCTTGTGCTATAGTGTGCTTAAAAAAAACATTTTTTTAGGGACAGAAAACTCTAGGTAGGGAGAGTGTCAGTTTCTTTCACTGTGCAAGTCCTTGTTTCTAGGGACTGGGAAGGACAGTGAGTGAATTCTCCTTGTGCTATAGTGTGCTTAAAAAAAACATTTTTTCTAGGGACAGAAAACTGTAGGTAGGGAGAGTGTCAGTTTCTTTCACTGTGCAAGTCCTTGTTTCTAGGGACTGGGAAGGACAGTGAGTGAATTCTCCTTGTGCTATAGTGTGCTTAAAAAAAACATTTTTTCTAGGGACAGAAAACTCTAGGTAGGGAGAGTGTCAGTTTCTTTCACTGTGCAAGTCCTTGTTTCTAGGGACTGGGAAGGACAGTGAGTGAATTCTCCTTGTGCTATAGTGTGCTTAAAAAAAACATTTTTTCTAGGGACAGAAAACTGTAGGTAGGGAGAGTGTCAGTTTCTTTCACTGTGCAAGTCCTTGTTTCTAGGGACTGGGAAGGACAGTGAGGGGAATTCTCCTTGTGCTATAGTGTGCTTAAAAAAAACATTTTTTCTAGGGACAGAAAACTCTAGGTAGGGAGAGTGTCAGTTTCTTTCACTGTGCAAGTCCTTGTTTCTAGGGACTGGGAAGGACAGTGAGTGAATTCTCCTTGTGCTATAGTGTGCTTAAAAAAAACATTTTTTCTAGGGACAGAAAACTCTAGGTAGGGAGAGTGTCAGTTTCTTTCACTGTGCAAGTCCTTGTTTCTAGGGACTGGGAAGGACAGTGAGTGAATTCTCCTTGTGCTATAGTGTGCTTAAAAAAAACATTTTTTCTAGGGACAGAAAACTCTAGGTAGGGAGAGTGTCAGTTTCTTTCACTGTGCAAGTCCTTGTTTCTAGGGACTGGGAAGGACAGTGAGTGAATTCTCCTTGTGCTATAGTGTGCTTAAAAAAAACATTTTTTCTAGGGACAGAAAACTCTAGGTAGGGAGAGTGTCAGTTTCTTTCACTGTGCAAGTCCTTGTTTCTAGGGACTGGGAAGGACAGTGAGTGAATTCTCCTTGTGCTATAGTGTGCTTAAAAAAAACATTTTTTCTAGGGACAGAAAACTCTAGGTAGGGAGAGTGTCAGTTTCTTTCACTGTGCAAGTCCTTGTTTCTAGGGACTGGGAAGGACAGTGAGTGAATTCTCCTTGTGCTATAGTGTGCTTAAAAAAAACATTTTTTCTAGGGACAGAAAACTCTAGGTAGGGAGAGTGTCAGTTTCTTCCACTGTGCAAGTCCTTGTTTCTAGGGACTGGGAAGGACAGTGAGTGAATTCTCCTTGTGCTATAGTGTGCTTAAAAAAAAACATTTTTTCTAGGGACAGAAAACTGTAGGTAGGGAGAGTGTCAGTTTCTTTCACTGTGCAAGTCCTTGTTTCTAGGGACTGGGAAGGACAGTGAGTGAATTCTCCTTGTGCTATAGTGTGCTTAAAAAAAACATTTTTTCTAGGGACAGAAAACTCTAGGTAGGGAGAGTGTCAGTTTCTTTCACTGTGCAAGTCCTTGTTTCTAGGGACTGGGAAGGACAGTGAGTGAATTCTCCTTGTGCTATAGTGTGCTTAAAAAAAACATTTTTTCTAGGGACAGAAAACTGTAGGTAGGGAGAGTGTCAGTTTCTTTCACTGTGCAAGTCCTTGTTTCTAGGGACTGGGAAGGACAGTGAGTGAATTCTCCTTGTGCTATAGTGTGCTTAAAAAAAACATTTTTTCTAGGGACAGAAAACTGTAGGTAGGGAGAGTGTCAGTTTCTTTCACTGTGCAAGTCCTTGTTTCTAGGGACTGGGAAGGACAGTGAGTGAATTCTCCTTGTGCTATAGTGTGCTTAAAAAAAACATTTTTTCTAGGGACAGAAAACTCTAGGTAGGGAGAGTGTCAGTTTCTTTCACTGTGCAAGTCCTTGTTTCTAGGGACTGGGAAGGACAGTGAGTGAATTCTCCTTGTGCTATAGTGTGCTTAAAAAAAACATTTTTTCTAGGGACAGAAAACTGTAGGTAGGGAGAGTGTCAGTTTCTTTCACTGTGCAAGTCCTTGTTTCTAGGGACTGGGAAGGACAGTGAGGGGAATTCTCCTTGTGCTATAGTGTGCTTAAAAAAAACATTTTTTCTAGGGACAGAAAACTCTAGGTAGGGAGAGTGTCAGTTTCTTTCACTGTGCAAGTCCTTGTTTCTAGGGACTGGGAAGGACAGTGAGTGAATTCTCCTTGTGCTATAGTGTGCTTAAAAAAAACATTTTTTCTAGGGACAGAAAACTCTAGGTAGGGAGAGTGTCAGTTTCTTTCACTGTGCAAGTCCTTGTTTCTAGGGACTGGGAAGGACAGTGAGTGAATTCTCCTTGTGCTATAGTGTGCTTAAAAAAAACATTTTTTCTAGGGACAGAAAACTCTAGGTAGGGAGAGTGTCAGTTTCTTTCACTGTGCAAGTCCTTGTTTCTAGGGACTGGGAAGGACAGTGAGTGAATTCTCCTTGTGCTATAGTGTGCTTAAAAAAAAAAATTTTTCTAGGGACAGAAAACTCTAGGTAGGGAGAGTGTCAGTTTCTTTCACTGTGCAAGTCCTTGTTTCTAGGGACTGGGAAGGACAGTGAGTGAATTCTCCTTGTGCTATAGTGTGCTTAAAAAAAACATTTTTTCTAGGGACAGAAAACTCTAGGTAGGGAGAGTGTCAGTTTCTTTCACTGTGCAAGTCCTTGTTTCTAGGGACTGGGAAGGACAGTGAGTGAATTCTCCTTGTGCTATAGTGTGCTTAAAAAAAACATTTTTTCTAGGGACAGAAAACTCTAGGTAGGGAGAGTGTCAGTTTCTTCCACTGTGCAAGTCCTTGTTTCTAGGGACTGGGAAGGACAGTGAGTGAATTCTCCTTGTGCTATAGTGTGCTTAAAAAAAACATTTTTTCTAGGGACAGAAAACTGTAGGTAGGGAGAGTGTCAGTTTCTTTCACTGTGCAAGTCCTTGTTTCTAGGGACTGGGAAGGACAGTGAGTGAATTCTCCTTGTGCTATAGTGTGCTTAAAAAAAACATTTTTTCTAGGGACAGAAAACTCTAGGTAGGGAGAGTGTCAGTTTCTTTCACTGTGCAAGTCCTTGTTTCTAGGGACTGGGAAGGACAGTGAGTGAATTCTCCTTGTGCTATAGTGTGCTTAAAAAAAACATTTTTTCTAGGGACAGAAAACTGTAGGTAGGGAGAGTGTCAGTTTCTTTCACTGTGCAAGTCCTTGTTTCTAGGGACTGGGAAGGACAGTGAGTGAATTCTCCTTGTGCTATAGTGTGCTTAAAAAAAACATTTTTTCTAGGGACAGAAAACTCTAGGTAGGGAGAGTGTCAGTTTCTTTCACTGTGCAAGTCCTTGTTTCTAGGGACTGGGAAGGACAGTGAGTGAATTCTCCTTGTGCTATAGTGTGCTTAAAAAAAACATTTTTTCTAGGGACAGAAAACTCTAGGTAGGGAGAGTGTCAGTTTCTTTCACTGTGCAAGTCCTTGTTTCTAGGGACTGGGAAGGACAGTGAGTGAATTCTCCTTGTGCTATAGTGTGCTTAAAAAAAACATTTTTTCTAGGGACAGAAAACTGTAGGTAGGGAGAGTGTCAGTTTCTTTCACTGTGCAAGTCCTTGTTTCTAGGGACTGGGAAGGACAGTGAGTGAATTCTCCTTGTGCTATAGTGTGCTTAAAAAAAACATTTTTTCTAGGGACAGAAAACTCTAGGTAGGGAGAGTGTCAGTTTCTTTCACTGTGCAAGTCCTTGTTTCTAGGGACTGGGAAGGACAGTGAGTGAATTCTCCTTGTGCTATAGTGTGCTTAAAAAAAACATTTTTTCTAGGGACAGAAAACTCTAGGTAGGGAGAGTGTCAGTTTCTTTCACTGTGCAAGTCCTTGTTTCTAGGGACTGGGAAGGACAGTGAGTGAATTCTCCTTGTGCTATAGTGTGCTTAAAAAAAACATTTTTTCTAGGGACAGAAAACTCTAGGTAGGGAGAGTGTCAGTTTCTTTCACTGTGCAAGTCCTTGTTTCTAGGGACTGGGAAGGACAGTGAGTGAATTCTCCTTGTGCTATAGTGTGCTTAAAAAAAACATTTTTTCTAGGGACAGAAAACTCTAGGTAGGGAGAGTGTCAGTTTCTTTCACTGTGCAAGTCCTTGTTTCTAGGGACTGGGAAGGACAGTGAGTGAATTCTCCTTGTGCTATAGTGTGCTTAAAAAAAACATTTTTTCTAGGGACAGAAAACTCTAGGTAGGGAGAGTGTCAGTTTCTTTCACTGTGCAAGTCCTTGTTTCTAGGGACTGGGAAGGACAGTGAGTGAATTCTCCTTGTGCTATAGTGTGCTTAAAAAAAACATTTTTTTTAGGGACAGAAAACTCTAGGTAGGGAGAGTGTCAGTTTCTTTCACTGTGCAAGTCCTTGTTTCTAGGGACTGGGAAGGACAGTGAGTGAATTCTCCTTGTGCTATAGTGTGCTTAAAAAAAACATTTTTTCTAGGGACAGAAAACTCTAGGTAGGGAGAGTGTCAGTTTCTTTCACTGTGCAAGTCCTTGTTTCTAGGGACTGGGAAGGACAGTGAGTGAATTCTCCTTGTGCTATAGTGTGCTAAAGCATTCCTCATCAACCATCTTTGAAATCCTTGTTTTTTGGACAGTCAGGGAAATTCTCCTTGTGCTATTCTGTGCAAAAGCAATCATCCTCAACCATATTTAGAAATCCTTAAGTAAAGGGACAGAGAAGGACACCTGAAGGTAGCCCTTATTGCTTTTTTCCCATCTCCCTGCAGGCCATCTATTAGAATGTCTGGAAGGCAAACAAGGAGAGGCAGACAGTCAGGAGGCAATAAAAGAGGGCAAGCAGGCTCTGTGTCTGGGGGCAACAGTGCTGGTCGTGGACGCGGTGCATTGTCATCAGCACATGGCCATGGGACACGCTTGTCCTTCTTTTCGGCAGCTGGACATGTTGAGCCACATCATGCCGAAGACTTGGTAGAGTGGATGACCAAGCCCTCCTCCTCCTCCTCATCCTCTCTCACCCAGGCTCAGGGTACTGGCAAAGCAGCTGCCAAAGCGTCCTCTTCCCTGGTATCAATGTCAGACTCATCATCAGTCACTCCTTCCCTAGACCCACCATGTCCTCCTCCTGAGGAGCCCCCCGAACTGTTTGAGCACAGTGTTGGGTACATGCTCCAGGAGGATGCCCAGCGTTTCGAAGGGTCTGATGATGAAACCCAGCTACAGGAAGGCAGTAGGGTGAGAGCAGACAGAGGGGATGCTCAAGAAGGACACCAATCTGGCAGTCATGTTCCAGCAGCTGCAGCATACTGCCAGATTGGCTCCAGTGATGAGGAGGGAGGGGATAATGAGGTCACTGACTCCACATGGGTGCCTAATAGGAGAGAGGAGGAGGAGGAGGATGAGGAGGAGGCACATCTCCAACGAGGCAGGATGCCCTTTGGTGGCCAGCGTAAGGGCAGTACACTGACGGAATCACACCGCAGAGCTCCGCCTGTGCAGGGCGCTGCCTCTGCCCGTCATTCAAAAAGTTCCTTGGTGTGGGCCTTTTTTGAGGCTAGTGCATCAGATCGCACAGCTGCTGTTTGCAACATATGTCTCAAGCGTATATCGCGTGGCCAAAACATCAGCCGCTTGGGTACCACATGCCTGACCAGACATATGTTGACCTGCCATGCAGCTCGTTGGCAAGCCTACCTCAAAGACTCACACCAAAGAACAAAGCGGACCTCTCCTTGCACCGCATCAGCTGGGATCTCCAACCCCACTATAACTTCAGTCCTCTCTGAAACATGCACTGAGAGGAATGAAGGTGTAGAATTAGGTGTGTCACAGCCAAGTACTTGCGGCCACTCTGCTAGCAGTACACCGACGTCCGATTCTAGCAGGCAAATTTCCCTGCCCCAGCTGCTGGACCGTCGAAAGAAGTTCACTCCCAGCCATCCACATGCCCAGCGGTTGAATGCTAGCTTGGCTAAATTGCTAGAGCTTCAACTGCTGCCTTTTCAGTTGGTAGACTCGGCCCCCTTCCGTGAGTTTGTGCAATGTGCGGTTCCTCAGTGGCAGGTTCCCAAACGCCACTTTTTCTCACGGAAGGCTATTCCGGCTCTCTACCGGCATGTGGAAGGCAATGTCTTGGCCTCGCTGGACAGGGCGGTCAGCGGTAAGGTGCATATTACCGCTGACTCATGGTCCAGCAGGCATGGACAGGGACGTTACCTTTCTTTCACGGCCCATTGGGTCACTCTTTTGGCAGCTGGGAAGGATGCAGGACAAGGTGCAGTAGTGTTGGAGGTTGTCCCACCGCCACGCCTCCAAAATGCTACTACTGGTTGTGACACACCTCTCTCCTCCACCCCCTCCTCTTCTTCTTCCTCCATGGCCTCTTCCTGTGGTTTGTCCTATGAACCAGCGGTGCTCCGTAGCCGTTCACGGGGCTACGCAAGTACGCAGGCAAAAAGATGCCATGCCGTGCTTGCGCTGGTGTGTTTGGGGGACAGAAGCCACACTGGGGCAGAGGTCCTGTCTGCTCTGCAGGGCCAGGCCGAGAGGTGGTTGACGCCACGCCAGCTTAAGCCAGGAATGGTGGTTTGCGACAATGGCACCAACCTCCTCTCCGCCCTTCGACAGGGACAACTGACCCATGTGCCCTGTGTGGCTCACGTCCTTAACCTGGTGGTGCAGCGTTTCTTGGGCAGGTACCCGGGCTTACAGGATGTCCTGAGGCAGGCCAGGAAAGTCTGTGTGCATTTCCGCAGATCTTATAATGCCAGTGCTCGCCTGGCTGAGCTGCAAAAGGAGTTGAACCTGCCCAAGAACCGCCTTATATGTGACATGCCCACCAGGTGGAACTCAACTTTGGCCATGCTGCAGCGGCTGCACACGCAGCAGAGGGCCATCAATGAGTACCTGTGCGACTACGGCACCAGGACAGGGTCAGGGGAGCTTGGTTTTTTTTCTCCACGCCAGTGGGGCATGATCAGGGATGCATGCACTGTCCTGGCACCATTTGAGGAGGCCACGAGGATGGTGAGCAGTGACAGTGCATGCATCAGTGACACTGTACCTCTTGTCCACCTGTTGGAGCACACGCTGCGTGGAATAATGGACAGGGCACTTGAGGCAGAACAGAGGCAGGAAGAGGAGGACTTCCTTGCCTCTCAAGGCCCCCTTTACCCAGACAGTGTTCCTTCTGTCCCACCCATCGCACAGGAAGAGGAGGAGGAGGAGGAGGAGGAGGAGGATTGTGTCAGCATGGAGGTGGAGGCTGGCACTCAGCATCATCAGCAGCAGTCTTTTAGGGATGATTTACAGTCCCAAGAAACCAGTGGACTTGTACGTGGCTGGGAGGAGGTGACTGCGGATCATGTCGTCCTTAGTGACCCAGAGGACTCCGGAGCGAATGCCTCAGCAAACCTACGCTGCATGGCCTCCCTGATCCTGCAAAGTCTGCGGAAGGATCCTCGTATTCTTCGGATCAAGGAGAGGGACCATTACTGGCTGGCCACTCTCCTTGATCCACGGTACAAGGGTAAGGTTGCGGACCTTATGTTACCGTCGCAGAGGGAGCAGAGGATGAGACAACTCCGGGAGGCCTTGCAGAAAGGTCTGTGCAACGCGTTCCCAGAGACTGGGAGGTTACAAACTCCTGGTCCTGGACAACGAGTTGCTGAGGCTTCGGCCAGTCAAAGAAGGAGCGGTGGGGAAGGTGGCCGTCTGACCGATGCGTTCAGACAATTCTTTAGTCCGCAGCCCCAAAGTATGATCGGTTCCAGCAACCATCGCCAGCGTCTGATAAACATGGTGCAGGAATATCTAGGGGCAAGGTCAGACTTGGACACCTTCCCCACCGAAAATCCTCTGGCTTACTGGGTCTTGAGGATGGATCACTGGCCAGAGCTTGCACAGTATGCAATTGAGCTACTGGCCTGTCCTGCATCCAGCGTTCTTTCGGAACGCACATTCAGTGCTGCTGGAGGATTTGTCACGGATCACAGGGTGCGCCTGTCCACCGACTCGGTTGATCGACTGACTTTCATCAAGATGAACCAGTCTTGGATCACCACCAGCTACCACACACCTGATGCTGATATAACAGACTAATTGATTTTAACATGTCACATCCCTTCAAGACTGATGCTGATGCTGAGTGCCTGTGCTGTTATGTTGACTGGCTATCCTCCTCCTCCGAGTCCTCAATGATACGATTGATGATGATAGCTTGGAAGATCATTTTTGTTTATGGGTGCCGCCACCAGTGGCTAAGGCCCAATTTTTCAGCCCCTGTTTTACAGGGGCGTGTAATTACAATTTTTGAAGCAATACTTTGCCATAGGGCTCATTGCTGTGCTCCAAGTACAGTATGTGTGAGGGGTTGGAGTGTTGTGCCACCAGTGCCTAAGGCCCAATTTTTCAGCCCCTGTTTAACAGGGGCGTGTAATTACAATTTTTGAAGCAATACTTTGCAACAGGGCTCATTGCTGTGCTCCAAGTACAGTATCTGTGAGGGGTTGCAGTGTTGTGCCACCAGTGCCTAAGGCCCAATTTTTCAGCCCCTGTTCAACAGGGGCATGTAATTACAATTATTGATCTAATAATTCACAGCAGGGCCCATTCCTGCACCCACCAAGCAAGAGTAACTCTGAGGGCTTACAGTGTTGTGGCAACACCACCACCACCACCACCACCACGAAAGGCCCAATTTTTCAGCCCCTGTTCAACAGGGGCATGCAATTACAATTCTTGATCTAATAATTCACAGCAGGGCCCATTGCTGCACCCACCAAGAGTAACTGTCAGGGCTTACAGTGTTGTGGCACCAGCACCACCATCAAAGGCCCAATTTTTACTACCACTGTTCAACAATTATATGTAATTACAATTCCTGATATAATAGTTGACAGCAGGGCGTTCCAGCACCAACCAAGAGTAACTGTGAGTGCTTACAGTGTTGTGCCAACACCAACAACTAAGGGGCCTATTTCTGCAGAGTATCTACGGCAGGTCCCTACTTTCAAACATCCAACTTACAAACGACTCCTACTTGCAAACGCAAGAAGACAACAGGAAGTGAGAGGAAATCTACCCCTAGGAAGGAAAATTCTCTCCTGTAAGAATAAATATGGGAGAAAGGGGTCTCATCTCTACTGATGCTTTATCAGCAATCCTTGTTTCAAGAAAAACACCACATTTCAAAAACAGTTGTCATTGGGACGGAAAGTGAGGTGAAATGTTCTGAACAGGGGCACAGACAGCAAAACAAATGTTACAGGGGTGATAACCCTTACCTATGTTTTCCAAAAAGTTTAAAAATAGATTTTTGGGCTGGAGCTACACTTAAACAATGTACCTGTTCAAAATTACAAACACATTCTACATAAGAACAAACCTACAGTCCCTGTCTTGTATGCACCGCCTGTATACGGCTGTTCAGAGTATATAGGGCCTTTTTTATTTTATGTGCGGGGTTCCCCTTAATATCCATACAAGACCCAAAGGGGCTGGTAATGGGCTGGGGTAGGGGGGGGGGGTCATGGGGTAGCTATGCCATTTTTCTTAAAGATTTTCATCCATATTACCGGGACCAGACATTACATTAAAGCCGCAAGCAGTTTTAAATGGCTTTTTTTTCCTTTAGAAGTGTCATTTTGTGCAGGGACAGTTCTAAACACGGGAAACACGTGGCACTTCACAGGCATACTTTAGACACCCCCCAGGTACGATATTTAAAGGAATATTTGACTTTTTTTTTTCACTTTATGCATCATTAAAATGACTGCTCCCGAAAAACGACCGTTTTTAAAACTTCTTTTTGCATTGATACATGTCCCCTGGTGCAGAACCCGGGTTCCCAAACCCTTTTTAGGACAATAACATGCATAATAGTTGTTATAATTAGCACTTTAGAATTCGAACGTTCGCATCCATTGTATTTAATAGGGTTCTAATGTTCGTACGAACTTTCGGTCCGTTCGCGGGTTCTGGTGCGAACCGAACCCGGGGGTGTTCGGCTCATCACTACTTATGATAATGGGTATTGTATAGCATGTGAAGACCGGAGACGGGATGTCTACCCTGAACGGTCATATCTATGAGTCACCTTGGCTGGCTAAAGGATTTAGTTAATTAGCATGTTAATTTATGTTCTGGTTACTTCCTCTGTTACTGTATATAAGACTTGATTTTGGTGCTAATAAAGGCTCTCTTGGTTGAACTTACATACAGCCTGCCTGGTGTTTGTTCTGACCGACCACAAATGGATTTGAATGGCACATAGCTGTAGTTGGAATCCTGGAGCACCGGATGATCCAATAGAGCAGAGGAGTGTCGGGAGAGTGGAACCGAACGAGCAAAGGGGCTCATTACAGGGGAGTAGGGGGGTAAGTGAGGGCAGGGTGAGAAGGGAGTAGGGGGTAAGTGAGGGCAGGGAGAGAAGGGGGTAAGTGGGGGCAGGGTGGGGGGAGTAGGGGGTAAGTAAGGGCAGGATGAGGGGGGAGTAGGGGGTAAGTGAGGGCAGGGTGGGGGGGAGTAGATGGGTAAGTGAGGGCAGGGTGAGGGGGGAGTAGGGGGGTAAGTGAGGGCAGGGTGGGGGGAGTAGATGGGTAAGTGAGGGCAGGGTGAGGGGGGAGTAGGGGGGTAAGTGAGGGCAGGGTGAGAAGGGAGTGGGGGGTAAGTGAGGGCAGGGTGAGAAGGGAGTAGGGGGTAAGTGAGGGCAGGGTGAGGAGGGAGTAAAGGGGTTAGTGAGGGCAGGGTAGTTGAGCGTGGGGAGGGATAGGGAACTATTTAATAATCACTTTGGGGTTTAGATAGGCAAAGTCAAAAGTGGTTAAATAGTCCACTTTCTGCCCCCGACACCCACTGAACATAGGGGCACACGGAGACGTTTAAAAAAAATTGCTGCACAGCAGGAAATTAGCCTATCGGTACACAGACTTTTGGAGTCCCCGCCTGCTCTACCTCTGCCCCCTCCCCACTGAGTTTGCAGAGGACAGGAGGGCTGGAGGCTGGTATGGTACGAGCAGTGGGGGGGGGGGGCGGGAGATGGGGGCAGAATTGACAGCTGGCAGGAGGGGAGGAGGAGGCGGGGAGGAGAATCCTGTGGACAGTGAAATGTCATTGGTTGTTAAGGACATGGCGGTCCCTCTCCTTAACAACCAATAATTGCTGACATCCTTTTCTTTACATTTCAGCTGTTAGCAGGGAAAACCCGCTGCCAGCTGAAGGAACCGAGCCAGAAGGTATCGGTTTCAGGTATCGGAGCATTTGCACAAGTACTGAACGAGTACTGATACTGATAGTATCGGCGCTGATACTGATCTCGGTGCAACCCTAATATTCATATGAGGACCATTAGGGGGTCCCCCAGTAAAGGGAACAGCCAGCCACCCATGAGGTCCATGCGTTTGACTCTTCACACCTCCTTATAATAACTCTTCATTTTTAGAGACGCGATATTCCTGGTGTGAGGATCCGAGGCTCCGGGGCAATACAGGTGACACAAGTGAGAACAAAGTGTGTGGCGTTACATCATTTGCACCCCAACCAACTTTGCGAAGCACAACTGTAATTAATGATTGAATTTAGCTGGCGGCCGCGGTGGTGACAGGTTTTCATCATTTCTGGTAATCTATGAGACGCAGTGAAGTCATTTTCAGCATTAAAAAGAAGCATTAAAAGAAATATCGCTCTATGCATGCAGAATGACTTTGATGACACGGATCTTAATTAGCGAGACGCCGGTGAAGGATGGCGAGGCTGCGAGTCAGAATGTGTCTGCTTAACAACCAGAATCCTCAGAATATGAGATCTAAATTCATAACATAGTAATGCAAGATGAAATAAAAATATGCCATATTCAGCAATATACAGCATGCATGCGCAGTGTGCTCACCGCACAGGACTCGGCATCTTTTATCCTAGATTATAGCCATAGCCAGCAATTCTGTCCCTCAATCATCAATATATTCCTAAAATGTAATCCATTTCTAAGAAAAACCTGGGAAGTGAGAAGTACAAAAGTCATTCTGTTTCAGAGAAAAACCTCCGCCATAGATTATAATTAGAGATGGGCCAAACACCAACCCGGTTCGGTTCGAAGCACAACTTTCGAACATCGCAAATGTTCAGAGCCGAACAACAAACCCCACTGAAGTCTATGGGACCCGAACTGGAAAAATCAAAAGTGCCCATTTTGAAGGCTGATAAGCAAGTAATTGGGCATACAAAGTGTATGGAGGTCCGGGTACTGCCCTGGGAGACATGTATCAATGCAAAAAAACGTTTTTTAAAGGAGAAGTGATTTACTGATGCTTACAGTGTAACAATAAAAATTCAAAAAATCTTTACATATAGTGCCTTTGAGGGTTCCTTTAGCTTTCCTGTAAAGTGGGGAAACTGTACCATGTATAGAACCTGCTGCAGTAAAACTGACAGTTATAAAGAAAAAAATGGCCTTTTCCCTGCAAGCTTTCTTTATTTTATAAACAACGGCTTGGGGAGCCAGTCTGTATGATGAGGCCACAATGTAGTGCACGGGGAACACGATTCGAGAATTTTTGGATAAATCCTGGTGTCTCTTCTGCAGACTTTGGATAGAAGTAAGAGGTGCGGAAGAATTGGGCTTTGGGTGTTGGTGGTGCCTTCACACTGTAACTCTATAGAGGTACTCCTGATGAAAGCAAGAACTGTCCTTGCTGTAAAAAATAAATTTTTTATGAATGTGTCAAACTGCACCAATGCACTACAATATACTGCAGTAAAACTCCCCTGATGCACTTCAATATACTGCAGTAAAGCTGCACTGATGCCCTTCAATATACTGCAGTAAAACTGCACAGATGCACTTCAATATACTGCAGTAAAACTGCACAGATGCACTTCAATATACTGCAGTAAAACTGCACAGATGCACTTCAATATACTGCAGTAAAACTGCGCTGATGCACTACACTGACGATGTACTATCAGTAGATTCACACTACACTGGCACGCTACACTGTCAATAGAACACTATAGCACACTAACTCACTAGCAGTACTGAACAGGGTCCTGTTCTATCTCTCTCTCCACTCTGATATAACACTACAAATGGCTGCTATGGGAAGGAACCTTTTATAGAGGGGGTGGGTCTATGAACAATGAGCCATGATTGGGCACAGTCATCATGACTTTCTCCAATCATGGTTCTGACAGTTCTCTGTGCCCTGATTGGGCAAAGCCTTCATTGCATCAGACAATCAGGGCTTAGAATGGATTGTGCGGCATTCGGCCTGACAATTCGCGTGTTCGACGAACGGGCAAACAGCCAATGTTTGGGCCGAACCTATGCTGGGCCTGAACCGTTCGACCAACACTAATTATATTCTACAATGTTTAAGATGGGGAAGTTGCCCTTTTCAGGCAGGAACATTGCCCATCACCTCGCACAGCTCCTGCATCACCTCCTTTGGTTACCGGGTTTGTGGAAAGCTTTCTGCCCAGCTACACTGGACTGTGTGGGGAGAAGGAGCCCCGTGTTATATACCCCCTTTTTACATAAGACTGGAGGGCATGCAGGGCTGTAAATACGAGATTGTGGCTTCCATTGTACAGCGATACCGGCCAGTATATCAGATGTTACAGACTAGGAAGCAGAAGGATACAACTTTACATTTTTTACTTGATACATAAAAAAAATGGCTGGTTGATCAGATAAAAATTTGCACAATCCTTGAACCTGATTGAACATCTCTGGAGAGATCTGAAAATGGCTGCGCACCGACGCTCCCCATCCAACCCGATGGAGCTTGAGAGGTCCTACAAAGAAATGACATTTTGTGCAGGGACAGTTCTAAACACGGGAAACATGCGCTACTTTACAGGCATACTATACACACCCCCCAGGTACGAAATTTAAAGGAATATTTCACTTTTATTGTTTCACTTTAAACATTATTAAAATCACTGCTCCCGAAAAAACGGGCGTTTAAAAAAAAAAAAATTTGCATTGATACATGTCCCCTGGGGCAGAACCCGGGTCCCCAAACACTTTTTAGGACAATAACTTGCATATTAGCCTTTAAAATTAGCACTTTTGATTTTTCACGTTCGGGTCCCATAGACTTTAAAGCGGAGGTCCACACAAAAAGTGAACCTCCGCTTTTCGGAACCTTCCCCTCCTCCGGTGTCACATTTGGCACCTTTCAGGGGGGAGGGGGTGCAGATACCTGTATAATACAGGTATTTGCACCCACTTCCAGGAATAGACTCCCACGGGATTCACTCCACTTCCTGACTCCCCCAGCTGTCTTCTGGGAAACACACTGATTCCAGGAGACAGCGAGGACCACTGAGAACGCACCACAGCTACTCGCGCATGCGCAGTAGGGAATTGGGCAGTGAAGCCCGAGGATGGCGGCGGGGGGCAGCTGAGAGACAAGCGATTGATCGGCTTCGGCTGCCAACATCGCGGGCACCCTGGACAGGTAAGTGTCCATTTATTAAATGTCAGCAGCTGCAGTATTTGTAGCTTGTGCTTTTAATGTATTTTTTTTGGGTGGATCTCCGCTTTAATGGTGTTCGCACAAACTTTTTGCCAGTTTGCATGTTCTGCCACGAACCGAACCGGGGGTGTTCGGCTCATCCCTACTTATGTACATGGGAGGAGTCTGTGATACTTATGTACATGGGAGGAGCCTGTGATACTTATGTACATGGGAGGAGCCTGTGATACTTATGTACATGGGAGGAGTCTGTGATACTTATGTACATGGGAGGAGCCTGTGATACTTATGTACATGGGAGGAGTCTGTGATACTTATGTACATGGGAGGAGTCTGTGATACATTTGTACATGGGAGGAGTCTGTGATACTTATGTACATGGGAGGAGTCTGTGATACTTATGTACATGGGAGGAGTCTGTGATACTTATGTACATGGGAGGAGCCTGTGATACTTATGTACATGGGAGGAGTCTGTGATACTTATGTACATGGGAGGTGTCTGTGATACTTATGTACATGGGAGGAGCCTGTGATACTTATGTACATGGGAGGAGTCTGTGATACTTATGTACATGGGAGGAGTCTGTGATACATTTGTACATGGGAGGAGTCTGTGATACTTATGTACATGGGAGGAGTCTGTGATACTTATGTACATGGGAGGAGTCTGTGATACTTATGTACATGGGAGGAGTCTGTGATACTTATGTACATGGGAGGAGTCTGTGATACTTATGTACATGGGAGGAGCCTGTGATACTTATGTACATGGGAGGAGCCTGTGATACTTATGTACATGGGAGGAGTCTGTGATACTTATGTACATGGGAGGAGTCTGTGATACATTTGTACATGGGAGGAGTCTGTGATACTTATGTACATGGGAGGAGTCTGTGATACTTATGTACATGGGAGGAGTCTGTGATACTTATGTACATGGGAGGAGTCTGTGATACTTATGTACATGGGAGGAGTCTGTGATACTTATGTACATGGGAGGAGCCTGTGATACTTATGTACATGGGAGGAGTCTGTGATACTTATGTACATGGGAGGTGTCTGTGATACTTATGTACATGGGAGGAGCCTGTGATACTTATGTACATGGGAGGAGTCTGTGATACTTATGTACATGGGAGGAGTCTGTGATACTTATGTACATGGGAGGAGTCTGTGATACTTATGTACATGGGAGGAGTCTGTGATACTTATGTACATGGGAGGAGCCTGTGATACTTATGTACATGGAAGGAGCCTGTGATACTTATGTACATGGGAGGAGTCTGTGATACTTATGTACATGGGAGGAGCCTGTGATACTTATGTACATGGGAGGAGTCTGTGATGCTTATGTACATGGGAGGAGTCTGTGATACTTATGTACATGGGAGGAGTCTGTGATACTTATGTACATGGGAGGAGCCTGTGATACTTATGTACATGGGAGGAGCCTGTGATACTTATGTACATGGGAGGTGTCTGTGATACTTATGTACATGGGAGGAGCCTGTGATACTTATGTACATGGGAGGAGTCTGTGATACTTATGTACATGGGAGGTGTCTGTGATACTTATGTACATGGGAGGTGTCTGTGATACTTATGTACATGGGAGGAGTCTGTGATACTTATGTACATGGGAGGAGTCTGTGATACTTATGTACATGGGAGGAGCCTGTGTTACTTATGTACATGGGAGGAGCCTGTGATACTTATGTACCTGGGAGGAGTCTGTGATACTTATGTACCTGGGAGGAGCCTGTGATACCTATGTACATGGGAGGAGCCTGTGATACTTATGTACATTGGAGGAGCCTGTGAAGCTTATGTACATGGGAGGAGTCTGTGATACTTATGTACATGGGAGGTGTCTGTGATACTTATGTACATGGGAGGAGCCTGTGATACTTATGTACATGGGAGGAGTCTGTGATACTTATGTACATGGGAGGAGTCTGTGATACTTATGTACATGGGAGGAGTCTGTGATACTTATGTACATGGGAGGAGCCTGTGATACCTATGTACATGGGAGGAGCCTGTGATACTTATGTACATTGGAGGAGCCTGTGAAGCTTATGTACATGGGAGGAGTCTGTGATACTTATGTACCTGGGAGGAGCCTGTGATACCTATGTACATGGGAGGAGCCTGTGATACTTATGTACATGGGAAGAGCCTGTGATACTTATGTACCTGGGAGGAGTCTGTGATACTTATGTACCTGGGAGGAGTCTGTGTTACTTATGTACATGGGAGGAGCCTGTGATACTTATGTACCTGGGAGGAGCCTGTGATACCTATGTACATGGGAGGAGCCTGTGATACTTATGTACCTGGGAGGAGTCTGTGATACTTATGTACCTGGGAGGAGTCTGTGATACTTATGTACATGGGAGGAGTCTGTGTTACTTATGTACATGGGAGGAGCCTGTGATACTTATGTACATGGGAGGAGCCTGTGATACTTATGTACTTTGGAGTTTTTTTCCTTTTTTATTTGTAATAAATTTGCAAATATTTCAAACAAACTTCTCTCACGTTGTCATTATGGGGAATTGTTTGTAGATGTAGCGGGGGTCCTAAATTTAGGGGTGATTCAAATAGTAGTTGGCTCGAATCTTTCAATTTACTGGACTGCCTTGCTACTGTTTCACCTGGTGTGCAGTTCCCCTTAGAAGTATGGGTTGCGCTGTCACTTGTGCTCGGGGTTGAACCACAGGTGATGGAGTGGCGATTGGGTGTCCTCCCTCGGCAGCCGTGCAGTGGGCGTGGTCTATCCGCTGTGCATGCCGGGAGAGGATACAAAATGGGCAGACGCCATGGGTTAGTGTTCGAGTTGCTACCCTGGGGACCTGTACCCGGGGGGAAGAGTGTTCCAGGTCCAAGTTTGAGTGCATGGCCCTCCAGGTCATGGGGCCACGTGCGCCTCAGTCCCAGGCACCTTTAGTCCTGGGTCTGCAACTTCAGCCCTGGGCCCAGCACCTTTAGCTGGAGCCCACTTTGGGAGGAGGAACCCCAGGGTGCCGCCTTGCGAGGGGACCCGTTTATAGAAGAGGAGGCTGGGGGAGGACCGTTCCGAAGGACTGGTGAGAGATCACAGTGAAGAAAGGGGCCCAGTAACTCTCCGGAGGGATGTCATCCATCTGAAAAGGGATCTAACATCTTAGCCATTAGGAGGTTCGGGACACTATAGATCCTGTGGCAGAGGATCTCCTGAACGCATCCATTAGAGAATCTGATAGACTGTTCGAGCTACATGCCAGCTGCTAGTGCCATTGGGTGACTATCCGGGTGAGCTGTACCCACTTGGGATTGAGTGGCGAAGAAGCCAGGAGTGTCTGAATCTGATCTATCCTTGCTAACACCTTTCTCTCTTCTCTACTTTGTGGATTTTCATGCATAAGGAAAATAAACTCTACGTTGCAGTGGCTACTGGTGTGGACCTTGGAGTTACTTGGGGTGTAGAGACTTGTCCTTTACATTATAGGGACAGAAACCAACTTTGAGGAGAATCTTGCTGCAAGACCCGTAAGTGAAAACAAGTGTGCTTAACGAGGGGGTATGGGCATGGTGGGCATGATGTGCCTTTTTCTCTTGTGAGTGAACCAAAGACAGAGGGGAGAAACAGGGGGCCGTGTGCTGCATAGAATTTTAAGGAAAATAATGAATTGAATCCATTTTGGAATGCGGCTGTAACATAACAAAATGTGGAAAAAGTGAAGCGCTGTGAGTACTTTCCGCATGCCCTGTACATGATATTATTATATGAGTGTATATGATATTATATTATTTTATTAGGTGACATTGTATAATGTGATGTCGCTGACTGTTTTGCTCAGATCAGGTCTAATAATAATCTGCAGAATCATTTAGTAAAAATAAAAGGAACATTTTCTTTGAGCCCCGGAACACGTGACGCACGCGGCGGTTCTGTCCTACAACAAGGTGGATTTTGTAGTAACTTGTTTTCTGCTTTGGTCGCGATTTATAGAGACCAGGAAAGGTTTCCCTGATTGCTGGAAATAAAGAACAGATGCTGATTGTTGGGAAAAAGAAACATTTCACTGATTTATAATGAGTCCCCCGGTGACTCCAGTGAAAGGCGGACAGAGGAACAATCAATATTCACTTCAACACACATTTATTTTAGGGGTTCAGATCAACATTTTAATGTAATCTGCAAAATTCTCCCCACCTCTGTGCTAATCCCTTTTAGATCATACGTAGGGGGGAGGGGAGGGGGGGTAATATGCAAAGGGTATCGGGGAAGCATCCAAACAATGGAGGTGTCAGACCCTCATAGGATTTATTTATTTATTTTACTGTAATACACAGTGGGTATGGAAAGTATTCAGACCCCCTTAAATTTTTCACTCTTTGTTATATTGCAGCCATTTGCTAAAATTCATTTTTTCCTCATTAATGTACACACAGCCCCCCATATTGTACACACAGCCCCCCATAATGTACACACAGCACCCCATAATGTACACACAGCCCCCCATAATGTACACACAGCACCCCATAATGTACACACAGCACCCCATAATGTACACACAGCCCCCCATAATGTACACACAGCACCCCATAATGTACACACAGCCCCCCATAATGTACACACAGCACCCCATAATGTACACACAGCACCCCATATTGTACACACAGCACCCCATAATGTACACACAGCACCCCATAATGTACACACAGCACCCCATATTGTACACACAGCACCCCATAATGTACACACAGCACCCCATATTGTACACACAGCACCCCATAATGTACACACAGCCCCCCATAATGTACACACAGCACCCCATATTGTACACACAGAACCCCATAATGTACACACAGCACCCCATATTGTACACACAGCCCCCCATAATGTACACACAGCACCCCATAATGTACACACAGCACCCCATATTGTACACACAGCACCCCATAATGTACACACAGCACCCCATATTGTACACACAGCCCCCCATAATGTACACACAGCACCCCATAATGTACACACAGCACCCCATATTGTACACACAGCACACCATAATGTACACACAGCACCCCATATTGTACACACAGCCCCCCATAATGTACACACAGCACCCCATAATGTACACACAGCACCCCATATTGTACACACAGAACCTAGGGTTGCCACCTCATCCCTTTAAACCCGAACACATCTGAATTACACACGTTCTGTGGCTAATTTTAATGCAGATGAGGCACCAAGTGATTTTAATTACCACCTTAATCAGCCACAGAACCTGTGTAATTCATATTTGTTCTGGTTTAAAGGGATGAGGTGGCAACTCTAACAGAACCCCATATTGTACACACAGCACCCCATAATGTACACACAGCACCCCATAATGTACACACAGCACCCCATATTGTACACACAGCACCCCATAATGTACACACAGCACCCCATATTGTACACACAGAACCCCATAATGTACACACAGTCCCCCATAATGTACACACAGCCCCCCATAATGTACACACAGCACCCCATAATGTACACACGGCCCCCCATAATGTACACACAGCACCCCATAATGTACACACAGCACCCCATATTGTACACACAGAACCCCATAATGTACACACAGCACCCCATATTGTACACACAGCCCCCCATAATGTACACACAGCACCCCATAATGTACACACAGCACCCTATATTGTACACACAGAACCCCATAATGTACACACAGCCCCCCATATTGTACACACAGCCCCCCATAATGTACACACAGCACCCCATAATGTACACACAGCACCCCATATTGTACACACAGAACCCCATAATGTACACACAGCACCCCATATTGTACACACAGCACCCCATATTGTACACACAGCACCCCATAATGTACACACAGCACCCCATAATGTACACACAGCACCCCATATTGTACACACAGAACCCCATAATGTACACACAGCCCCCCATAATGTACACACAGCACCCCATAATGTACACACAGCCCCCCATAATGTACACACAGCACCCCATAATGTACACACAGCACCCCATATTGTACACACAGCACCCCATAATGTACACACAGCACCCCATAATGTACACACAGCACCCCATATTGTACACACAGCACCCCATATTGTACACACAGCCCCCCATAATGTACACACAGCACCCCATAATGTACACACAGCACCCCATATTGTACACACAGAACCCCATAATGTACACACAGCACCCCATATTGTACACACAGCCCCCCATAATGTACACACAGCACCCCATAATGTACACACAGCCCCCCATAATGTACACACAGCCCCCCATAATGTACACACAGCACCCCATAATGTACACACAGCACCCCATATTGTACACACAGAACCCCATAATGTACACACAGCACCCCATATTGTACACACAGCCCCCCATAATGTACACACAGCACCCCATATTGTACACACAGCACCCCATAATGTACACACAGCACCCCATAATGTACACACAGCACCCCATATTGTACACACAGAACCCCATAATGTACACACAGCCCCCCATATTGTACACACAGCCCCCCATAATGTACACACAGCACCCCATAATGTACACACAGCCCCCATAATGTACACACAGCCCCCCATAATGTACACACAGCACCCCATATTGTACACACAGCACCCCATAATGTACACACAGCACCCCATAATGTACACACAGCACCCCATATTGTACACACAGAACCCCATAATGTACACACAGCCCCCCATAATGTACACACAGCACCCCATAATGTACACACAGCCCCCCATAATGTACACACAGCACCCCATAATGTACACACAGCACCCCATATTGTACACACAGCACCCCATAATGTACACACAGCACCCCATATTGTACACACAGAACCCCATAATGTACACACAGCACCCCATATTGTACACACAGCCCCCCATAATGTACACACAGCACCCCATAATGTACACACAGCACCCCATATTGTACACACAGAACCCCATAATGTACACACAGCACCCCATATTGTACACACAGCACCCCATAATGTACACACAGCACCCCATATTGTACACACAGAACCCCATATTGTACACACAGCACCCCATAATGTACACACAGCCCCCCATAATGTACACACAGCACCCCATATTGTACACACAGAACCCCATAATGTACACACAGCACCCCATATTGTACACACAGCACCCCATATTGTACACACAGCACCCCATAATGTACACACAGCACCCCATATTGTACACACAGAACCCCATAATGTACACACAGCACCCCATATTGTACACACAGCCCCCCACAATGTACACACAGCACCCCATAATGTACACACAGCACCCCATATTGTACACACAGAACCCCATAATGTACACACAGCACCCCATATTGTACACACAGCACCCCATAATGTACACACAGCACCCCATATTGTACACACAGCACCCCATAATGTACACACAGCATCCCATAATGTACACACAGCACCCCATATTGTACACACAGCACCCCATAATGTACACACAGCACCCCATATTGTACACACAGAACCCCATATTGTACACACAGCACCCCATAATGTACACACAGCCCCCCATAATGTACACACAGCACCCCATATTGTACACACAGCACCCCATAATGTACACACAGCACCCCATATTGTACACACAGCACCCCATAATGTACACACAGCATCCCATAATGTACACACAGCACCCCATATTGTACACACAGCACCCCATAATGTACACACAGCACCCCATATTGTACACACAGAACCCCATATTGTACACACAGCACCCCATAATGTACACACAGCCCCCCATAATGTACACACAGCACCCCATATTGTACACACAGAACCCCATAATGTACACACAGCACCCCATATTGTACACACAGCCCCCCATAATGTACACACAGCACCCCATAATGTACACACAGCACCCCATATTGTACACACAGCACCCCATAATGTACACACAGCACCCCATATTGTACACACAGCCCCCCATAATGTACACACAGCACCCCATAATGTACACACAGCACCCCATATTGTACACACAGCACCCCATAATGTACACACAGCACCCCATATTGTACACACAGCACCCCATAATGTACACACAGCACCCCATATTGTACACACAGCACCCCATAATGTACACACAGCACCCCATATTGTACACACAGCACCCCATAATGTACACACAGCACCCCATATTGTACACACAGCACCCCATAATGTACACACAGCACCCCATATTGTACACACAGCACCCCATAATGTACACACAGCCCCCCATAATGTACACACAGCACCCCATATTGTACACACAGAACCCCATAATGTACACACAGCACCCCATATTGTACACACAGCCCCCCATAATGTACACACAGCACCCCATAATGTACACACAGCACCCCATATTGTACACACAGCACCCCATAATGTACACACAGCACCCCATATTGTACACACAGCCCCCCATAATGTACACACAGCACCCCATAATGTACACACAGCACCCCATATTGTACACACAGCACACCATAATGTACACACAGCACCCCATATTGTACACACAGCCCCCCATAATGTACACACAGCACCCCATAATGTACACACAGCACCCCATATTGTACACACAGAACCTAGGGTTGCCACCTCATCCCTTTAAACCCGAACACATCTGAATTACACACGTTCTGTGGCTAATTTTAATGCAGATGAGGCACCAAGTGATTTTAATTACCACCTTAATCAGCCACAGAACCTGTGTAATTCATATTTGTTCTGGTTTAAAGGGATGAGGTGGCAACTCTAACAGAACCCCATATTGTACACACAGCACCCCATAATGTACACACAGCACCCCATAATGTACACACAGCACCCCATATTGTACACACAGCACCCCATAATGTACACACAGCACCCCATATTGTACACACAGAACCCCATAATGTACACACAGTCCCCCATAATGTACACACAGCCCCCCATAATGTACACACAGCACCCCATAATGTACACACGGCCCCCCATAATGTACACACAGCACCCCATAATGTACACACAGCACCCCATATTGTACACACAGAACCCCATAATGTACACACAGCACCCCATATTGTACACACAGCCCCCCATAATGTACACACAGCACCCCATAATGTACACACAGCACCCTATATTGTACACACAGCACCCCATAATGTACACACAGCACTCCATATTGTACACACAGCACCCCATAATGTACACACAGCCCCCCATAATGTACACACAGCACCCCATAATGTACACACAGCCCCCCATAATGTACACACAGCACCCCATAATGTACACACAGCACTCCATATTGTACACACAGCCCCCCATAATGTACACACAGCACCCCATAATGTACACACAGCACCCCATATTGTACACACAGCACCCCATAATGTACACACAGCACCCCATATTGTACACACAGCACCCCATAATGTACACACAGCACCCCATAATGTACACACAGCCCCCCATAATGTACACACAGCCCCCCATATTGTACACACAGCCCCCCATAATGTACACACAGCACCCCATAATGTACACACAGCACCCCATATTGTACACACAGAACCCCATAATGTACACACAGCACCCCATATTGTACACACAGCCCCCCATAATGTACACACAGCACCCCATAATGTACACACAGCACCCCATATTGTACACACAGCACCCCATATTGTACACACAGCACCCCATAATGTACACACAGCAGCCCATAATGTACACACAGCCCCCCATAATGTACACACAGCCCCCCATAATGTACACACAGCCCCCCATATTGTACACACAGAACCCCATAATGTACACACAGCACCCCATATTGTACACACAGCCCCCCATAATGTACACACAGCACCCCATAATGTACACACAGCACCCCATATTGTACACACAGCACCCCATAATGTACACACAGCACTCCATATTGTACACACAGCACCCCATAATGTACACACAGCCCCCCATAATGTACACACAGCACCCCATAATGTACACACAGCCCCCCATAATGTACACACAGCACCCCATAATGTACACACAGCACCCCATATTGTACACACAGCCCCCCATAATGTACACACAGCACCCCATATTGTACACACAGCACCCCATATTGTACACACAGCACCCCATAATGTACACACAGCACCCCATATTGTACACACAGCACCCCATAATGTACACACAGCACCCCATATTGTACACACAGCACCCCATAATGTACACACAGCACCCCATATTGTACACACAGCACCCCATAATGTACACACAACACCCCATATTGTACACACAGAACCCCATAATGTACACACAGCACCCCATATTGTACACACAGAACCCCATATTGTACACACAGCACCCCATAATGTACACACAGCCCCCCATAATGTACACACAGCACCCCATATTGTACACACAGAACCCCATAATGTACACACAGCACCCCATATTGTACACACAGCCCCCCATAATGTACACACAGCACCCCATAATGTACACACAGCACCCCATAATGTACACACAGCCCCCCATAATGAACACACAGCACCCCATAATGTACACACATAACCCCATATTGTACACACAGCACCCCATAATGTACACACAGCACCCCATATTGTACACACAGCACCCCATAATGTACACACAACACCCCATATTGTACACACAGAACCCCATATTGTACACACAGCACCCCATAATGTACACACAGCCCCCCATAATGTACACACAGCACCCCATATTGTACACACAGCACCCCATAATGTACACACAGCACCCCATATTGTACACACAGCACCCCATAATGTACACACAACACCCCATATTGTACACACAGAACCCCATATTGTACACACAGCACCCCATAATGTACACACAGCCCCCCATAATGTACACACAGCACCCCATATTGTACACACAGAACCCCATAATGTACACACAGCCCCCCATAATGTACACACAGCACCCCATAATGTACACACAGCCCCCCATAATGTACACACAGCACCCCATAATGTACACACATAACCCCATATTGTACACACAGCACCCCATAATGTACACACAGCACCCCATAATGTACACACAGCCCCCCATAATGAACACACAGCACCCCATAATGTACACACAGCCCCCCATAATGTACACACAGCACCCCATATTGACCGAAAAACACAGAATTGTTGACATTTTTGCAGATTTATTAAAAAAGAAAAAGTGAAATATCACATGCTCCTAAGTATTCAGACCCTTTGCTGTGACCCTCATATATGTGTAGCGCTACCCCCAGTTAAGAGAGCCGCTGATTTGATTTTGGGCCCTGTATACAGCACCGCCAACCCCCGGCAATCTGACTCGACCCACTCTGGCACAGTCAGTCTAGGGTTAAACTCCTATCACTCTCAGTAATCTCTAAACAGTCAGTTTATTTTTTTTTTGATCACTTTTATTCCTATTAGAAGGAATGTAAAGATCCCTTGTAATAGGAATGGTGTGTGACAGGTCCTCTTTATAGAGAGAGGCGGGGTCAATAAGACCTCCCCCTCCCCCCACATCTCTCCTCCAGGCTGGAAAGCATGAAATCGTGAAAAAAAATTCACTGATCTTTGTTTACATCTGAGGACCCGGGCGTGACGTCATCACATCGCGCCCGGGCCTCCGACGGTCATAGAGATGACTGGTGACCATCTGGTCACCAGTCATCTCTATGCTCATCACGTGACCCACCACCGGCGCCGGACGATTCTCTCCGGGTCCCCGATGGCACGGGAGAGCCCGGAGAAGCACCGGATGGCGGCAGGAGGGGGGAGGATGTCCCCTCCCCGCCGCCTATAAGAACGATCAAGCGGTGATCGTTCTTATGGTGCGCAGGATCGCCGGCACAAAAAAAGGATCTCTGAATGATGCCTCTAGCTGCCCCCAAACATTCAGATATCCCCCTACAAACCCAGGACGTCATATGACGCCCACCCAGGATGGGAGATCCCGTCTGTGGACGTCATATGACTATGGCTGGTAGGGAAGTGGTTAAGAAAGAAGACACGCAGTATTTCGACCCAAAACTGCACAGACGTGGGACCCGCCGTTGTGCCCGAGCGTGATGACGTCACAGATCCAGCACCCTCCAACGCGTTTCTCCATGATAGGCGTCCTCTGGGATAGGAGGAGGAGTTTTGAATAGATATACCGTCTTGTTTCTTAAAACGTGTGCAATTATCGTTTTATTGAAAAGTTTTTTTTATAATCGATGCACTATGAGGATTCTGCTTGTTGCTTCTATCGGATGTCTGTGTTGGGGGGAGTTTCCCGCACATTTTTCTGCTGTGGGGACATCAGTGTAGATTCAGACTTTTTATGTCGCTGTTATCATTATTTATATCAGGGGTCTCCAAACTGCGGCCCTTGGGGCACTATCCCATCCAACTCCAATGGGGCATAATCCTTGTTGCTGACACCAATGGGGCACTAGTCCTCCAACTGACACCATCAATTCTTTCCATTGACACCACCGATGGGGCACTAGTCCTCCCACTGTCACCAAATATATGGGGTATTATTTACTCCCACTGGACATTTTCTACTCCCAATGGCCCTAGTCCGGCCCCCCTAAAGTCTGAAGGACCGTAAACTGGCCCTTTGTTTAGAAAGTTTGGAGACCCCCGATTTATATCATTCATTTCCTGTCAGTGATTATTCACTTTATTGCATTACGATTGGCGGATGTGTAAAAATTTGGATTTAAAGGGACAGCGCACTAGTTTATTATATACCTTCGTTATGTGTCTGATTTAATTTGGATCGACTGCTTCAAACACGGGTTTTGTATTGTTCTGGGATTTTGGAAAATGCCGGCATGTTTGCACTTCGCCATCAAACTTGATATCCTATTCTACAACTTGTCAATCGATTGTACATTCTTTTGAAACTTAATAAAGAATTATTGTTGGGAAAAAAAAAAGAATAGAATAAAACAGAATGGAATAGAAAATAAAATAAAACATAAAAGAATGGAATAGAAAAGAATAGAATAAAACAGAGAAGAATAGAATAATAGAGAATAGAAAAGAATAAAACAGAATGGAATAGTATAGAAAAAAAGAATGGAATAGAAAAGATTAGAATAAAACGGAGAACAATAGAAAAGAATAGAATGAAATAGAATCAAGCAGAATTGAACAGAATAGAAAAGAAAAGAATAAAACAGAATAGAATTAAACAGAATAGATTTGAAAAGAAAATAATAGAATAGAATAAAACAGAACAGAATAGAAAATAATAGAATGAAATAGAATCAAGCAGAATTGAACAGAATAGAAAAGAAAAGAATAGAAAAAAACAGAATAGATTAGAGAAGAAAATAATAGAATAGAATAAAATAGAATGAAATAGAATAGAAAAGAGAAGAAAAAAATAATGGAATAGAAAAGAATAGAATAAAACGGAGAAGAATAGAATAGAATAATAGAGAATAGAAAAGAATAGAATGAAATAGAATAAAGCTGAATTGAACAGAACAGAATAGAAAAGAAAATAATAGAATAAAACAGAATAGATTAGAGAAGAAAATAATAGAATAGAATAAAACAGAATGGAATAGAAAATAAAATAAAAGAAAAACAAAGAATGGAATAGAAAAGAATAGAATAAAATGGAGAAAAATAGAATAGAATAATAGAGAATAGAAAAGAATAGAATGAAATAGAATCAAGCAGAATTAAACAGAATAGAAAAGAAAAGAATAGAATAAAACAGAATAGATTATAGAAGAAAATAATAGAATAGAATAAAACAGAACAGAATAGAAAATAATAGAATGAAATAGAATAAAGCAGAATTGAATAGAAAAGAAAAGAATAGAATAAAACAGAATTAATTAGAGAAGAAAATAATAGAATAGAATAAAACAGAATGGAATAGTATAGAAAAGAGAAGAAAAAAAGAATGGAATAGAAAAGATTAAAATAAAACGGAGAACAATAGAAAAGAATAGAATGAAATAGAATCAAGCAGAATTGAACAGAATAGAAAAGAAAAGAATAGAATAAAACAGAATAGAATTAAACAGAATAGATTTGAAAAGAAAATAATAGAATAAAACAGAACAGAATAGAAAATAATAGAATTAAATAGAATCAAGCAGAATTGAACAGAATAGAAAAGAAAAGAATAGAAAAAAACAGAATAGATTAGAGAAGAAAATAATAGAATAGAATAAAACAGAATGGAATAGAATATAAAAGAAAAAAAGAATGGAATAGAAAAAAACAGAGAAGAATAGAATAGAATAATAGAGAATAGAAAAGAATAGAATGAAAAAGAATCAAGCAGAATTGAACAGAATAGAAAAGAAAAGAATATAAAAAAACAGAGAAGAATAGAATAGAATAATAGAGAATAGAAAAGAATAGAATGAAATAGAATCAAGAAGAATTGAACAGAATAGAAAAGAAAAGAATAAAAAAAACAGAATAGATTAGAGAAGAAATAATAGAATAGAATAAAACAGAATGGAATAGAATATAAAAGAAAAAAAAGAATGGAATAGAAAAAAACGGAGAAGAATAGAATAGAATAATAGAGAATAGAAAAGAATAGAATGAAATAGAATCAAGCAGAATTGAACAGAATAGAAAAGAAAAGAATAGAATAAAACAGAATAGATTAGAGAAGAAAATAATAGAATAGAATAAAACAGAATGGAATAGTATAGAAAAGAGAAGAAAAAAAAGAATGGAATAGAAAAGATTAGAATAAAACGGAGAACAATAGAAAAGAATAGAATGAAATAGAATCAAGCAGAATTGAACAGAATAGAAAAGAAAAGAATAGAATAAAACAGAATAGAATTAAACAGAATAGATTTGAAAATAAAATAATAGAATAGAATAAAACAGAACAGAATAGAAAATAATAGAATGAAATAGAATAAAGCAGAATTGAACAGAATAGAAAAGAAAAGAATAGAAAAAAACAGAATAGATTAGAGAAGAAAATAATAGAATAGAATAAAATAGAATGAAATAGAATAGAAAAGAGAAGAAAAAAATAATGGAATAGAAAAGAATAGAATAAAATGGAGAAGAATAGAATAGAATAATAGAGAATAGAAAAGAATAGAATGAAATAGAATAAAGCTGAATTGAACAGAACAGAATAGAAAAGAAAATAATAGAATAAAACAGAATAGATTAGAGAAGAAAATAATAGAATAGAATAAAACAGAATGGAATAGAAAATAAAATAAAAGAAAAACAAAGAATGGAATAGAAAAGAATAGAATATAATGGAGAAGAATAGAATAGAATAATAGTGAATAGAAAAGAATAGAATGAAATAGAATCAAGCAGAATTAAACAGAATAGAAAAGAAAAGAATAGAATAAAACAGAATAGATTAGAGAAGAAAATAATAGAATAGAATAAAACAGAACAGAATAGAAAATAATAGAATGAAATAGAATAAAGCAGAATTTAACAGAATAGAAAAGAAAAGAATAGAATAAAACAGAATAGATTAGAGAAGAAAACAATAGAATAGAATAAAACAGAATGGAATAGTATAGAAAAGAGAAGAAAAAAAGAATGGAATAGAAAAGATTAAAATAAAACGGAGAACAATAGAAAAGAATAGAATGAAATAGAATCAAGCAGAATTGAACAGAATAGAAAAGAAAAGAATAGAATAAAACAGAATAGAATTAAACAGAATAGATTTGAAAAGAAAATAATAGAATAGAATAAAACAGAACAGAATAGAAAATAATAGAATGAAATAGAATCAAGCAGAATTGAACAGAATAGAAAAGAAAAGAATAGAAAAAAACAGAATAGATTAGAGAAGAAAATAATAGAATAGAATAAAATAGAATGAAATAGAATAGAAAAGAGAAGAAAAAAATAATGGAATAGAAAAGAATAGAATAAAACGGAGAAGAATAGAATAGAATAATAGAGAATAGAAAAGAATAGAATGAAATAGAATAAAGCTGAATTGAACAGAACAGAATAGAAAAGAAAATAATAGAATAAAACAGAATAGATTAGAGAAGAAAATAATAGAATAGAATAAAACAGAATGGAATAGAAAATAAAATAAAAGAAAAACAAAGAATGGAATAGAAAAGAATAGAATAAAATGGAGAAAAATAGAATAGAATAATAGAGAATAGAAAAGAATAGAATGAAATAGAATCAAGCAGAATTAAACAGAATAGAAAAGAAAAGAATAGAATAAAACAGAATAGATTATAGAAGAAAATAATAGAATAGAATAAAACAGAACAGAATAGAAAATAATAGAATGAAATAGAATAAAGCAGAATTGAATAGAAAAGAAAAGAATAGAATAAAACAGAATTAATTAGAGAAGAAAATAATAGAATAGAATAAAACAGAATGGAATAGTATAGAAAAGAGAAGAAAAAAAGAATGGAATAGAAAAGATTAAAATAAAACGGAGAACAATAGAAAAGAATAGAATGAAATAGAATCAAGCAGAATTGAACAGAATAGAAAAGAAAAGAATAGAATAAAACAGAATAGAATTAAACAGAATAGATTTGAAAAGAAAATAATAGAATAAAACAGAACAGAATAGAAAATAATAGAATTAAATAGAATCAAGCAGAATTGAACAGAATAGAAAAGAAAAGAATAGAAAAAAACAGAATAGATTAGAGAAGAAAATAATAGAATAGAATAAAACAGAATGGAATAGAATATAAAAGAAAAAAAGAATGGAATAGAAAAAAACAGAGAAGAATAGAATAGAATAATAGAGAATAGAAAAGAATAGAATGAAAAAGAATCAAGCAGAATTGAACAGAATAGAAAAGAAAAGAATATAAAAAAACAGAGAAGAATAGAATAGAATAATAGAGAATAGAAAAGAATAGAATGAAATAGAATCAAGAAGAATTGAACAGAATAGAAAAGAAAAGAATAAAAAAAACAGAATAGATTAGAGAAGAAATAATAGAATAGAATAAAACAGAATGGAATAGAATATAAAAGAAAAAAAAGAATGGAATAGAAAAAAACGGAGAAGAATAGAATAGAATAATAGAGAATAGAAAAGAATAGAATGAAATAGAATCAAGCAGAATTGAACAGAATAGAAAAGAAAAGAATAGAATAAAACAGAATAGATTAGAGAAGAAAATAATAGAATAGAATAAAACAGAATGGAATAGTATAGAAAAGAGAAGAAAAAAAAGAATGGAATAGAAAAGATTAGAATAAAACGGAGAACAATATAAAAGAATAGAATGAAATAGAATCAAGCAGAATTGAACAGAATAGAAAAGAAAAGAATAGAATAAAACAGAATAGAATTAAACAGAATAGATTTGAAAATAAAATAATAGAATAGAATAAAACAGAACAGAATAGAAAATAATAGAATGAAATAGAATAAAGCAGAATTGAACAGAATAGAAAAGAAAAGAATAGAAAAAAACAGAATAGATTAGAGAAGAAAATAATAGAATAGAATAAAATAGAATGAAATAGAATAGAAAAGAGAAGAAAAAAATAATGGAATAGAAAAGAATAGAATAAAATGGAGAAGAATAGAATAGAATAATAGAGAATAGAAAAGAATAGAATGAAATAGAATAAAGCTGAATTGAACAGAACAGAATAGAAAAGAAAATAATAGAATAAAACAGAATAGATTAGAGAAGAAAATAATAGAATAGAATAAAACAGAATGGAATAGAAAATAAAATAAAAGAAAAACAAAGAATGGAATAGAAAAGAATAGAATATAATGGAGAAGAATAGAATAGAATAATAGTGAATAGAAAAGAATAGAATGAAATAGAATCAAGCAGAATTAAACAGAATAGAAAAGAAAAGAATAGAATAAAACAGAATAGATTAGAGAAGAAAATAATAGAATAGAATAAAACAGAACAGAATAGAAAATAATAGAATGAAATAGAATAAAGCAGAATTTAACAGAATAGAAAAGAAAAGAATAGAATAAAACAGAATAGATTAGAGAAGAAAACAATAGAATAGAATAAAACAGAATGGAATAGTATAGAAAAGAGAAGAAAAAAAGAATGGAATAGAAAAGATTAAAATAAAACGGAGAACAATAGAAAAGAATAGAATGAAATAGAATCAAGCAGAATTGAACAGAATAGAAAAGAAAAGAATAGAATAAAACAGAATAGAATTAAACAGAATAGATTTGAAAAGAAAATAATAGAATAGAATAAAACAGAACAGAATAGAAAATAATAGAATGAAATAGAATCAAGCAGAATTGAACAGAATAGAAAAGAAAAGAATAGAAAAAAACAGAATAGATTAGAGAAGAAAATAATAGAATAGAATAAAATAGAATGAAATAGAATAGAAAAGAGAAGAAAAAAATAATGGAATAGAAAAGAATAGAATAAAACGGAGAAGAATAGAATAGAATAATAGAGAATAGAAAAGAATAGAATGAAATAGAATAAAGCTGAATTGAACAGAACAGAATAGAAAAGAAAATAATAGAATAAAACAGAATAGATTAGAGAAGAAAATAATAGAATAGAATAAAACAGAATGGAATAGAAAATAAAATAAAAGAAAAACAAAGAATGGAATAGAAAAGAATAGAATAAAATGGAGAAAAATAGAATAGAATAATAGAGAATAGAAAAGAATAGAATGAAATAGAATCAAGCAGAATTAAACAGAATAGAAAAGAAAAGAATAGAATAAAACAGAATAGATTATAGAAGAAAATAATAGAATAGAATAAAACAGAACAGAATAGAAAATAATAGAATGAAATAGAATAAAGCAGAATTGAATAGAAAAGAAAAGAATAGAATAAAACAGAATTAATTAGAGAAGAAAATAATAGAATAGAATAAAACAGAATGGAATAGTATAGAAAAGAGAAGAAAAAAAGAATGGAATAGAAAAGATTAAAATAAAACGGAGAACAATAGAAAAGAATAGAATGAAATAGAATCAAGCAGAATTGAACAGAATAGAAAAGAAAAGAATAGAATAAAACAGAATAGAATTAAACAGAATAGATTTGAAAAGAAAATAATAGAATAAAACAGAACAGAATAGAAAATAATAGAATTAAATAGAATCAAGCAGAATTGAACAGAATAGAAAAGAAAAGAATAGAAAAAAACAGAATAGATTAGAGAAGAAAATAATAGAATAGAATAAAACAGAATGGAATAGAATATAAAAGAAAAAAAGAATGGAATAGAAAAAAACAGAGAAGAATAGAATAGAATAATAGAGAATAGAAAAGAATAGAATGAAAAAGAATCAAGCAGAATTGAACAGAATAGAAAAGAAAAGAATAGAAAAAAACAGAATAGATTAGAGAAGAAAATAATATAATAGAATAAAACAGAATGGAATAGAATATAAAAGAAAAAAAAAGAATGGAATAGAATAAAATGGAGAAGAATAGAATAGAATAATAGAGAATAGAAAAGAATAGAATGAAATAGAATCAAGCAGAATTGAACAGAATAGAAAAGAAAAGAATAGAATAAAACAGAATAGATTAGAGAAGAAAATAATAGAATAGAATAAAACAGAATGGGGGGGGCGTGGTCTGGTGCCGTTCCAGGATGGACGTGTAGTGTGCGAGCTCCCGTCCCGAGGTCCAGCAACTTCAGCTCATCAGCTTACCTGCTCCACCGGACATGGTGAGAACCGCTCGCAGTGCCTCGGCAACCCGTTCCCGATCCCCGCTGAACACCGACACCCCGCTGAGTCAGCAAATCCCCGAGATATTCCGGTCACGGCCTACGGCCAGGATGCAGGCCTCGCAAGCAGCCTCCTCCCAAGCGCCACGCGCCCAGAGCTCCAGCCCGCAGCGACCCGAGGAGCAGAGATCCCCAGGTCTGGCAACGGGGATGACTCACCCCCCCGGCAGTGAGCCTTAATGACCTGCACAGCGTCGCTACGGATATTAAAAACACCCTCATGGCGGCCATCTTGGACATGAGGTCGGACATACACGCCATGACGCTTAGGGTGGAAGAGGTGGAATACGCTCAAGCCCGCCAAGACACAGCGATTTGTCACGTTCAACAGGTAACAGAGTCGCATGCGATCCACCTCAGGGAGATCAATCGCCACATGGAAGATTTAGATAATCGCGGAAGGCGTCACAACCTTAGAGTGAGGGGTATTCCAGAAATGATCGATGCCAGCCAGCTCCCAGTGGCAGTAACTACCATCTTTAACGATCTACTTGAAAGAGCCCCTGATACCCCGATCGCGTTCGAACGGCTCCACAGGGCACTGCGCCCGCGGGGAAGGGACACAGATCCCCCACGGGATGCAGTCTGCTGCCTCACAGACTTTCCCTTGAAGGAGGAAATATTACGCAAGGCCAGACACCGCAACCAACTGTCTTTCCAGGGAACGGATATCAGAATCTACCAGGACCTATCTAACATCACCCTGCAGCGCAGACGCGAGCTACGACCCCTCCTGGAAACACTGAGGGCCAGATCCATAATCTACCGATGGAAGTTCCCCTTCTGCCTGACAGCAACTCACCAAGGCCGCACAGCCAATCTAAAAGTCCCGGAGGATTTAGACCACTTCTGCACGGCCATGGAGATACCGTATGTGGAAGTACCAGACTGGTACAGCGACTTCCGTATACCGCCATTCAGAAGAGTCACCTCCATGGAAGGTATCGCAGAAGCAGGCAACTTTAGTATCGGCCGCCGACGCTCTCACCCACCTCCTCCCCACACTCCTTCAAAGGATCAAAGAGCCCCGCGTAATGGTAGCCCGACGGCTTCTCCAGTGCCCCGCAAAGCACGCATCGCCTAACAAGAAACATGAATACCGTCCTTCTGTTTCCACCTCACAGCTGGACTCTGGACCACTCCAATTCGCAGGTAACTTTATACAGCAATCCCTAGGGAACACTGGCAGAACGGTTGGTACCCTCTTTCTCTCTTGGACAACTCCCGAAGGTTTCCCCGGTCGCCCTAACTTCCTTATGTCGGTCGGGTCAGAGACTACCTTCTCCCGCACTGATTGTCTTTTCCTCCTTCTCCTCACACTGTATTCATTCTTGCTCATCGGCTGTACCCTTTTTCTATTGAAGCCTTCTTCCTACATTCTCCTATCTACTCCAATGCAGCTAATGACATGTCGATATATAATCCCCCGATTGCATTATGTGCTGTCTTTCTCCCCACAGGCCCTACTAGCTCCTAGCTCCTGAATTTTCTGCTTTACAGCACTGAGGGTGGTCGGGGATCCGAGGGGGACATGCACAGGTGTGTGGCCTACGTGGATGTCCGGTAGAATCCATTCTCAGGTTTGGGAATGGGCGTGCCCCCCTCGGATTTAGACAGCCTGCCCTTAACCCCTGGGTATGATTTTGTTTACTATGTTTTGTTTACTATGTTATCCATATTTGGATTTTTGATGTCAGCCATAACTGCAGATGCATACTTGTTCACGGTAACGCAAGCTGTACGTTCTGTTCTGTTCTGTTTTAACTAATTCACCATGTTACTGACTCTGTTCCCTGCATATTCCTCTAAACCAAAGTATATGCCCCCTATTCTCTGTCATGTGACATCTGAAATTTGAGCAATACACTTAATTTCTTATCCCCCTCTTCCACACAAACCCCCAGATTACACAATGCTAAACATCCTCCTCTAATTGCCGAATAAATGCCCTTACAACTCCACAGCCTTCATGCTTTATGAGAATAAGCCGTTACACACAGCCCTGAAGTCACCTACGAATCACCCTCTCACCATGTCCTTATAGGATGACCTGTCCGTCATCTACACAACAAGATTACTCCTCTGACACCAAAATGAGCCATAGATGACGCTAACAATCAGCAGCGTCTGTTATCCTTAAGACCTCATAGAGAGACGCAGACCTCACCTCTCTCTAGTTGAACTCCACCTACCGCTCTCACACACAGCGGACTCTGGTAGACACCGCTGAACCTCACCGGTACCCCCACTCCTAATTGGTGGGCTTGCAGGTCAAGTCCCACACCCGGTATAATACCCCATCCCCCTACCTGTCCCCTCCTTCCTCCCTGGTTATCTTCCTCCTCAACGTCCTAACCTCACCTACCCCACATCTTCCCTTCTCCCCATCCGCATAACCCCCCCCCCCTTTCTTTTCCTCCCGTCTCTGACTTCCCCATATCCTCCCGCCCCCCACTCGCTTAAACCTCTACTACCAACATGAGCCCCGATAATGTCCGAGGCGCCAACCTGTCCCTAAAGGTAGTCTCCCTTAACGCCAAAGGACTGAACATACCTGAAAAGCGAACACAACTCTTTTCCCTCATGCGCAGCATGAAAGCTGACATAATCTTCTTACAGGAAACCCACTTTTGTAAGAAATCAGTTCCCAACATGACTAATCGCCTCTTCCCCCATAGTTTCCATGCCACCTCACCTATCTCGAAATCCAAAGGAGTCTCCATAATCATTTCCAAAAACCTTCCCATCCAAATTACAGACACTCACCTTGACGAACTAGGCAGGTATATCTTCCTAAAAGGGACACTCAGGAACAAACCAATCACTTTGGCTAACATATACAGCCCCAACTCGTCCCAAGTTCCCTTTTTTAGGGCTGTAACAAGACACCTAACCAATTTCCAAGAGGGTATTCTTATACTGGGAGGGGATCTCAATGTACCCCTGAACCCCCTTTTAGACACCTCGTCGGGGAAATCCCACCTACCATACAGGGCGCTCCGACAAATCAGAAAATGTTTCCAAGAACTCTTGCTACACGACACATGGCGCACCTTACACCCGAACGTAAAGGATTTTACATTCTTCTCCGCCCCACATAACAAATATTCACGACTAGACTACATATTTCTTACCCAACAGGATCTCCCGTCCCTGAAAGCAGCAACCGTCGAACCGATGACCTTCTCGGACCACCACCCTATCTCAATGACCCTCACTTTCCCTGAAAAAGTATACCGCTCGCAAATTTGGAGACTAGACCCTTCCATCCTGACAGACAAAACCAAAGAATTAGAGATTCAAACTTGCCTAAGCAATTATTTCACTGAGAACAACACCCCGGACATTTCTAAACTTACTCAGTGGGCGGCTCACAAATGTGTTGTCCGAGGGAAATTGATTTCCCTGGGGGCCGCAATTAGAAAGGAAAAACGGGCCAAACTGGCTGATCTCTTTTCCAAACTTAATAAACTAGAAGCACTACACAAACGAAACCTGGCCCAGCAAACCCTCGTAGAACTACTAGAGACTCGTACACTCATTCAGGAAGAATTGGGCCATCACCTCAGGAAGAAATACACTCTATCTCAGAAACTTTTTTACGAATTCGGCAACAAAAGTGGCCATCTTCTTGCTCAAGCCTTACGCAAGAAAAGGGCTGCTAATACGATACACCACATACAATCCCCCACGGGTAAGACTCTCACGAATAACAATGACATAGCCAGAGAGTTTGAGAAGTACTACTCGTCCCTATATAATCTAGATAAATCCGAACCCCCTACTACCTTATCGAATGACAGACCCAATGATATTAACTCGTTCTTAGACCAATTTGCTCCAGGAAAGCTCCCCACTGACACCACCACGATTCTGGAATCCCCGATCTCTATTCAGGAATGGAAAAAAGCTTTAAAACAACTTAAGCCTGGTAAGAGCCCGGGACCTGATGGTCTTTCCGCCGTATATTTCAAGACATTCTCAGACCTTCTTCAACAACCCTTCCTTGACGCCTTCAATACACTCTCTCCCACAAATCCTTTCAAAAGCGAAATGTTAGAAGCACATATCGTTGTTATCCCCAAAGAAGATAAGGACCCCACCCAAACGGGAAATTATAGACCAATCTCATTATTGAATGTAGATGTCAAAATCTTTTCTAAGATTTTGGCAAACAGACTCTTACCGCTTCTCCCTTCCTTAATCTCTCATGACCAGACCGGCTTTATCCCTGGACGTGAAGCCAGGGACAACACTGTTAAAGCAATAAACTTACACCACCTTATGACACAGACAACCCAAAAAGGCCTGTTTTTGTCACTCGATGCGGAGAAGGCGTTCGACAGAGTAGCTTGGGACTATATGACAGCGGTTCTGAGGGCCATAGGATTGGGCCCATATATGTTAGGCCTAATCCTGTCACTATACACGGGACCATCTGCTAAGGTACGGGTCAACAATACTCTGTCGGACGCCTTTCCCATCGGAAATGGCACAAGACAGGGCTGCCCCCTGTCCCCCATCCTCTTTGTACTCACACTTGAACCATTCCTCCGTAAACTGACATACAACCCAGATATCCAAGGTATAAGTTCCTCCAAAAGAGAATATAAATACGCTGCTTTCGCAGACGATATTTTGTTGTTCCTGTCGAACCCACTGATCTCCCTACCAAACCTTCTTTCTGAATTTAAACAATTTCAGTTCCTCTCCCACCTTAAAATTAATTTCTCGAAATCCTTTGCCCTTAATATAACATTACCTCAACACATAGTTGATCAATGTAAGGCTAACTTCCCGTTCCAATGGAAACATGATTCCATCACATACCTAGGGATACAACTCCCTTCCAAACTCTCAAACCTCTACGCTAAAAACCATGTTCCTATCCTACACAGAATATCCTCTGATCTTGAAACATGGAACAAACCGCTTTTCTCTTGGTTTGGCAGAGCGGCGATCCTCAAAATGAATGCCCTCCCGAGAATACTCTATATATTGCAGGCGATCCCTATACATATACCTCCGGCCTTTTTTAAATCTTATAGAAACATATGCACTAAATTCTTATGGGGGAACCGTAGACCCAGAATCAGCTTTACGCAGCTCACCCGACCTAAAAGACTTGGGGGCATAGGCCTCCCCAACCTTCTCAATTATTACACTGCTACACACCTTACCAGGATAGTGGACTGGAATACTCAATCTCTCCACAAAGATTGGGTTTCCCTAGAAGCATCTTTTTCTGCTCTCCCTTTGGAGTCTCTCCCATGGTTACTCTCACCCCACGTCCCCTCTGAATTACACGTACACCCACTTATAGGCCCAACCTTGCAATGCTTCAAAAAGCTTTGCTACCGATCACCCATATCTTCGATTCCCGGCCCACTGACACCTGTAAAAATGAACCCTGGGTTCCCACCAGGTATGCACGCAAAGTTTCTTACCGATAACTGGACACAGAGCCCAATTAGATCACATCAGTTCTTCCTCCGGGGCAAACTATTGTCTACATCCCAACTCTCCTCCCAACTAAACAAGCCACCCATTCCCCCTTGGACATATATTTTAATTGCTCATTTTCTAAAATCCCTTAACAAGAATATACAATGCTCCAGAGAACTCACCCCTTTCGAAAAGCTATGTATCCAAACGACACCCCAATCTCATCTAGTTTCTACCACACATGAACTCCTCTTCGCCGAGATGAAAGCTAACGAGACCTTAGCCTGTAAGAACTGGGAGTCAGACCTCTCGGTATCTCTTTCAGTGGAACAATGGGAACTAATTTTCCTCAACATACATAAAGGGTCGACGAATGTGTCGACCCAGGAAAACGGCTTTAAGATCCAATCTAGATGGTACCGCACGCCCACCCTTCTGCATAAATATAATCCCACAATCCCAGAGGTTTGCTGGAGATGTCTCCGGGAAAGGGGAACCCTTCTCCATATCTGGTGGTCCTGTCCATCTCTAAAAGACTTCTGGGAAAAGGTATGCCATATAACCTCTCGAGTCACCTCATATCATTTGGACCTTTCCCCTTCTCAATTCCTTCTACACCATTCACCCCTGTCGCACAATTCCTATCACAAATCCCTAGCAATGCACATGATCAATGCGGCAAAGCAGTGTATCCCTATACACTGGAAATCGACTCACCAACCAACCATAAAAGAATGGTTTAACAGAATATGCAAAATTGAGGAAATGGAAAATCTTATACATATTGCAAGAGAGACTCCGTCATCATTTAGTAAAAAATGGGCCTGCTGGTTACACTATAAAACGACCCCAGAATTTGCAAACTCCCTGAACCCTGACAAAGGATAAATTACTCCTCTGAGAATTGTCATTAAAAATCTACGACGTGCCAGGATCTCCCCTTAACCCTAAACCTTACAAAGACACCTCTCTCCTCCTATATCTCCCCCTATACAGATCCGCCCCTAGTTTCTCATAACACGCCCCTTGAACACCCCAAGGGGTCGGGGAAGTCAGAGACGGACCCCCTGCCAACGCCATCCCTTCCTGCCTCACTCCCCTCCCCTCGATCCCCACCCCACCCCTTCTCCTTCCACCACTTACCCCCTCCTACTTTCTCATCCACAAGCTTCTGTACAATACAACCACTAACATAGCTCCAGCCTACACTCCCGCATTCATACACTCTCAACGAAATAAACCTGTTTATAGCTCCTTCCCTCCCTTTCTGCCATATTGCACCTGTTGGCCTTTCCCTCCCACACAGACCAAAAGTCCATAACGGCATCCGTGAACCTACCTAGCTCTAACCTACCAACAAGATCTATCCCCGTCAATGGTAGTGGACTTTGACTAGACCCCACAACTACCTTGAATTAAGGTAGCCCACCCCAACACGGCCTAGTTCATGAAGGATGCACATAGCCATTTCATTTTCACTACCCGCAAGTTGAATTGTATGTGACACATGTTATTCATCCATGTTTTGTGGTTGTATTAATACCTTATTGTACTACTATTGTTCAAGATATCTGTAAATGCTTTTTACATTTCAATAAACTGTTTTTGGAAAAAAAAAAAAATAACAGAATGGAATAGTATAGAAAAGAGAAGAAAAAAAGAATGGAATAGAAAAGATTAAAATAAAACAGAGAACAATAGAAAAGAATAGAATGAAATAGAATCAAGCAGAATTGAACAGAATAGAAAAGAAAAGAATAGAATAAAACAGAATAGAATTAAACAGAATAGATTTGAAAAGAAAATAATAGAATAGAATAAAACAGAACAGAATAGAAAATAATAGAATTAAATAGAATCAAGCAGAATTGAACAGAATAGAAAAGAAAAGAATAGAAAAAAACAGAATAGATTAGAGAAGAAAATAATAGAATAGAATAAAACAGAATGGAATAGAATATAAAAGAAAAAAAGAATGGAATAGAAAAAAACAGAGAAGAATAGAATAGAATAATATAGAATAGAAAAGAATAGAATGAAAAAGAATCAAGCAGAATTGAACAGAATAGAAAAGAAAGGAATAGAAAAAAACAGAATAGATTAGAGAAGAAAATAATATAATAGAATAAAACAGAATGGAATAGAATATAAAAGAAAAAAAAAGAATGGAATAGAATAAAATGGAGAAGAATAGAATAGAATAATAGAGAATAGAAAAGAATAGAATGAAATAGAATCAAGCAGAATTGAACAGAATAGAAAAGAAAAGAATAGAATAAAACAGAATAGATTAGAGAAGAAAATAATAGAATAGAATAAAACAGAATGGAATAGTATAGAAAAGAGAAGAAAAAAAAGAATGGAATAGAAAAGAATAGAATAAAACAGAGAACAATAGAAAAGAATAGAATGAAATAGAATCAAGCAGAATTGAACAGAATAGAAAAGAATAGAATAAAACAGAATAGAATTAAACAGAATAGATTTGAAAAGAAAATAATAGAATAGAATAAAACAGAACAGAATAGAAAAGAATAGAATAAAATAGAATAAAGCAAAATTGAACAGAATTGAAAAGAAAAGAATAAAATTAAACAGAATAGATTTGAAAAGAAAACAATAGAACCAAATACAACAGAACAGAAAAAATAGAATCAAATAGAATAAAGCAGAATAGAACAGGCCAATTTTCAGCTTTCACCGCTGTCACACTTTGACATTGGTTCACATCTATGCTTTTTTTAGTGCGTTTTGAAGTTTTCTGAATTGCACTACAGTCCATTTACATGGTTTTCTATGGGACAAGTTCAGATCTACGCGTTTTGCAGCCGGTGCGTTTTTGGAACGGGTCGGGGGACTTTTTTCCTGCGATTTGCAGGTCATAAACTTCAATCGAATGGCACCAGAAATGCAAATGTTGAGATGCGATGTTTGATGTGTTTTGCGGTTTTTATTTTAACACTTTATATAGCTGGTTGCTAAGCAGGGGGTCGGGAAGCCGGCCGCCACGTCCTTGACAACCGATGGGACAATGTAAAAAAATAAATAAATTGGCGACAAAAAAACACAAAAAAATGGCGTGCCCCCCACCCCCCCCCCCCCAGGTCCATACCAGGCCCTTCGGGTCTAGTATGGACTCGGAGGGGACCCCTCCACACCAAAATGTAAAGAAAAATGGCATGGGGTCCCCCCAAAATCCATACCAGACCCTTATCCGAGCACGCAGCCCGGCAGGTCAGGAAAGGGGGGGGGCTGAGCGAGTGCCCCCCCCTGAACCATACCAGGCCACATGCCCTGAACATGGGGGGGGATGGGTGCATAATGGGGACAATGGCCTCCTCCCAACAACCCAGGCCGGCGTTTGTCGAGGTCTGCGGGTGGGGGGATTATCTGAATCTGGAAGCCCCCCTTTAAGAAGGGGCCCCCCCATGTGAATGGGTATCGGGCACATTGTACCCCAACCCATTCACCCCAAAAAGCAGTAAAAAAGTAAAAAAAAACAAGAGCCGGTTTTAGACAAATCCTTTATTAAAAAAATAGCTCTGAGCCGTCTTCTCCCGTCACAGTCTATCCCACTGCCATCTCTCCCGCTGCCGTCTTCTCCCACCACAGTCTATCCCACTGCCATCTCTCCCGCTGCCGTCTTCTCCCGCCACAGTCTATCCCACTGCCATCTCTCCCGCTGCCGTCTTCTCCCGCCACAGTCTATCCCACTGCCATCTCTCCCGCTGCCGTCTTCTCCCACCACAGTCTATCCCACTGCCATCTCTCCCGCTGCCGTCTTCTCCCGCCACAGTCTATCCCACTGCCATCTCTCCCGCTGCCGTCTTCTCCCGCCACAGTCTATCCCACTGCCATCTCTCCCGCTGCCGTCTTCTCCCACCACAGTCTATCCCACTGCCATCTCTCCCGCTGCCGTCTTCTCCCGCCACAGTCTATCCCACTGCCATCTCTCCCGCTGCCGTCTTCTCCCACCACAGTCTATCCCACTGCCATCTCTCCCGCTGCCGTCTTCTCCCGCCACAGTCTATCCCACTGCCATCTCTCCCGCTGCCGTCTTCTCCCGCCACAGTCTATCCCACTGCCATCTCTCCCGCTGCCGTCTTCTCCCACCACAGTCTATCCCACTGCCATCTCTCCCGCTGCCGTCTTCTCCCGCCACAGTCTATCCCACTGCCATCTCTCCCGCTGCCGTCTTCTCCCGCCACAGTCTATCCCACTGCCATCTCTCCCGCTGCCGTCTTCTCCCACCACAGTCTATCCCACTGCCATCTCTCCCGCTGCCGTCTTCTCCCGCCACAGTCTATCCCACTGCCATCTCTCCCGCTGCCGTCTTCTCCCGCCACAGTCTATCCCACTGCCATCTCTCCCGCTGCCGTCTTCTCCCGCCACAGTCTATCCCACTGCCATCTCTCCCGCTGCCGTCTTCTCCCGCCACAGTCTATCCCACTGCCATCTCTCCCGCTGCCGTCTTCTCCCGCCACAGTCTCTCCCGCTGCCGTCTTCTCCCAGTGCTGTCTTCTCTCGCCGCAGTCTATCCTGCTGCCGTCTTCTCCCGTCACCATCTTTCCTGCTGTCGTCTTCTCCCGCCACAGTCTATCCCACTGCCATCTCTCCCGCTGCCGTCTTCTCCCAGTGCTGTCTTCTCCCGCCGCAGTCTATCCTGCTGCCGTCTTCTCCCGCCGTAGTCTCTCCCGCTGCCGTCTTCTCCCAGTGCTGTCTTCTCCTGCCGCAGTCTATCCTGCTGCCGTCTTCTCCCGCCGTAGTCTCTCCCGCTGCCGTCTTCTCCCAGTGCTGTCTTCTCTCGCCGCAGTCTATCCTGCTGCCGTCTTCTCCCGTCACCATCTTTCCCGCTGTCGTCTTCTCCCGCCACAGTCTATCCCACTGCCATCTCTCCCGCTGCCGTCTTCTCCCAGTGCTGTCTTCTCCCACCGCAGTCTATCCTGCTGCCGTCTTCTCCCGCCGTAGTCTCTCCCGCTGTCGTCTTCTCCCAGTGCTGTCTTCTCCTGCCGCAGTCTATCCTGCTGCCGTCTTCTCCCGCCGTAGTCTCTCCCGCTGCCGTCTTCTCCCAGTGCTGTCTTCTCTCGCCGCAGTCTATCCTGCTGCCGTCTTCTCCCGCCGTAGTCTCTCCCGCTGCCGTCTTCTCCCGTTGCTGCAGTCTCTCCCGCTGCCGTCTTCTCCCAGTGCCATCTTCTCCCACCGAAGTCTCTCCCGCTGCCGTCTCCTCCCGCTGCCGTCTTCTCCCGCCACAGTCTCTCCCCCTGCAGTCTTCTCCCACTGCAGTCTCTCTCACTGCCGACTTCTCTCTATGCCGTCTTCTCCTGCCGCAATCTCTCCCGCTGCCGTCTCTCCCGTGCTATCTTCTCCCGCCACAGTCTCTCCCGCTATCGTCTTCTCCCGCTATCGTCTTCTCCCGCCACAGTCTCTCCCACTATCGTCTTCTCCCGCCACAGTCTCTCCCGCTGCCGTCTCCTCCCGCTGCCGTCTTCTCCCGCCACAGTCTCTCCCCCTGCAGTCTTCTCCCGCCGCAGTCTCTCCCGCTGCCGTCTTCTCCCACTGCAGTCTCTCTCACTGCCGACTTCTCTCTATGCCGTCTTCTCCTGCCGCAATCTCTCCCGCTGCCATCTCTCCCGTGCTATCTTCTCCCGCCACAGTCTCTCCCGCTGCCGTCTCCTCCCGCTGCCGTCTTCTCCCGCCACAGTCTCTCCCCCTGCAGTCTTCTCCCGCCACAGTCTCTCCCGCTGCCGTCTTCTCCCACTGCAGTCTCTCTCACTGCCGACTTCTCTCTATGCCGTCTTCTCCTGCCGCAATCTCTCCCGCTGCCATCTCTCCCGTGCTATCTTCTCCCGCCACAGTCTCTCCCGCTATCGTCTTCTCCCGCTATCGTCTTCTCCCGCCACAGTCTCTCCCACTATCGTCTTCTCCCGCTATCGTCTTCTCCCGCCACAGTCTCTCCCACTATCGTCTTCTCCCGCTATCGTCTTCTCCCGCCACAGTCTCTCCCGCCACAGTTTCTCCCACTGCCATCTTCTCCTGGTGCTGCAGTCTCTCTCGCTGCCGTCTTCTCCCAGTGCCATCTTCTCCCACCGAAGTCACTCCCGCTGCCGTCTCCTCCCACCACAGTCTCTCCCGCTTCAGTCTTCTCCCGCCGCACTCTCTCCCGCTGCAATCTTCTCCCACTGCAGCCTCTCTCACTGCCATCTTCTCTCAATGCCGTCTTCTCCCGTCGCAATCTCTCCCACTGCCGTCTTCTCCCGCCGCAGTCTATCCTGCTGCCGTCTTCTCCCGCCGTAGTCTCTCCCGCTGCCGTCTTCTCCCAGTGCCATCTTCTCCCACCGAAGTCTCTCCCGCTGCCGTCTCTCCCCGTGCTATCTTCTCCCGCCACAGTCTCTCCCGCTATCGTCTTCTCCCGCTATCGTCTTCTCCCGCCACAGTCTCTCCCGCCACAGTCTCTCCCGCTGCCATCTTCTCCTGGTGCTGCAGTCTCTCTCGCTGCCGTCTTCTCCCAGTGCCATCTTCTCCCACCGAAGTCACTCCCGCTGCCGTCTCCTCCCGCCACAGTCTCTCCCGCTGCAGTCTTCTCCCGCCGCAGTCTCTCCCGCTGCCGTCTTCTCCCACTGCAGTCTCTCTCACTGCCATCTTCTCTCAATGCCGTCTTCTCCCGTCGCAATCTCTCCCACTGCCGTCTTCTCCCAGTGCTTTCTTCTCCCGCCGCAGTCTATCCTGCTGCCGTCTTCTCCCGCCGTAGTCTCTCCCGCTGCCGTCTTCTCCCAGTGCCATCTTCTCCCACCGAAGTCTCTCCCGCTACCGTCTTCTCCCGCCACAGTCTCTCCCATTCCAGTCTTCTCCCGCCGCAGTCTCTCCTGCTGCCGTCTTCTGCCACTGCAGTCTCTCTTACTGCCGTCTTCTCTCGATGCCGTCTTCTCCCACCGCAATCTCTCCCGCTGCCGTCTTCTCCCGATGAAGTCTTCTCCCGCCGCAGTCTCTACCGCTGCCATCTCTCCCGGTGCTGTCTTCTCCCGGTGCTGTCTTCTCCCGCCGCAGTCTCTCTTGCTGTCGTCTTCTCCCGCTGCCGTCTTCTCCCGCTGCAGTCTCTCCTGCTGCCATCTTCTCCTGCTGCAGTCTCTCCCACTGCCGTCTTCTCCCGCCGCAGTCTTCTCCCGCCGCAGTCTCTCCCACTGCCGCCTTCTCCCGCCGCAGTCTTCTCCCGCCGCAGTCTCTCCCGCTGCAGTCTCTCCCATTGCCGTCTTCTCCTGCCACAGTCTCTCCAGCTGCCGTCTTTTTGTGGTGCCGCCTTCTCCCGCCGCAGTCTCTCCCGCCGTTGTCTCTTCCCGGTGCTGTCTTCTCCCCGAGCTGTCTTCTTGTGCTATCTTCTCCGGCTGCTGTCTTCTTCCTCGCCACCGGGTACCTGCTATAAAATAAAGCTGTTCTTCTGTGGCTGTCTTCCTCTGTTGTGTTGTCGCCCGCTGTCTTGCATAACTTATACAGCCATGGGGAGTGGCCATCCGATGACATCACCTGGAGAGCCCACCCCTTGTGATGTCACTGGATTCCTGACCCCCTGCTTACCAACAGCTATTTATAGTGTGTTTAAAGAGAAAAAAAACGTAAAATGCATGAAAACTGCATTCAAAAACCCAAACAAAACAAGGGATAAAAACGCATCCAGCGCAGCCACATAGATGTGAACCGAGAGCCAATGACAATCCCGCGGTCATGTGACATTCACAAATAGAACTTTATTTTGGTGACATTTAATCCCCTCTGGGGGGTGGGGGGGGGGGGTATTTATTGCTAAACAAATGAAAAAGACCGAAACGTGTTTTTCTTCATTTCTGTTTTTTTTTTTGCATGAAAATCCCCCAAATCAGTGAATATTATTTATCTGTAGGAAAGTTATAGAGACCACAAACTATGAGATATTTATCTGATATACCCCCCAAATCACCCCCCCCCAGTACAAATACCCCCAAATCACCCCCCCCAGTACAAATACCCCCCAAATCACCCCCCCCCCCCCCAGTACAAATACCCCCCAAATCACCCCTCCCCAGTACAAATACCCCCCAAATCACCCCCCCCAGTACAAATACCCCCCAAATCACCCCCCCAGTACAAATACCCCCCAAATCACCCCCCCCCCCAGTACAAATACCCCCCAAATCACCCCCCCCAGTACAAATACCCCCCAAATCACCCCCCCAGTACAAATACCCCCCCAAATCACCCCCCAGTACAAATACCCCCCAAATCAACCCCCAGTACAAATGCCCCCCAAATCACCTCCCAGTACAAATACCCCCCTAATCAACCCCCCCAGTACAAATACCCCCCAAATCATCCCCCAGTACAAATACCCCCCAAATCACCTCCCAATACAAATATCCCCCAAATCACCCCCCAGTACAAATACCCCCCAAATCACCCCCAGTACAGATAACCCCCAAATAACCCCCTAGTACAAATACCCCCCAAATCACCCCCCAGTACAAATACCCCCCAAATCACCCCCAGTACAAATACCCCCCAAATCACCCTCCAGTACAAATACCCCCCAAATCACCCCCCAGGTACAAATACCCCCAAATCACCTCACAGTACAAATACCCCCCAAATCACCCCCAGTACAAATACCCCACAAATCACCCCCCAGTACAAATACCCCCCAAATCACCCCCAGTACAAATACCCCCCCAGTACAAATACCCCCAAATCACCTACCAATACAAATATCCCCCAAATCACCCCCAGTACAAATACCCCCCAAATCACCCCCAGTACAGATACCCCCCAAATAACCCCCCAGTACAAATACCCCCCAAATCACCCCCAGTACAAATACCCCCCAAATCACCCCCCCCAGTACAAATACCCCCAAATCACCCTCCAGTACAAATACCCCCAAATCACCCTTCAGTACAAATACCCCCCAAATCACCTCACAGTACAAATACCCCCCAAATCACCCCAATGTACAAATACCCCCCAAATCACCCCCCCAGTAAAAATACCCCCAAAATCACCCCCAGTACAAATACCCCCCCAAATCACCCCCCCAAGTACAAAAACCCCCCAAATCACCTCCCAATACAAATATCCCCCAAATAACCCCCCAGTACAAATACCCCCCAAATCACCCCCCAGTACAAATACCCCCCAAATAACCCCCCCCAGTACAAATACCCCCCAAATCACCCTCCAGTACAAATACCCTCCAAATCACCCCCCCAGTACAAATACCCCCCAAATCACCCCCCAGTACAAATACCCTCCAAATCACCCCCCCCAGTACAAATACCCCCCAAATCACCTCACAGTACAAATACCCCCCAAATCACCCCCAGTACAAATACCCCCCAAATCACCCCCCCAGTACAAATACCCCCCAAATCACTCCCAGTACAAATACCCCCCAAATCACCACCCAGTACAAATACCCCCCAAATCACCCCCAGTACAAATACCCCCCAAATCACCCCCCCCCCCCAGTACAAATACCCCCCAAATCACTCCCAGTACAAATACCCCCCAATTTACCACCCAGTACAAATACCCCCCAAATCACCTCACAGTACAAATACCCCCCAAATCACCCCCCAGTACAAATACCCTCCAAATCACCCCCCCCAGTACAAATACCCCCCAAATCACCTCACAGTACAAATACCCCCCAAATCACCCCCCCCAGTACAAATACCCCCCAAATCACCACCCAGTACAAATACCCCCCAAATCACTCCTTTTTGGAAAGTAGACAGCCCAAGTTATTTAGTAAGAGGCATGGCAAGTTTTTTTGCAGTTGTCATTTATTTTTCCATCCTGTCCCCAGTGCAGTACATCTATCATATAACTGGAGTGAGGTGATCAGGGACACTGACTGGTGACAGTATGTAAATAAAAATAATAATAATAATATATATTTTTTCAATTTTGTAAATATTTTTTATTATAATTTGTTTTCCTGCATCCAACTTGCAATAGTGTGAATCCGGCCGTAGGGGTGTCCTGACTTTTGTTGCCAGCGGTTTAGACATTAATGGCTGTGTGTTGAGTTATTTTGAGGGGACAGGAAATTTACACCGTTATACAAGCTGTACACTCCTCCCCCCCCCTGTGTACACTCCTCCCCCCTGTGTACACTCCTCCCCCTGTGTACACTCCTCCCCCCTGTGTACACTCACTACTTTACATTGTAGCCAAGTGTCATTTCTTCAGTGTTGTCACATGAATGGGACTGAGGGGTGTACTTACTTTTCTCAGATACTGTATATATATATATATATATATATATATATATATATATATATATATATCCATTCACCTCCTGACACATGATTTATTAATGGGCAGAGAGTTGAGAGGCGGCCAATCCGGGAGCCGGATTCTCTAATATCACTGAGTTCCTTATTAGATATGGATGTTATTAGAAGTATATATGTCCAGGTATACACCCCGCCCATTATCTGGGGGCGGGACTCCGGAGGAGTCAGGATGGGGGGGCTCTCATGTCATCTCTAACTAACCCTTAACCCCCCATCCTGACTCCAGTAGTGAAAGGGTTAATGATGACATGAGAGCCCCCCCATCCTGACTCCAGTAGTGAAAGGGTTAGTGATGACATGAGAGCCCCCCCATCCTGACTCCAGTAGTGAAAGGGTTAGTGATGACATGAGAGCCCCCCATCCTGACTCCAGCAGTGAAAGGGTTAATAATGACATGAGAGCCCCCCCATCCTGACTCCAGTAGTGAAAGGGTTAGTGATGACATGAGAGCCCCCCCATCCTGACTCCAGTAGTGAAAGGGTTAGTGATGACATAAGAGCCCCCCCATCCTGACTCCAGTAGTGAAAGGGTTAATGATGACATGAGAGCCCCCCCATCCTGACTCCAGTAGTGAAAGGGTTAATGATGACATGAGAGCCCCCCATCCTGACTTCAGTAGTGAAAGGTGACATGAGAGCCCCCCCATCCTGACTCCAGTAGTGAAAGGGTTAATGATGACATGAGAGCCCCCCATCCTGACTCCAGTAGTGAAAGGGTTAATGATGACATGAGAGCCCCCCCATCCGGACTCCAGTAGTGAAAGGGTTAGTGATGACATGAGAGCCCCCCCATCCTGACTCCAGTAGTGAAAGGGTTAATGATGACATGAGAGCCCCCCCATCCTGATTCCAGTAGTGAAAGGGTTAATGATGACATGAGAACCCCCCCCCATCCTGACTCCAGCAGTGAAAGGGTTAGTGATGACATGAGAGCCCCCCCATCCTGACTTCAGTAGTGAAAGGTGACATGAGAGCCCCCCCATCCTGACTCCAGTAGTGAAAGGGTTAATGATGACATGAGAGCCCCCCATCCTGACTCCAGTAGTGAAAGGGTTAATGATGACATGAGAGCCCCCCCATCCGGACTCCAGTAGTGAAAGGGTTAGTGATGACATGAGAGCCCCCCCATCCTGACTCCAGTAGTGAAAGGGTTAATGATGACATGAGAGCCCCCCCATCCTGACTCCAGTAGTGAAAGGGTTAATGATGACATGAGAGCCCCCCCCATCCTGACTCCAGCAGTGAAAGGGTTAGTGATGACATGAGAGCCCCCCCATCCTGACTCCAGCAATGAAAGGGTTAGTGATGACTTGAGAGCCCCCCCATCCTGACTCCAGCAGTGAAAGGGTTAATGATGTCATGAGAGCCCCCCCATCCTGACTCCAGTAGTGAAAGGGTTAATGATGACATGAGAGCCCCCCCCCATCATGACTCCAGTAGTGAAAGGGCTAGTGATGACATGAGAGCCCCCCATCCTGACTCCAGTAGTGAAAGGGTTAATGATGACATGAGAGCCCCCCATCCTGACTCCAGTAGTGAAAGGGTTAATGATGACATGAGAGCCCCCCATCCTGACTCCAGTAGTGAAAGGGTTAATGATGACATGAGAGCCCCCCATCCTGACTCCAGTAGTGAAAGGGTTAATGATGACATGAGAGCCCCCCCATCCTGACTCCAGTAGTGAAAGGGTTAATGATGACATGAGAGCCCCCCCCCATCCTGACTCCAGCAGTGAAAGGGTTAGTGATGACATGAGAGCCCCCCCATCCTGACTCCAGTAGTGAAAGGGTTAATGATGACATGAGAGCCCCCCATCCTGACTCCAGCAGTGAAAGGGTTAATGATGACATGAGAGCCCCCCATCCTGACTCCAGTAGTGAAAGGGTTAATGATGACATGAGAGCCCCCCATCCTGACTCCAGTAGTGAAAGGGTTAATGATGACATGAGAGCCCCCCCATCCTGACTCCAGTAGTGAAAGGGTTAATGATGACATGAGAGCCCCCCCCATCCTGACTCCAGCAGTGAAAGGGTTAGTGATGACATGAGAGCCCCCCCATCCTGACTCCAGTAGTGAAAGGGTTAGTGATGACATGAGAGCCCCCCATCCTGACTCCAGTAGTGAAAGGGTTAATGATGACATGAGAGCCCCCCCCATCCTGACTCCAGTAGTGAAAGGGTTAGTGATGACATGAGAGCCCCCCCATCCTGACTCCAGCAATGAAAGGGTTAATGATGACATGAGAGCCCCCCCCCATCCTGACTCCAGTAGTGAAAGGGTTAATGATGACATGAGAGCCCCCCCATCCTGACTCCAGTAGTGAAAGGGTTAATGATGACATGAGAGCCCCCCATCCTGACTCCAGTAGTGAAAGGGTTAATGATGACATGAGAGCCCCCCATCCTGACTCCAGTAGTGAAAGGGTTAATGATGACATGAGAGCCCCCCATCCTGACTCCAGTAGTGAAAGGGTTAATGATGACATGAGAGCCCCCCCCATCCTGACTCCAGTAGTGAAAGGGTTAATGATGACATGAGAGCCCCCCCATCCTGACTCCAGCAATGAAAGGGTTAGTGATGACATGAGAGCCCCCCCATCCTGACTCCAGTAGTGAAAGGGTTAATGATGACATGAGAGCCCCCCCATCCTGACTCCAGCAGTGAAAGGGTTAATGATGACATGAGAGCCCCCCCCATCCTGACTCCAGTAGTGAAAGGGTTAGTGATGACATGAGAGCCCCCCCATCCTGACTCCAGTAGTGAAAGGGTTGGTGATGATATGAGAGCCCCCCCATCCTGACTCCAGCAGTGAAAGGGTTAGTGATGACATGAGAGCCCCCCCCCATCCTGACTCCAGTAGTGAAAGGGTTAGTGATGACATGAGAGCCCCCCCATCCTGACTCCAGCAGTGAAAGGGTTAATGATGACATGAGAGCCCCCCATCCTGACTCCAGTAGTGAAAGGGTTAATGATGACATGAGAGCCCCCCCCCCATCATGACTCCAGTAGTGAAAGGGTTAGTGATGACATGAGAGCCCCCCCCATCCTGACTCCAGCAGTGAAAGGGTTAGTGATGACATGAGAGCCCCCCCCCCCCCATCCTGACTCCAGCAGTGAAAGGGTTAGTGATGACATGAGAGCCCCCCCCCATCCTGACTCCAGTAGTGAAAGGGTTAGTGATGACATGAGAGCCCCCCCATCCTGACTCCAGCAGTGAAAGGGTTAATGATGACATGAGAGCCCCCCATCCTGACTCCAGTAGTGAAAGGGTTAATGATGACATGAGAGGCCCCCCCCCCCCCATCATGACACCAGTAGTGAAAGGGTTAATGATGACATGAGAGCCCCCCCATCCTGACTCCAGCAGTGAAAGGGTTAATGATGACATGAGAGCCCCCCATCCTGACTCCAGTAGTGAAAGGGTTAATGATGACATGAGAGCCCCCCCACATCCTGACTCCAGCAGTGAAAGGGTTAGTGATGACATGAGAGCCCCCCCCCCCATCCTGACTCCAGCAGTGAAAGGGTTAGTGATGACATGAGAGCCCCCCCATCCTGACTCCAGCAGTGAAAGGGTTAATGATGACATGAGAGCCCCCCATCCTGACTCCAGCAGTGAAAGGGTTAGTGATGACATGAGAGCCCCCCCCATCCTGACTCCAGTAGTGAAAGGGTTAGTGATGACATGAGAGCCCCCCCATCCTGACTCCAGCAGTGAAAGGGTTAATGATGACATGAGAGCCCCCCATCCTGACTCCAGTAGTGAAAGGGTTAGTGATGACATGAGAGCCCCCCCCCCATCATGACACCAGTAGTGAAAGGGTTAATGATGACATGAGAGCCCCCCCATCCTGACTCCAGCAGTGAAAGGGTTAATGATGACATGAGAGCCCCCCATCCTGACTCCAGTAGTGAAAGGGTTAATGATGACATGAGAGCCCCCCCCATCCTGACTCCAGTAGTGAAAGGGTTAATGATGACATGAGAGCCCCCCCATCCTGACTCCAGTAGTGAAAGGGTTAGTGATGACATGAGAGCCCCCCCCATTCCTGACTCCAGTAGTGAAAGGGTTAGTGATGACATGAGAGCCCCCCCATCCTGACTCCAGTAGTGAAAGGGTTAATGATGACATGAGAGCCCCCCCACATCCTGACTCCAGTAGTGAAAGGGTTAATGATGACATGAGAGCCCCCCCATCCTGACTCCAGTAGTGAAAGGGTTAATGATGACATGAGAGCCCCCCCATCCTGACTCCAGTAGTGAAAGGGTTAATGATGACATGAGAGCCCCCCATCCTGACTCCAGTAGTGAAAGGGTTAATGATGACATGAGAGCCCCCCCACATCCTGACTCCAGTAGTGAAAGGGTTAATGATGACATGAGAGCCCCCCCATCCTGACTCCAGTAGTGAAAGGGTTAATGATGACATGAGAGCCCCCCCACATCCTGACTCCAGTAGTGAAAGGGTTAATGATGACATGAGAGCCCCCCCATCCTGACTCCAGTAGTGAAAGGGTTAGTGATGACATGAGAGCCCCCCCATCCTGACTCCAGTAGTGAAAGGGTTAATGATGACATGAGAGCCCCCCCCATCCTGACTCCAGTAGTGAAAGGGTTAATGATGACATGAGAGCCCCCCCATCCTGACTCCAGTAGTGAAAGGGTTAGTGATGACATGAGAGCCCCCCCACATCCTGACTCCAGTAGTGAAAGGGTTAATGATGACATGAGAGCCCCCCCATCCTGACTCCAGTAGTGAAAGGGTTAGTGATGACATGAGAGCCCCCCCATCCTGACTCCAGTAGTGAAAGGGTTAATGATGACATGAGAGCCCCCCCATCCTGACTCCAGTAGTGAAAGGGTTAGTGATGACATGAGAGCCCCCCCCACATCCTGACTCCAGTAGTGAAAGGGTTAATGATGACATGAGAGCCCCCCCCATCCTGACTCCAGTAGTGAAAGGGTTAGTGATGACATGAGAGCCCCCCATCCTGACTCCAGTAGTGAAAGGGTTAGTGATGACATGAGAGCCCCCCATCTTGACTCCAGTAGTGAAAGGGTTAATGATGACATGAGAGCCCCCCCCATCCTGACTCCAGTAGTGAAAGGGTTAATGATGTCATGAGAGCCCCCCCCATCCTGACTCCAGTAGTGAAAGGGTTAATGATGACATGAGAGCCCCCCCCCATCCTGACTCCAGTAGTGAAAGGGTTAATGATGACATGAGAGCCCCCCCATCCTGACTCCAGTAGTGAAAGGGTTAGTGATGACATGAGAGCCCCCCCATCCTGACTCCAGTAGTGAAAGGGTTAGTGATGACTTGAGAGCCCCCCCCATCGTGACTCCAGTAGTGAAAGGGTTAGTGATGACATGAGAGCCCCCCCATCCTGACTCCAGTAGTGAAAGGGTTAATGATGACATGAGAGCCCCCCCATCCTGACTCCAGTAGTGAAAGGGTTAGTGATGACATGAGAGCCCCCCCATTCCTGACTCCAGTAGTGAAAGGGTTAGTGATGACAGGAGAGCCCCCCCATCCTGACTCCAGTAGTGAAAGGGTTAGTGATGACATGAGAGCCCCCCCCATCCTGACTCCAGTAGTGAAAGGGTTAATGATGTCATGAGAGCCCCCCCCCATCCTGACTCCAGCAATGAAAGGGTTAGTGATGACATGAGAGCCCCCCCATCCTGACTCCAGTAGTGAAAGGGTTAGTGATGACATGAGAGCCCCCCCATTCCTGACTCCAGTAGTGAAAGGGTTAGTGATGACTTGAGAGCCCCCCCCATCGTGACTCCAGTAGTGAAAGGGTTAGTGATGACATGAGAGCCCCCCCATCCTGACTCCAGTAGTGAAAGGGTTAATGATGACATGAGAGCCCCCCCATCCTGACTCCAGTAGTGAAAGGGTTAGTGATGACATGAGAGCCCCCCCATTCCTGACTCCAGTAGTGAAAGGGTTAGTGATGACATGAGAGCCCCCCCATCCTGACTCCAGTAGTGAAAGGGTTAATGATGACATGAGAGCCCCCCCATTCCTGACTCCAGTAGTGAAAGGGTTAGTGATGACATGAGAGCCCCCCCATCCTGACTCCAGTAGTGAAAGGGTTAATGATGACATGAGAGCCCCCCCATCCTGACTCCAGTAGTGAAAGGGTTAGTGATGACATGAGAGCCCCCCATTCCTGACTCCAGTAGTGAAAGGGTTAGTGATGACATGAGAGCCCCCACATCCTGACTCCAGTAGTGAAAGGGTTAGTGATGACATGAGAGCCCCCCCCATCCTGACTCCAGCAGTGAAAGGGTTAATGATGACATGAGAGCCCCCCCCATCCTGACTCCAGCAGTGAAAGGGTTAATGATGACATGAGAGCCCCCCCATCCTGACTCCAGTAGTGAAAGGGTTAGTGATGACATGAGAGCCCCCCCATCCTGACTCCAGCAGTGAAAGGGTTAATGATGACATGAGAGCCCCCCCCATCCTGACTCCAGTAGTGAAAGGGTTAATGATGACATGAGAGCCCCCCATCCTGACTCCAGTAGTGAAAGGGTTAATGATGACATGAGAGCCCCCCCATCCTGACTCCAGTAGTGAAAGGGTTAATGATGACATGAGAGCCCCCCCATCCTGACTCCAGTAGTGAAAGGGTTAATGATGACATGAGAGCCCCCCCATCCTGACTCCAGTAGTGAAAGGGTTAATGATGACATGAGAGCCCCCCATCCTGACTCCAGTAGTGAAAGGGTTAATGATGACATGAGAGCCCCCCCATCCTGACTCCAGTAGTGAAAGGGTTAATGATGACATGAGAGCCCCCCCATCCTGACTCCAGTAGTGAAAGGGTTAATGATGACATGAGAGCCCCCCATCCTGACTCCAGTAGTGAAAGGGTTAATGATGACATGAGAGCCCCCCCCCCATCCTGACTCCAGTAGTGAAAGGGTTAATGATGACATGAGAGCCCCCCCATCCTGACTCCAGTAGTGAAAGGGTTAGTGATGACATAAGAGCCCCCCCATCCTGACTCCAGTAGTGAAAGGGTTAATGATGACATGAGAGCCCCCCCATCCTGACTCCAGTAGTGAAAGGGTTAATGATGACATGAGAGCCCCCCATCCTGACTTCAGTAGTGAAAGGTGACATGAGAGCCCCCCCATCCTGACTCCAGTAGTGAAAGGGTTAATGATGACATGAGAGCCCCCCATCCTGACTCCAGTAGTGAAAGGGTTAATGATGACATGAGAGCCCCCCCCATCCGGACTCCAGTAGTGAAAGGGTTAGTGATGACATGAGAGCCCCCCCATCCTGACTCCAGTAGTGAAAGGGTTAATGATGACATGAGAGCCCCCCCATCCTGATTCCAGTAGTGAAAGGGTTAATGATGACATGAGAACCCCCCCCCATCCTGACTCCAGCAGTGAAAGGGTTAGTGATGACATGAGAGCCCCCCCATCCTGACTTCAGTAGTGAAAGGTGACATGAGAGCCCCCCCATCCTGACTCCAGTAGTGAAAGGGTTAATGATGACATGAGAGCCCCCCATCCTGACTCCAGTAGTGAAAGTGTTAATGATGACATGAGAGCCCCCCCATCCGGACTCCAGTAGTGAAAGGGTTAGTGATGACATGAGAGCCCCCCATCCTGACTCCAGTAGTGAAAGGGTTAATGATGACATGAGAGCCCCCCCATCCTGACTCCAGTAGTGAAAGGGTTAATGATGACATGAGAGCCCCCCCCATCCTGACTCCAGCAGTGAAAGGGTTAGTGATGACATGAGAGCCCCCCATCCTGACTCCAGCAATGAAAGGGTTAGTGATGACTTGAGAGCCCCCCCATCCTGACTCCAGCAGTGAAAGGGTTAATGATGTCATGAGAGCCCCCCCATCCTGACTCCAGTAGTGAAAGGGTTAATGATGACATGAGAGCCCCCCCCCATCATGACTCCAGTAGTGAAAGGGCTAGTGATGACATGAGAGCCCCCCATCCTGACTCCAGTAGTGAAAGGGTTAATGATGACATGAGAGCCCCCCATCCTGACTCCAGTAGTGAAAGGGTTAATGATGACATGAGAGCCCCCCATCCTGACTCCAGTAGTGAAAGGGTTAATGATGACATGAGAGCCCCCCATCCTGACTCCAGTAGTGAAAGGGTTAATGATGACATGAGAGCCCCCCCATCCTGACTCCAGTAGTGAAAGGGTTAATGATGACATGAGAGCCCCCCCCCATCCTGACTCCAGCAGTGAAAGGGTTAGTGATGACATGAGAGCCCCCCCATCCTGACTCCAGTAGTGAAAGGGTTAATGATGACATGAGAGCCCCCCATCCTGACTCCAGCAGTGAAAGGGTTAATGATGACATGAGAGCCCCCCATCCTGACTCCAGTAGTGAAAGGGTTAATGATGACATGAGAGCCCCCCATCCTGACTCCAGTAGTGAAAGGGTTAATGATGACATGAGAGCCCCCCCATCCTGACTCCAGTAGTGAAAGGGTTAATGATGACATGAGAGCCCCCCCCATCCTGACTCCAGCAGTGAAAGGGTTAGTGATGACATGAGAGCCCCCCCATCCTGACTCCAGTAGTGAAAGGGTTAGTGATGACATGAGAGCCCCCCATCCTGACTCCAGTAGTGAAAGGGTTAATGATGACATGAGAGCCCCCCCCATCCTGACTCCAGTAGTGAAAGGGTTAGTGATGACATGAGAGCCCCCCCATCCTGACTCCAGCAATGAAAGGGTTAATGATGACATGAGAGCCCCCCCCCATCCTGACTCCAGTAGTGAAAGGGTTAATGATGACATGAGAGCCCCCCCATCCTGACTCCAGTAGTGAAAGGGTTAATGATGACATGAGAGCCCCCCATCCTGACTCCAGTAGTGAAAGGGTTAATGATGACATGAGAGCCCCCCCATCCTGACTCCAGTAGTGAAAGGGTTAATGATGACATGAGAGCCCCCCATCCTGACTCCAGTAGTGAAAGGGTTAATGATGACATGAGAGCCCCCCCCATCCTGACTCCAGTAGTGAAAGGGTTAATGATGACATGAGAGCCCCCCCATCCTGACTCCAGCAATGAAAGGGTTAGTGATGACATGAGAGCCCCCCCCATCCTGACTCCAGTAGTGAAAGGGTTAGTGATGACATGAGAGCCCCCCCATCCTGACTCCAGTAGTGAAAGGGTTGGTGATGATATGAGAGCCCCCCCATCCTGACTCCAGCAGTGAAAGGGTTAGTGATGACATGAGAGCCCCCCCCCATCCTGACTCCAGTAGTGAAAGGGTTAGTGATGACATGAGAGCCCCCCCATCCTGACTCCAGCAGTGAAAGGGTTAATGATGACATGAGAGCCCCCCATCCTGACTCCAGTAGTGAAAGGGTTAATGATGACATGAGAGCCCCCCCCCCCATCATGACTCCAGTAGTGAAAGGGTTAGTGATGACATGAGAGCCCCCCCCATCCTGACTCCAGCAGTGAAAGGGTTAGTGATGACATGAGAGCCCCCCCCCCCCATCCTGACTCCAGCAGTGAAAGGGTTAGTGATGACATGAGAGCCCCCCCCATCCTGACTCCAGTAGTGAAAGGGTTAGTGATGACATGATAGCCCCCCCATCCTGACTCCAGCAGTGAAAGGGTTAATGATGACATGAGAGCCCCCCATCCTGACTCCAGTAGTGAAAGGGTTAATGATGACATGAGAGCCCCCCCCCCCATCATGACACCAGTAGTGAAAGGGTTAATGATGACATGAGAGCCCCCCCATCCTGACTCCAGCAGTGAAAGGGTTAATGATGACATGAGAGCCCCCCATCCTGACTCCAGTAGTGAAAGGGTTAATGATGACATGAGAGCCCCCCCACATCCTGACTCCAGCAGTGAAAGGGTTAGTGATGACATGAGAGCCCCCCCCCCCCATCCTGACTCCAGCAGTGAAAGGGTTAGTGATGACATGAGAGCCCCCCCATCCTGACTCCAGCAGTGAAAGGGTTAATGATGACATGAGAGCCCCCCATCCTGACTCCAGCAGTGAAAGGGTTAGTGATGACATGAGAGCCCCCCCCATCCTGACTCCAGTAGTGAAAGGGTTAGTGATGACATGAGAGCCCCCCCATCCTGACTCCAGCAGTGAAAGGGTTAATGATGACATGAGAGCCCCCCATCCTGACTCCAGTAGTGAAAGGGTTAGTGATGACATGAGAGCCCCCCCCCCATCATGACACCAGTAGTGAAAGGGTTAATGATGACATGAGAGCCCCCCCATCCTGACTCCAGCAGTGAAAGGGTTAATGATGACATGAGAGCCCCCCATCCTGACTCCAGTAGTGAAAGGGTTAATGATGACATGAGAGCCCCCCCATCCTGACTCCAGTAGTGAAAGGGTTAATGATGACATGAGAGCCCCCCCATCCTGACTCCAGTAGTGAAAGGGTTAATGATGACATGAGAGCCCCCCCATCCTGACTCCAGTAGTGAAAGGGTTAATGATGACATGAGAGCCCCCCCCATCCTGACTCCAGTAGTGAAAGGGTTAATGATGACATGAGAGCCCCCCCATCCTGACTCCAGTAGTGAAAGGGTTAATGATGACATGAGAGCCCCCCCCATTCCTGACTCCAGTAGTGAAAGGGTTAGTGATGACATGAGAGCCCCCCCATCCTGACTCCAGTAGTGAAAGGGTTAATGATGACATGAGAGCCCCCCCACATCCTGACTCCAGTAGTGAAAGGGTTAATGATGACATGAGAGCCCCCCCATCCTGACTCCAGTAGTGAAAGGGTTAATGATGACATGAGAGCCCCCCCATCCTGACTCCAGTAGTGAAAGGGTTAATGATGACATGAGAGCCCCCCATCCTGACTCCAGTAGTGAAAGGGTTAATGATGACATGAGAGCCCCCCCACATCCTGACTCCAGTAGTGAAAGGGTTAATGATGACATGAGAGCCCCCCCATCCTGACTCCAGTAGTGAAAGGGTTAATGATGACATGAGAGCCCCCCCACATCCTGACTCCAGTAGTGAAAGGGTTAATGATGACATGAGAGCCCCCCCATCCTGACTCCAGTAGTGAAAGGGTTAGTGATGACATGAGAGCCCCCCCATCCTGACTCCAGTAGTGAAAGGGTTAATGATGACATGAGAGCCCCCCCACATCCTGACTCCAGTAGTGAAAGGGTTAATGATGACATGAGAGCCCCCCCATCCTGACTCCAGTAGTGAAAGGGTTAGTGATGACATGAGAGCCCCCCCATCCTGACTCCAGTAGTGAAAGGGTTAATGATGACATGAGAGCCCCCCCCCCATCCTGACTCCAGTAGTGAAAGGGTTAATGATGACATGAGAGCCCCCCCCCATCCTGACTCCAGTAGTGAAAGGGTTAATGATGACATGAGAGCCCCCCCCATCCTGACTCCAGTAGTGAAAGGGTTAATGATGTCATGAGAGCCCCCCCCCATCCTGACTCCAGTAGTGAAAGGGTTAATGATGACATGAGAGCCCCCCCCCATCCTGACTCCAGTAGTGAAAGGGTTAATGATGACATGAGAGCCCCCCCATCCTGACTCCAGTAGTGAAAGGGTTAGTGATGACATGAGAGCCCCCCCATCCTGACTCCAGTAGTGAAAGGGTTAATGATGACATGAGAGCCCCCCCATCCTGACTCCAGTAGTGAAAGGGTTAGTGATGACATGAGAGCCCCCCCATTCCTGACTCCAGTAGTGAAAGGGTTAGTGATGACAGGAGAGCCCCCCCATCCTGACTCCAGTAGTGAAAGGGTTAGTGATGACATGAGAGCCCCCCCCATCCTGACTCCAGTAGTGAAAGGGTTAATGATGTCATGAGAGCCCCCCCCATCCTGACTCCAGCAATGAAAGGGTTAGTGATGACATGAGAGCCCCCCCATCCTGACTCCAGTAGTGAAAGGGTTAGTGATGACATGAGAGCCCCCCCATTCCTGACTCCAGTAGTGAAAGGGTTAGTGATGACTTGAGAGCCCCCCCCATCGTGACTCCAGTAGTGAAAGGGTTAGTGATGACATGAGAGCCCCCCCATCCTGACTCCAGTAGTGAAAGGGTTAATGATGACATGAGAGCCCCCCCATCCTGACTCCAGTAGTGAAAGGGTTAGTGATGACATGAGAGCCCCCCCATTCCTGACTCCAGTAGTGAAAGGGTTAGTGATGACATGAGAGCCCCCCCATCCTGACTCCAGTAGTGAAAGGGTTAATGATGACATGAGAGCCCCCCCATTCCTGACTCCAGTAGTGAAAGGGTTAGTGATGACATGAGAGCCCCCCCATCCTGACTCCAGTAGTGAAAGGGTTAATGATGACATGAGAGCCCCCCCATCCTGACTCCAGTAGTGAAAGGGTTAGTGATGACATGAGAGCCCCCCATTCCTGACTCCAGTAGTGAAAGGGTTAGTGATGACATGAGAGCCCCCCATCCTGACTCCAGTAGTGAAAGGGTTAGTGATGACATGAGAGCCCCCCATTCCTGACTCCAGTAGTGAAAGGGTTAGTGATGACATGAGAGCCCCCCCCATCCTGACTCCAGCAGTGAAAGGGTTAATGATGACATGAGAGCCCCCCCATCCTGACTCCAGTAGTGAAAGGGTTAGTGATGACATGAGAGCCCCCCCATCCTGACTCCAGCAGTGAAAGGGTTAATGATGACATGAGAGCCCCCCCCATCCTGACTCCAGTAGTGAAAGGGTTAATGATGACATGAGAGCCCCCCATCCTGACTCCAGTAGTGAAAGGGTTAATGATGACATGAGAGCCCCCCCATCCTGACTCCAGTAGTGAAAGGGTTAATGATGACATGAGAGCCCCCCCATCCTGACTCCAGTAGTGAAAGGGTTAATGATGACATGAGAGCCCCCCCATCCTGACTCCAGTAGTGAAAGGGTTAATGATGACATGAGAGCCCCCCATCCTGACTCCAGTAGTGAAAGGGTTAATGATGACATGAGAGCCCCCCCATCCTGACTCCAGTAGTGAAAGGGTTAATGATGACATGAGAGCCCCCCATCCTGACTCCAGTAGTGAAAGGGTTAATGATGACATGAGAGCCCCCCCCCCCATCCTGACTCCAGTAGTGAAAGGGTTAATGATGACATGAGAGCCCCCCCATCCTGACTCCAGCAGTGAAAGGGTTAATGATGACATGAGAGCCCCACCCATCCTGACTCCAGTAGTGAAAGGGTTAATGATGACATGAGAGCCCCCCCCATCCTGACTCCAGTAGTGAAAGGGTTAGTGATGACATGAGAGCCCCCCCCATCCTGACTCCAGTAGTGAAAGGGTTAATGATGTCATGAGAGCCCCCCCATCCTGACTCCAGCAATGAAAGGGTTAGTGATGACATGAGAGCCCCCCATCCTGACTCCAGTAGTGAAAGGGTTAGTGATGACATGAGAGCCCCCCCATCCTGACTCCAGTAGTGAAAGGGTTAGTGATGACATGAGAGCCCCCCCATCCTGACTCCAGTAGTGAAAGGGTTAGTGATGACATGAGAGCCCCCCCATCCTGACTCCAGTAGTGAAAGGGTTAGTGATGACATGAGAGCCCCCCCATTCCTGACTCCAGTAGTGAAAGGGTTAGTGATGACATGAGAGCCCCCCCATCCTGACTCCAGTAGTGAAAGGGTTAGTGATGACATGAGAGCCCCCCCATCCTGACTCCAGTAGTGAAAGGGTTAGTGATGACATGAGAGCCCCCCCATTCCTGACTCCAGTAGTGAAAGGGTTAGTGATGACATGAGAGCCCCCCCATCCTGACTCCAGTAGTGAAAGGGTTAGTGATGACATGAGAGCCCCCCCATCCTGACTCCAGCAGTGAAAGGGTTAATGATGACATGAGAGCCCCCCATCCTGACTCCAGTAGTGAAAGGGTTAGTGATGACATGAGAGCCCCCCCATCCTGACTCCAGTAGTGAAAGGGTTAGTGATGACATGAGAGCCCCCCCATCCTGACTCCAGTAGTGAAAGGGTTAGTGATGACATGAGAGCCCCCCCCCACATCCTGACTCCAGTAGTGAAAGGGTTAGTGATGACATGAGAGCCCCCCCCATCCTGACTCCAGCAGTGAAAGGGTTAGTGATGACATGAGAGCCCCCCCATCCTGACTCCAGTAGTGAAAGGGTTAATGATGACATGAGAGCCCCCCCCACATCCTGACTCCAGTAGTGAAAGGGTTAGTGATGACATGAGAGCCCCCCCATTCCTGACTCCAGTAGTGAAAGGGTTAGTGATGACATGAGAGCCCCCCCCATTCCTGACTCCAGTAGTGAAAGGGTTAGTGATGACATGAGAGCCCCCCCCATTCCTGACTCCAGTAGTGAAAGGGTTAATGATGACATGAGAGCCCCCCCCCACCCTGACTCCAGTAGTGAAAGGGTTAATGATGACATGAGAGCCCCCCCATCCTGACTCCAGTAGTGAAAGGGTTAATGATGACATGAGTGCCCCCCCCATCCTGACTCCAGTAGTGAAAGGGTTAATGATGACATGAGAGCCCCCCCATCCTGACTCCAGTAGTGAAAGTGTTAATGATGACATGAGAGCCCCCCCCATCCTGACTCCAGTAGTGAAAGGGTTAATGATGACATGAGAGCCCCCCCCATCCTGACTCCAGTAGTGAAAGGGTTAATGATGACATGAGTGCCCCCCCCCATCCTGACTCCAGTAGTGAAAGGGTTAATGATGACATGAGAGCCCCCCATCCTGACTCCAGTAGTGAAAGGGTTAGTGATGACATGAGAGCCCCCCCATTCCTGACTCCAGTAGTGAAAGGGTTAGTGATGACTTGAGAGCCCCCCCATCGTGACTCCAGTGGGTGAAAGGGTTAATGATGACATGAGAGCCCCCCCCATCCTGACTCCAGTAGTGAAAGGGTTAGTGATGACATGAGAGCCCCCCCATTCCTGACTCCAGTAGTGAAAGGGTTAGTGATGACTTGAGAGCCCCCCCATCGTGACTCCAGTAGTGAAAGGGTTAATGATGACATGAGAGCCCCCCCCATCCTGACTCCAGTAGTGAAATGGTTAGTGATGACATGAGAGCCCCCCCATCCTGACTCCAGTAGTGAAAGGATTAGTGATGACATGAGAGCCCCCCATCCTGACTCCAGTAGTGAAAGGGTTAGTGATGACATGAGAGCCCCCCCATTCCTGACTCCAGTAGTGAAAGGGTTAGTGATGACTTGAGAGCCCCCACATCCTGACTCCAGCAGTGAAAGGGTTAATGATGACATGAGAGCCCCCCATTCTGACTCCAGTAGTGAAAGGGTTAATGATGATATGAGAGCCCCCCCATCCTGACTCCAGTAGTAAAAGGGTTAATGATGACATTAGAGCCCCCCCATCCTGACTCCAGTAGTGAAAGGGTTAGTGATGACATGAGAGCCCCCTCATCCTGACTCCAGCAGTGAAAGGGTTAGTGATGACATGAGAGCCCCCCCATCCTGACTCCAGCAGTGAAAGGGTTAGTGATGACATGAGAGCCCCCCCATCCTGACTCCAGCAGTCAAATTGTTAGTGATGACATGAGAGCCCCCCCCATCCTGACTCCAGTAGTGAAAGGGTTAGTGATGACATGAGAGCCCCCCCATCCTGACTCCAGTAGTGAAAGGGTTAGTGATGACATGAGAGCCCCCCCCATCCTGACTCCAGTAGTGAAAGGGTTAGTGATGACATGAGAGCCCCCCCATCCTGACTCCAGTAGTGAAAGGGTTAGTGATGACATGAGAGCCCCCCCCCATCCTGACTCCAGCAGTGAAAGGGTTAGTGATGACATGAGAGCCCCCCCATCCTGACTCCAGCAGTGAAAGGGTTAGTGATGACATGAGAGCCCCCCCATCCTGACTCCAGCAGTCAAATTGTTAGTGATGACATGAGAGCCCCCCCCATCCTGACTCCAGTAGTGAAAGGGTTAGTGATGACATGAGAGCCCCCCCATCCTGACTCCAGTAGTGAAAGGGTTAGTGATGACATGAGAGCCCCCCCCATCCTGACTCCAGTAGTGAAAGGGTTAGTGATGACATGAGAGCCCCCCCATCCTGACTCCAGTAGTGAAAGGGTTAGTGATGACATGAGAGCCCCCCCCCATCCTGACTCCAGCAGTGAAAGGGTTAGTGATGACATGAGAGCCCCCCCATCCTGACTCCAGCAGTGAAAGGGTTAGTGATGACATGAGAGCCCCCCCATCCTGACTCCAGTAGTGAAAGGGTTAATGATGACATGAGAGCCCCCCCATCCTGACTCCAGCAGTGAAAGGGTTAGTGATGACATGAGAGCCCCCCCATCCTGACTCCAGTAGTGAAAGGGTTAGTGATGACATGAGAGCCCCCCCATCCTGACTCCAGTAGTGAAAGGGTTAGTGATGACATGAGACCCCCCCATCCTGACTCCAGCAGTGAAAGGGTTAGTGATGACATGAGAGCCCCCCATCCTGACTCCAGTAGTGAAAGGGTTAGTGATGACATGAGAGCCCCCCCATTCCTGACTCCAGTAGTGAAAGGGTTAGTGATGACATGAGAGCCCCCCCATTCCTGACTCCAGTAGTGAAAGGGTTAGTGATGACTTGAGAGCCCCCCCATCGTGACTCCAGTAGTGAAAGGGTTAATGATGACATGAGAGCCCCCCCCAACCTGACTACAGTAGTGAAAGGGTTAGTGATGACATGAGAGCCCCCCCATTCCTGACTCCAGTAGTGAAAGGGTTAGTGATGACTTGAGAGCCCCCCCATCGTGACTCCAGTAGTGAAAGGGTTAGTGATGACATGAGAGCCCCCCCATCCTGACTCCAGCAGTGAAAGGTGACATGAGAGCCCCCCCATCCTGACTCCAGTAGTGAAAGGGTTAGTGATGACATGAGAGCCCCCCCATCCTGTCTCCAGTAGTGAAAGGGTTAATGATGACATGAGAGCCCCCCCATCCTGACTCCAGTAGTAAAAGGTGACATAAGAGCCCCCCCATCCTGACTCCAGTAGTGAAAGGGTTAATGATGACATGAGAGCCCCCCCTATCCTGACTCCAGCAGTGAAAGGGTTAATGATGACATGAGAGCCCCCCATCCTGACTCCAGTAGTAAAAGGGTTAATGATGACATGAGAGCCCCCCCCATCCGGACTCCAGCAGTGAAAGGGTTAATGATGACATGAGAGCCCCCCCATCCTTACTCCAGTAGTGAAAGGGTTAGTGATGACATGAGAGCCCCCCCATCCTGACTCCAGTAGTGAAAGGGTTAGTGATGACATGAGAGCCCCCCCATTCCTGACTCCAGTAGTGAAAGGGTTAGTGATGACTTGAGAGCCCCCCCATCGTGACTCCAGTAGTGAAAGGGTTAGTGATGACATGAGAGCCCCCCCCATCCTGACTCCAGCAGTGAAAGGTGACATGAGAGCCCCCCCATCCTGACTCCAGTAGTGAAAGGGTTAGTGATGACATGAGAGCCCCCCCATTCCTGACTCCAGTAGTGAAAGGGTTAGTGATGACTTGAGAGCCCCCCCATCGTGACTCCAGTAGTGAAAGGGTTAGTGATGACATGAGAGCCCCCCCATCCTGACTCCAGTAGTGAAAGGGTTAGTGATGACATGAGAGCCCCCCCATTCCTGACTCCAGTAGTGAAAGGGTTAGTGATGACTTGAGAGCCCCCCCATCCTGACTCCAGTAGTGAAAGGGTTAGTGATGACATGAGAGCCCCCCCATCCTGTCTCCAGTAGTGAAAGGGTTAATGATGACATGAGAGCCCCCCCATCCTGACTCCAGTAGTAAAAGGTGACATAAGAGCCCCCCCATCCTGACTCCAGTAGTGAAAGGGTTAATGATGACATGAGAGCCCCCCCCTATCCTGACTCCAGCAGTGAAAGGGTTAGTGATGACATGAGAGCCCCCCTATTCTGACTCCAGTAGTGAAAGGGTTAATGATGACATGAGAGCCCCCCATCCTGACTCCAGTAGTGAAAGGGTTAATGATGATATGAGAGCCCCCCCTATCCTGACTCCAGCAGTGAAAGGGTTAATGATGACATGAGAGCCCCCCCATCCTGACTCCAGTAGTGAAAGGGTTAATGATGACATGAGAGCCCCCCCCCCATCCTGACTCCAGTAGTAAAAGGGTTAATGATGACATTAGAGCCCCCCCACCCTGACTCCAGTAGTGAAAGGGTTAGTGATGACATGAGAGCCCCCCATCCTGACTCCAGTAGTGAAAGGGTTAATGATGACATGAGAGCCCCCCCATCCTGACTCCAGCAGTAAAAGGGTTAATGATGACATGAGAGCCCCCCCATCCTGACTCCAGTAGTAAAAGGGTTAATGATGACATGAGAGCCCCCCCCATCCGGACTCCAGTAGTGAAAGGGTTAGTGATGACATGAGAGCCCCCCATCCTGACTCCAGTAGTGAAAGGGTTAGTGATGACATGAGAGCCCCCCCATCCTGACTCCAGTAGTGAAAGGGTTAGTGATGACATGAGAGCCCCCCCCATCCTGACTCCAGCAGTGAAAGGGTTAATGATGACATGAGAGCCCCCCATCCTGACTCCAGCAGTGAAAGGGTTAATGATGACATGAGAGCCCCCCATCCTGACTCCAGTAGTGAAAGGGTTAGTGATGACATGAGAGCCCCCCCCCATCCTGACTCCAGTAGTGAAAGGGTTAGTGATGACATGAGAGCCCCCCCATCCTGACTCCAGTAGTGAAAGGGTTAGTGATGACATGAGAGCCCCCCCCCCATCCTGACTCCAGTAGTGAAAGGGTTAGTGATGACATGAGAGCCCCCCCATCCTGACTCCAGTAGTGAAAGGGTTAGTGATGACATGAGAGCCCCCCCATCCTGACTCCAGCAGTGAAAGGGTTAGTGATGACATGAGAGCCCCCCCCATCTTGACTCCAGCAGTGAAAGGGTTAGTGATGACATGAGAGCCCCCCCCCCATCCTGACTCCAGTAGTGAAAGGGTTAGTGATGACATGAGAGCCCCCCCCATCCTGACTCCAGTAGTGAAAGGGTTAGTGATGACATGAGAGCCCCCCCCATCCTGACTCCAGTAGTGAAAGGGTTAGTGATGACATGAGAGCCCCCCCATCCTGACTCCAGTAGTGAAAGGGTTAATGATGACATGAGAGCCCCCCCATCCTGACTCCAGCAGTGAAAGGGTTAGTGATGATGACATGAGAGCCCCCCCATCCTGACTCCAGTAGTGAAAGGGTTAGTGATGACATGAGAGCCCCCCCATCCTGACTCCAGTAGTGAAAGGGTTAGTGATGACATGAGAGCCCCCCCCATCTTGACTCCAGTAGTGAAAGGGTTAGTGATGACATGAGAGCCCCCCCCATCCGGACTCCAGTAGTGAAAGGGTTAGTGATGACATGAGAGCCCCCCATCCTGACTCCAGTAGTAAAAGGGTTAATGATGACATGAGAGCCCCCCCCCATCCGGACTCCAGTAGTGAAAGGGTTAGTGATGACATGAGAGCCCCCCATCCTGACTCCAGTAGTGAAAGGGTTAGTGATGACATGAGAGCCCCCCCCCATCCTGACTCCAGCAGTGAAAGGGTTAGTGATGACATGAGAGCCCCCCCCATCCTGACTCCAGCAGTGAAAGGGTTAGTGATGACATGAGAGCCCCCCCATCCTGACTCCAGCAGTGAAAGGGTTAGTGATGACATGAGAGCCCCCCCCATCCTGACTCCAGTAGTGAAAGGGTTAGTGATGACATGAGAGCCCCCCCATCCTGACTCCAGTAGTGAAAGGGTTAATGATGACATGAGAGCCCCCCCATCCTGACTCCAGCAGTGAAAGGGTTAGTGATGACATGAGAGCCCCCCCATCCTGACTCCAGTAGTGAAAGGGTTAGTGATGACATGAGAGCCCCCCATCCTGACTCCAGCAGTGAAAGGGTTAATGATGACATGAGAGCCCCCCCATCCTGACTCCAGTAGTGAAAGGGTTAGTGATGACATGAGAGCCCCCCCATCCTGACTCCAGCAGTGAAACGGTTAATGATCACATGAGAGCCCCCCCCCATCCTGACTCCAGCAGTGAAAGGGTTAGTGATGACATGAGAGCCCCCCCCATCCTGACCCCAGCAGTGAAAGGGTTAGTGATGACATGAGAGCCCCCCCCATCCTGACTCCAGCAGTGAAAGGGTTAGTGATGACATGAGAGCCCCCCCCATCCTGACTCCAGTAGTGAAAGGGTTAGTGATGACATGAGAGCCCCCGAATCCTGACTCCAGTAGTGAAAGGGTTAGTGATGACATGAGAGCCCCCCATCCTGACTCCAGCAGTGAAAGGGTTAGTGATGACATGAGAGCCCCCCCATCCTGACTCCAGTAGTGAAAGGGTTAGTGATGACATGAGAGCCCCCCCATCCTGACTCCAGCAGTGAAAGGGTTAGTGATGACATGAGAGCCCCCCCCTATCCTGACTCCAGTAGTGAAATGGTTAGTGATGACATGAGAGCCCCCCCCATCCTGACTCCAGCAGTGAAAGGGTTAATGATGACATGAGAGCCCCCCCATCCTGACTCCAGTAGTGAAAGGGTTAGTGATGACATGAGAGCCCCCCATCCTGACTCCAGCAGTGAAAGGGTTAGTGATGACATGAGAGCCCCCCCCATCCTGACTCCAGCAGTGAAAGGGTTAATGATGACATGAGAGCCCCCCCCCCCATCCTGACTCCAGTAGTGAAAGGGTTAGTGATGACATGAGAGCCCCCCCATCCTGACTCCAGAAGTGAAAGGGTTAGTGATGACATGAGAGCCCCCCCATCCTGACTCCAGTAGTGAAAGGGTTAATGATGACATGAGAGCCCCCCATCCTGACTCCAGTAGTGAAAGGGTTAATGATGACATGAGAGCCCCCCCATCCTGACTCCAGTAGTGAAAGGGTTAATGATGACATGAGAGCCCCCCATCCTGACTCCAGCAGTGAAAGGGTTAGTGATGACATGAGAGCCCCCCCCATCCTGACTCCAGTAGTGAAAGGGTTAAGGATGACATGAGAGCCCCCCCCATCTTGACTCCAGCAGTGAAAGGGTTAATGATGACATGAGAGCCCCCCCCATCCTGACTCCAGTAGTGAAAGTGTTAGTGATGACATGAGAGCCCCCCCATCCTGACTCCAGTAGTGAAAGGGTTAGTGATGACATGAGAGCCCCCCCCCATCCTGACTCCAGTAGTGAAAGGGTTAGTGATGACATGAGAGCCCCCCCCCCATCCTGACTCCAGCAGTGAAAGGGTTAGTGATGACATGAGAGCCCCCCCATCCTGACTCCAGCAGTGAAAGGGTTAGTGATGACATGAGAGCCCCCCCATCCTGACTCCAGCAGTGAAAGGGTTAGTGATGACATGAGAGCCCCCCCATCCTGACTCCAGCAGTGAAAGGGTTAATGATGACTTGAGAGCCGCCCCCCATCCTGACTCCAGTAGTGAAAGGGTTAGTGATGACATGAGAGCCCCCCCATCCTGACTCCAGTAGTGAAAGGGTTAGTGATGACATGAGAGCCCCCCCATCCTGACTCCAGTAGTGAAAGGGTTAATGATGACATGAGAGCCCCCCATCCTGACTCCAGTAGTGAAAGGGTTAATGATGACATGAGAGCCCCCCCATCCTGACTCCAGCAGTGAAAGGGTTAGTGATGACATGAGAGCCCCCCCATCCTGACTCCAGCAGTGAAAGGGTTAATGATGACTTGAGAGCCGCCCCCCATCCTGACTCCAGTAGTGAAAGGGTTAGTGATGACATGAGAGCCCCCCCATCCTGACTCCAGTAGTGAAAGGGTTAGTGATGACATGAGAGCCCCCCCATCCTGACTCCAGTAGTGAAAGGGTTAATGATGACATGAGAGCCCCCCATCCTGACTCCAGTAGTGAAAGGGTTAATGATGACATGAGAGCCCCCCCCATCCTGACTCCAGTAGTGAAAGGGTTAATGATGACATGAGAGCCCCCCCATCCTGATTCCAGCAGTTAAAGGGTTAGTGATTACATGGGAGCCCCCCATCCTGACTCCAGTAGTGAAAGGGTTAATGATGACATGAGAGCCCCCCCATCCTGACTCCAGCAGTGAAAGTGTTAATGATGACATGAGAGCCCCCCCATCCTGACTCCAGTAGTGAAAGGGTTAATGATGACATGAGAGCCCCCCCATCCTGATTCCAGCAGTTAAAGGGTTAGTGATGACATGGGAGCCCCCCCCCCCCATCCTGACTCCAGTAGTGAAAGGGTTAATGATGACATGAGAGCCCCCCCATCCTGACTCCAGTAGTGAAAGGGTTAATGATGACATGAGAGCCCCCCCATCCTGATTCCAGCAGTTAAAGGGTTAGTGATGACATGGGAGGCCCCCCCCCATCCTGACTCCAGTAGTGAAAGGGTTAATGATGACATGAGAGCCCCCCATCCTGATTCCAGCAGTTAAAGGGTTAGTGATGACATGAGAGCCCCCCATCCTGACTCCAGTAGTGAAAGGGTTAATGATGACATGAGAGCCCCCCATCCTGACTCCAGTAGTGAAAGGGTTAATGATGACATGAGAGCCCCCCCATCCTGACTCCAGTAGTGAAAGGGTTAATGATGACATGAGAGCCCCCCCCCCATCCTGACTCCAGCAGTGAAAGGGTTAGTGATGACATGAGAGCCCCCCCATCCTGACTCCAGTAGTGAAAGGGTTAGTGATGACATGAGAGCCCCCCATCCTGACTCCAGTACTGAAAGGGTTAATGATGACATGAGAGCCCCCCATCCTGACTCCAGTAGTGAAAGGGTTAGTGATGACATGAGAGCCCCCCCCCCATCCTGACTCCAGCAGTGAAAGGGTTAGTGATGACATGAGAGCCCCCCCATCCTGACTCCAGTAGTGAAAGGGTTAGTGATGACATGAGAGCCCCCCATCCTGACTCCAGTACTGAAAGGGTTAATGATGACATGAGAGCCCCCCCCCCATCCTGACTCCAGTAGTGAAAGGGTTAATGATGACATGAGAGCCCCCCCCCCCCATCCTGACTCCAGCAATGAAAGGGTTAGTGATGACATGAGAGCCCCCCCATCCTGACTCCAGTAGTGAAAGGGTTAATGATGACATGAGAGCCCCCCTCCTGACTCCAGCAGTGAAAGGGTTAATGATGACATGAGAGCCCCCCCCCCCATCCTGACTCCAGTAGTGAAAGGATTAGTGATGACATGAGAGCCCCCCATCCTGACTCCAGCAGTGAAAGGGTTAATGATGACATGAGAGCCCCCCCCCATCCTGACTCCAGTAGTGAAAGGGTTAATGATGACATGAGAGCCCCCCCCATCCTGACTCCAGTAGTGAAAGGGTTAGTGATGACATGAGAGCCCCCCCCATCCTGACTCCAGTAGTGAAAGGATTAGTGATGACATGAGAGCCCCCCATCCTGACTCCAGTAGTGAAAGGGTTAATGATGACATGAGAGCCCCCCCCCCATCCTGACTCCAGTAGTGAAAGGGTTAGTGATGACATGAGAGCCCCCCCATCCTGACTCCAGTAGTGAAAGGGTTAATGATGACATGAGAGCCCCCCCATCCTGACTCCAGTAGTGAAAGGGTTAATGATGACATGAGAGCCCCCCCATCCTGACTCCAGTAGTGAAAGGGTTAATGATGACATGAGAGCCCCCCCATCCTGACTCCAGCAGTGAAAGGGTTGATGATGACATTAAAAAGCCCCCCCATCTTGACTCCAGCAGTGAAAGGGTTAATGATGACATGAGAGCCCCCCCATCCTGACTCCAGTAGTGAAAGGGTTAATGATGACATGAGAGCCCCCCATCCTGACTCCAGCAGTGAAAGGGTTAATGATGACATGAGAGCCCCCCCATCCTGACTCCAGCAGTGAAAGGGTTGATGATGACATTAAAAAGCCCCCCCATCTTGACTCCAGTAGTGAAAGGGTTAATGATGACATGAGAGCCCCCCCCCATCCTGACTCCAGTAGTGAAAGGGTTAGTGATGACATGAGAGCCCCCCCATCCTGACTCCAGTAGTGAAAGGGTTAGTGATGACATGAGAGCCCCCCATCCTGACTCCAGTACTGAAAGGGTTAATGATGACATGAGAGCCCCCCATCCTGACTCCAGTAGTGAAAGGGTTAGTGATGACATGAGAGCCCCCCCCCCATCCTGACTCCAGCAGTGAAAGGGTTAGTGATGACATGAGAGCCCCCCCATCCTGACTCCAGTAGTGAAAGGGTTAGTGATGACATGAGAGCCCCCCATCCTGACTCCAGTACTGAAAGGGTTAATGATGACATGAGAGCCCCCCATCCTGACTCCAGTAGTGAAAGGGTTAATGATGACATGAGAGCCCCCCCCCCCATCCTGACTCCAGCAATGAAAGGGTTAGTGATGACATGAGAGCCCCCCCATCCTGACTCCAGTAGTGAAAGGGTTAATGATGACATGAGAGCCCCCCCTCCTGACTCCAGCAGTGAAAGGGTTAATGATGACATGAGAGCCCCCCCCCCATCCTGACTCCAGTAGTGAAAGGATTAGTGATGACATGAGAGCCCCCCATCCTGACTCCAGCAGTGAAAGGGTTAATGATGACATGAGAGCCCCCCCCCATCCTGACTCCAGTAGTGAAAGGGTTAATGATGACATGAGAGCCCCCCCATCCTGACTCCAGTAGTGAAAGGGTTAGTGATGACATGAGAGCCCCCCCCATCCTGACTCCAGTAGTGAAAGGATTAGTGATGACATGAGAGCCCCCCATCCTGACTCCAGTAGTGAAAGGGTTAATGATGACATGAGAGCCCCCCCCCCCCATCCTGACTCCAGTAGTGAAAGGGTTAGTGATGACATGAGAGCCCCCCCCATCCTGACTCCAGTAGTGAAAGGGTTAGTGATGACATGAGAGCCCCCCCATCCTGACTCCAGTAGTGAAAGGGTTAATGATGACATGAGAGCCCCCCATCCTGACTCCAGTAGTGAAAGGGTTAATGATGACATGAGAGCCCCCCATCCTGACTCCAGCAGTGAAAGGGTTAATGATGACATGAGAGCCCCCCCATCCTGACTCCAGCAGTGAAAGGGTTGATGATGACATTAAAAAGCCCCCCCATCTTGACTCCAGCAGTGAAAGGGTTAATGATGACATGAGAGCCCCCCATCCTGACTCCAGTAGTGAAAGGGTTAATGATGACATGAGAGCCCCCCCATCCTGACTCCAGTAGTGAAAGGGTTAGTGATGACATGAGAGCCCCCCATCCTGACTCCAGCAGTGAAACGGTTAATGATCACATGAGAGCCCCCCCATCCTGACTCCAGTAGTGAAAGGGTTAGTGATGACATGAGAGCCCCCGAATCCTGACTCCAGTAGTGAAAGGGTTAATGATGACATGAGAGCCCCCCCCATCCTGACTCCAGAAGTGAAAGGGTTAATGATGACATGAGAGCCCCCCCCATCCTGACTCCAGCAGTGAAAGGGTTAGTGATGACATGAGAGCCCCCCCCATCCTGACTCCAGCAGTGAAAGGGTTAGTGATGACATGAGAGCCCCCCCATCCTGACTCCAGCAGTGAAAGGGTTAGTGATGACATGAGAGCCCCCCCCATCCTGACTCCAGCAGTGAAAGGGTTGGTGATGACATGAGAGCCCCCCCCCCCTATCCTGACTCCAGTAGTGAAAGGGTTAATGATGACATGAGAGCCCCCCCATCCTGACTCCAGTAGTGAAAGGGTTAGTGATGACATGAGAGCCCCCCCCATCCTGACTCCAGTAGTGAAAGGGTTAATGATGACATGAGAGCCCCCCCATCCTGACTCCAGTAGTGAAAGGGTTAATGATGACATGAGAGCCCCCCCATCCTGACTCCAGTAGTGAAAGGGTTAATGATGACATGAGAGCCCCCCCATCCTGACTCCAGCAGTGAAAGGGTTAATGATGACATGAGAGCCCCCCCATCCTGACTCCAGTAGTGAAAGGGTTAATGATGACATGAGAGCCCCCCCATCCTGACTCCAGTAGTGAAAGGGTTAATGATGACATGAGAGCCCCCCCATCCTGACTCCAGTAGTGAAAGGGTTAATGATGACATGAGAGCCCCCCCATCCTGACTCCAGTAGTGAAAGGGTTAATGATGACATGAGAGCCCCCCCATCCTGACTCCAGTAGTGAAAGGGTTAAGGATGACATGAGAGCCCCCCCCCCATCTTGACTCCAGCAGTGAAAGGGTTAATGATGACATGAGAGCCCCCCCATCCTGACTCCAGTAGTGAAAGGGTTAGTGATGACATGAGAGCCCCCCCCATCCTGACTCCAGTAGTGAAAGGGTTAGTGATGACATGAGAGCCCCCCCCCATCCTGACTCCAGTAGTGAAAGGGTTAGTGATGACATGAGAGCCCCCCCCCATCCTGACTCCAGCAGTGAAAGGGTTAGTGATGACATGAGAGCCCCCCCATCCTGACTCCAGCAGTGAAAGGGTTAGTGATGACATGAGAGCCCCCCCCATCCTGACTCCAGCAGTGAAAGGGTTAGTGATGACATGAGAGCCCCCCCATCCTGACTCCAGCAGTGAAAGGGTTAGTGATGACATGAGAGCCCCCCCATCCTGACTCCAGTAGTGAAAGGGTTAATGATGACATGAGAGCCCCCCATCCTGACTCCAGTAGTGAAAGGGTTAATGATGACATGAGAGCCCCCCCATCCTGACTCCAGTAGTGAAAGGGTTAATGATGACATGAGAGCCCCCCCATCCTGACTCCAGTAGTGAAAGGGTTAATGATGACATGAGAGCCCCCCCCCATCCTGACTCCAGTAGTGAAAGGGTTAATGATGACATGAGAGCCTCCCCATCCTGATTCCAGCAGTTAAAGGGTTAGTGATGACATGGGAGCCCCCCCATCCTGACTCCAGTAGTGAAAGGGTTAATGATGACATGAGAGCCCCCCCATCCTGACTCCAGCAGTGAAAGTGTTAATGATGACATGAGAGCCCCCCATCCTGACTCCAGTAGTGAAAGGGTTAATGATGACATGAGAGCCCCCCCATCCTGACTCCAGTAGTGAAAGGGTTAATGATGACATGAGAGCCCCCCCATCCTGACTCCAGTAGTGAAAGGGTTAATGATGACATGAGAGCCCCCCCATCCTGACTCCAGTAGTGAAAGGGTTAATGATGACATGAGAGCCCCCCCCCATCCTGACTCCAGTAGTGAAAGGGTTAATGATGACATGAGAGCCCCCCCATCCTGATTCCAGCAGTTAAAGGGTTAGTGATGACATGGGAGCCCCCCCATCCTGACTCCAGTAGTGAAAGGGTTAGTGATGACATGAGAGCCCCCCCCATCCTGACTCCAGTAGTGAAAGGGTTAATGATGACATGAGAGCCCCCCCATCCTGACTCCAGTAGTGAAAGGGTTAATGATGACATGAGAGCCCCCCCATCCTGATTCCAGCAGTTAAAGGGTTAGTGATGACATGGGAGCCCCCCCCCATCCTGACTCCAGTAGTGAAAGTGTTAATGATGACATGAGAGCCCCCCCCATCCTGACTCCAGTAGTGAAAGGGTTAATGATGACATGAGAGCCCCCCCATCCTGACTCCAGTAGTGAAAGGATTAGTGATGACATGAGAGCCCCCCATCCTGACTCCAGCAGTGAAAGGGTTAATGATGACATGAGAGCCCCCCCATCCTGACTCCAGTAGTGAAAGGGTTAGTGATGACATGAGAGCCCCCCCCATCCTGACTCCAGCAGTGAAAGGGTTAATGATGACATGAGAGCCCCCCCCCATCCTGACTCCAGTAGTGAAAGGGTTAGTGATGACATGAGAGCCCCCCCCATCCTGACTCCAGTAGTGAAAGGGTTAGTGATGACATGAGAGCCCCCCCCATCCTGACTCCAGTAGTGAAAGGGTTAGTGATGACATGAGAGCCCCCCCATCCTGACTCCAGCAGTGAAAGGGTTAATGATGACATGAGAGCCCCCCATCCTGACTCCAGCAGTGAAAGGGTTAGTGATGACATGAGAGCCCCCCCATCCTGACTCCAGTAGTGAAAGGGTTAGTGATGACATGAGAGCCCCCCCATCCGGACTCCAGTAGCGAAAGGGTTAATGATGACATGAGAGCCCCCCCATCCTGACTCCAGTAGTGAAAGGGTTAATGATGACATGAGAGCCCCCCATCCGGACTCCAGTAGTGAAAGGGTTAATGATGACATGAGAGCCCCCCCATCCTGACTCCAGCAGTGAAAGGGTTAATGATGACATGAGAGCCCCCCCCCATCCTGACTCCAGTAGTGAAAGGGTTAGTGATGACATGAGAGCCCCCCCATCCTGACTCCAGTAGTGAAAGGGTTAATGATGACATGAGAGCCCCCCCCATCCTGACTCCAGAAGTGAAAGGGTTAGTGATGACATGAGAGCCCCCCCATCCTGACTCCAGTAGTGAAAGGGTTAGTGATGACATGAGAGCCCCCCCCCATCCTGACTCCAGTAGTGAAAGGGTTAATGATGACATGAGAGCCCCCCCATCCTTACTCCAGTAGTGAAAGGGTTAATGATGACATGAGAGCCCCCCCCATCCTGACTCCAGTAGTGAAAGGGTTGATGATGACATGAGAGCCCCCCCATCCTGACTCCAGTAGTGAAAGGGTTAGTGATGACATGAGAGCCCCCCCATCCGGACTCCAGTAGCGAAAGGGTTAATGATGACATGAGAGCCCCCCCATCCTGACTCCAGTAGTGAAAGGGTTAATGATGACATGAGAGCCCCCCATCCGGACTCCAGTAGTGAAAGGGTTAATGATGACATGAGAGCCCCCCCATCCTGACTCCAGCAGTGAAAGGGTTAATGATGACATGAGAGCCCCCCCCCATCCTGACTCCAGTAGTGAAAGGGTTAGTGATGACATGAGAGCCCCCCCATCCTGACTCCAGTAGTGAAAGGGTTAATGATGACATGAGAGCCCCCCCCATCCTGACTCCAGAAGTGAAAGGGTTAGTGATGACATGAGAGCCCCCCCATCCTGACTCCAGTAGTGAAAGGGTTAGTGATGACATGAGAGCCCCCCCCCATCCTGACTCCAGTAGTGAAAGGGTTAATGATGACATGAGAGCCCCCCCATCCTTACTCCAGTAGTGAAAGGGTTAATGATGACATGAGAGCCCCCCCCATCCTGACTACAGCAGTGAAAGGGTTGATGATGACATTAAAAAGCCCCCCCATCTTGACTCCAGCAGTGAAAGGGTTAATGATGACATGAGAGCCCCCCCATCCTGACTCCAGTAGTGAAAGGGTTAAGGATGACATGAGAGCCCCCCCCATCTTGACTCCAGCAGTGAAAGGGTTAGTGATGACATGAGAGCCCCCCCATCTTGACTCCAGCAGTGAAAGGGTTAATGATGACATGAGAGCCCCCCCCCATCCTGACTCCTGAAGTGAAAGGGTTAATGATGACATGAGAGCCCCCCCCCATCCTGACTCCAGTAGTAAAAGGGTTAATGATGACATGAGAGCCCCCCCCCCATCCTGACTCCAGTAGTGAAAGGGTTAATGATGACATGAGAGCCCCCCCCATCTTGACTCCAGCAGTGAAAGGGTTAATGATGACATGAGAGCCCCCCCATCCTGACTCCAGAAGTGAAAGGGTTAGTGATGACATGAGAGCCCCCCCCCCATCCTGACTCCAGTAGTGAAAGGGTTAGTGATGACATGAGAGCCCCCCCATCCTGACTCCAGTAGTGAAAGGGTTAGTCATGACATGAGAGCCCCCCCCATCCTGACTCCAGTAGTGAAAGGGTTAGTGATGACATGAGAGCCCCCCCATCCTGACTCCAGTAGTGAAAGGGTTAATGATGACATGAGAGCCCCCCCATCCTGACTCCAGTAGTGAAAGGGTTAATGATGACATGAGAGCCCCCCCATCCTGATTCCAGCAGTGAAAGGGTTAGTGATGACATGAGAGCCCCCCCCCATCCTGACTCCAGCAGTTAAAGGGTTAGTGATGACATGAGAGCCCCCCCATCCTGACTCCAGTAGTGAAAGGGTTAAAGATGACATGAGCGCCCCCCCCCAATCCTGACTCCAGTAGTGAAAGGGTTAGTGATGACATGAGAGCCCCCCCATCCTGACTCCAGCAGTGAAAGGGTTAGTGATGACATGAGAGCCCCCCCCATCCTGACTCCAGCAGTGAAAGGGTTAGTGATGACATGAGAGCCCCCCCCCATCCTGACTCCAGCAGTTAAAGGGTTAGTGATGACATGAGAGCCCCCCCATCCTGACTCCAGTAGTGAAAGGGTTAGTGATGACATGAGAGCCCCCCCATCCTGACTCCAGCAGTGAAGGGGTTAATGATGACATAAGAGCCCCCCCCATCCTGACTCCAGTAGTGAAAGGGTTAATGATGACATGAGAGCCCCCCCCATCCTGACTCCAGTAGTGAAAGGGTTAGTGATGACATGAGAGCCCCCCCATCCTGACTCCAGCAGTGAAGGGGTTAATGATGACATAAGAGCCCCCCCCATCCTGACTCCAGTAGTGAATGGGTTAATGATGACATGAGAGCCCCCCCCATCCGGACTCCAATAGTGAAAGGGTTAATGATGACATGAGAGCCCCCCCCATCCGGACTCCAGCAGTGAAAGGGTTAATGATGACATGAGAGCCCCCCCCCCATCCGGACTCCAGTAGTGAAAGGGTTAATGATGACATGAGAGCCCCCCCCCCCTTCCTGACTCCAGTAGTGAAAGGGTTAATGATGACATGAGAGCCCCCCCATCCTGACTCCAGTAGTGAAAGGGTTAATGATGACATGAGAGCCCCCCCCATCCGGACTCCAGTAGTGAAAGGGTTAATGATGACATGAGAGCCCCCCCCCCCCTTCCTGACTCCAGTAGTGAAAGGGTTAGTGATGACATGAGAGCCCCCCCTCATCCTGACTCCAGTAGTGAAAGGGTTAGTGATGACATAAGAGCCCCCCCATCTTGACTCCAGTAGTGAAAGGGTTAATGATGACATAAGAGCCCCCCCATCCTGACTCCAGTAGTGAAAGGGTTAGTGATGACATGAGAGCCCCCCCTCATCCTGACTCCAGTAGTGAAAGGGTTAATGATGACATAAGAGCCCCCCCATCTTGACTCCAGTAGTGAAAGGGTTAATGATGACATGAGAGCCCCCCCATCCTGACTCCAGTAGTGAAAGGGTTAATGATGACATGAGAGCCCCCCATCCTGACTCCAGTAGTGAAAGGGTTAATGATGACATGAGAGTCCCCCCATCCTGACTCCAGCAGTGAAAGGGTTGATGATGACATGAGAGCCCCCCCATCCTGACTCCAGCAGTGAAAGGGTTAGTGATGACATGAGAGCCCCCCCCATCCTGACTCCAGTAGTGAAAGGGTTAATGATGACATGAGAGCCCCCCATCCTGACTCCAGCAGTGAAAGGGTTGATGATGACATGAGAGCCCCCCCATCCTGACTCCAGCAGTGAAAGGGTTAGTGATGACATGAGAGCCCCCCCCATCCTGACTCCAGTAGTGAAAGGGTTAATGATGACATGAGAGCCCCCCATCCTGACTCCAGCAGTGAAAGGGTTAGTGATGACATGAGAGCCCCCCCCCATCCTGACTCCAGCAGTGAAAGGGTTAGTGATGACATGAGAGCCCCCCATCCTGACTCCAGTAGTGAAAGGGTTAATGATGACATGAGAGCCCCCCCCATCCTGACTCCAGTAGTGAAAGGGTTAGTGATGACATGAGAGCCCCCCCCCATCCTGACTCCAGCAGTTAAAGGGTTAGTGATGACATGAGAGCCCCCCCATCTTGACTCCAGCAGTGAAAGGGTTAATGATGACACGAGAGCCCCCCCATCCTGGCTCCAGTAATGAAAGGGTTAATGATGACATGAGAGCCCCCCATCCTGACTCCAGTAATGAAAGGGTTAATGATGACATGAGCCCCCCCATCCTGACTCCAGCAGTGAAAGGGTTAGTGATGACATGAGAGCCCCCCCCATCCTGACTCCAGCAGTGAAAGGGTTGATGATGACATGAGAGCCCCCCCATCTTGACTCCAGCAGTGAAAGGGTTAGTGATGACATGAGAGCCCCCCATCCTGACTCCAGCAGTGAAAGGGTTGATGATGACATGAGAGCCCCCCCCATCCTGACTCCAGTAGTGAAAGGGTTAGTGATGACATGAGAGCCCCCCCCCCATCCTGACTCCAGCAGTGAAAGGGTTGATGATGACATGAGAGTCCCCCCCATCTTGACTCCAGCAGTGAAAGGGTTAGTGATGACATGAGAGCCCCCCATCCTGACTCCAGCAGTGAAAGGGTTAGTGATGACATGAGAGCCCCCATCCGGACTCCAGTAGTGAAAGGGTTAATGATGACATGAGAGCCCCCCCCCCCCATCCTGACTCCAGTAGTGAAAGGGTTAGTGATGACATGAGAGCCCCCCATCCTGACTCCAGCAGTGAAAGGGTTAATGATGACATGAGAGCCCCCCCATCCTGACTCCAGTAGTGAAAGGGTTAATGATGACATGAGAGCCCCCCCCATCCGGACTCCAGTAGTGAAAGGGTTAGTGATGACATGAGAGCCCCCCCCCCATCCTGACTCCAGTAGTGAAAGGGTTAATGATGACATGAGAGCCCCCCCATCCTGACTCCAGTAGTGAAAGGGTTAATGATGACATGAGAGCCCCCCCCATCCGGACTCCAGCAGTGAAAGGGTTAATGATGACATGAGAGCCCCCCCCATCCGGACTCCAGTAGTGAAAGGGTTAGTGATGACATGAGAGCCCCCCCATCCTGACTCCAGCAGTTAAAGGGTTAATGATGACATGAGAGCCCCCCTCATCCTGACTCCAGCAGTGAAGGGGTTAATGATGACATAAGAGCCCCCCATCCTGACTCCAGTAGTGAAAGGGTTAGTGATGACATGAGAGCCCCCCCACATCCTGACTCCAGTAGTGAAAGGGTTAATGATGACATAAGAGCCCCCCCATCTTGACTCCAGTAGTGAAAGGGTTAATGATGAAATGAGAGCCCCCCCATCCTGACTCCAGTAGTGAAAGGGTTAATGATGACATGAGAGCCCCCCATCCTGACTCCAGTAGTGAAAGGGTTAATGATGACATAAGAGCCCCCCATCCTGACTCCAGTAGTGAAAGGGTTAATGATGACATAAGAGCCCCCCCATCTTGACTCCAGTAGTGAAAGGGTTAATGATGACATGAGAGCCCCCCCATCCTGACTCCAGTAGTGAAAGGGTTAATGATGACATAAGAGCCCCTCATCCTGACTCCAGTAGTGAAAGGGTTAGTGATGACATAAGAGCCCCCCCATCTTGACTCCAGTAGTGAAAGGGTTAATGATGACATGAGAGCCCCCCCATCCTGACTCCAGTAGTGAAAGGGTTAGTGATGACATGAGAGCCCCCCCTCATCCTGACTCCAGTAGTGAAAGGGTTAATGATGACATAAGAGCCCCCCCATCTTGACTCCAGTAGTGAAAGGGTTAATGATGACATGAGAGCCCCCCCATCCTGACTCCAGTAGTGAAAGGGTTAATGATGACATGAGAGCCCCCCATCCTGACTCCAGTAGTGAAAGGGTTAATGATGACATGAGAGCCCCCCCATCCTGACTCCAGTAGTGAAAGGGTTAGTGATAACATGAGAGCCCCCCCATCCTGACTCCAGTAGTGAAAGGGTTAGTGATGACATAAGAGCCCCCCATCTTGACTCCAGTAGTGAAAGGGTTAATGATGACATGAGAGCCCCCCCATCCTGACTCCAGCAGTGAAAGGGTTGATGATGACATGAGAGCCCCCCCATCCTGACTCCAGCAGTGAAAGGGTTAGTGATGACATGAGAGCCCCCCCATCCTGACTCCAGTAGTGAAAGGGTTAATGATGACATGAGAGCCCCCCCATCCTGACTCCAGCAGTGAAAGGGTTGATGATGACATGAGAGCCCCCCCATCCTGACTCCAGCAGTGAAAGGGTTAGTGATGACATGAGAGCCCCCCCCATCCTGACTCCAGTAGTGAAAGGGTTAAAGATGACATGAGCGCCCCCCCCCATCCTGACTCCAGTAGTGAAAGGGTTAGTGATGACATGAGAGCCCCCCCATCCTGACTCCAGCAGTGAAGGGGTTAATGATGACATGAGAGCCCCCCCATCCTGACTCCAGTAGTGAAAGGGTTAGTGATGACATGAGAGCCCCCCCCATCCTGACTCCAGCAGTGAAAGGGTTAGTGATGACATGAGAGCCCCCCCCCATCCTGACTCCAGCAGTTAAAGGGTTAGTGATGACATGAGAGCCCCCCCATCCTGACTCCAGTAGTGAAAGGGTTAGTGATGACATGAGAGCCCCCCCATCCTGACTCCAGCAGTGAAGGGGTTAATGATGACATAAGAGCCCCCCCCATCCTGACTCCAGTAGTGAAAGGGTTAATGATGACATGAGAGCCCCCCCCCATCCTGACTCCAGTAGTGAAAGGGTTAGTGATGACATGAGAGCCCCCCCATCCTGACTCCAGCAGTGAAGGGGTTAATGATGACATAAGAGCCCCCCCCATCCTGACTCCAGTAGTGAATGGGTTAATGATGACATGAGAGCCCCCCCCATCCGGACTCCAATAGTGAAAGGGTTAATGATGACATGAGAGCCCCCCCCATCCGGACTCCAGCAGTGAAAGGGTTAATGATGACATGAGAGCCCCCCCCATCCGGACTCCAGTAGTGAAAGGGTTAATGATGACATGAGAGCCCCCCCCCTTCCTGACTCCAGTAGTGAAAGGGTTAATGATGACATGAGAGCCCCCCCATCCTGACTCCAGTAGTGAAAGGGTTAATGATGACATGAGAGCCCCCCCCATCCGGACTCCAGTAGTGAAAGGGTTAATGATGACATGAGAGCCCCCCCCCCCTTCCTGACTCCAGTAGTGAAAGGGTTAGTGATGACATGAGAGCCCCCCCTCATCCTGACTCCAGTAGTGAAAGGGTTAGTGATGACATAAGAGCCCCCCCATCTTGACTCCAGTAGTGAAAGGGTTAATGATGACATAAGAGCCCCCCCATCCTGACTCCAGTAGTGAAAGGGTTAGTGATGACATGAGAGCCCCCCCTCATCCTGACTCCAGTAGTGAAAGGGTTAATGATGACATAAGAGCCCCCCCATCTTGACTCCAGTAGTGAAAGGGTTAATGATGACATGAGAGCCCCCCCATCCTGACTCCAGTAGTGAAAGGGTTAATGATGACATGAGAGCCCCCCATCCTGACTCCAGTAGTGAAAGGGTTAATGATGACATGAGAGCCCCCCCATCCTGACTCCAGCAGTGAAAGGGTTGATGATGACATGAGAGCCCCCCCATCCTGACTCCAGCAGTGAAAGGGTTAGTGATGACATGAGAGCCCCCCCCATCCTGACTCCAGTAGTGAAAGGGTTAATGATGACATGAGAGCCCCCCATCCTGACTCCAGCAGTGAAAGGGTTGATGATGACATGAGAGCCCCCCCCCCATCCTGACTCCAGCAGTGAAAGGGTTAGTGATGACATGAGAGCCCCCCCATCCTGACTCCAGTAGTGAAAGGGTTAATGATGACATGAGAGCCCCCCCCATCCTGACTCCAGTAGTGAAAGGGTTAGTGATGACATGAGAGCCCCCCCCCATCCTGACTCCAGCAGTTAAAGGGTTAGTGATGACATGAGAGCCCCCCCATCTTGACTCCAGCAGTGAAAGGGTTAATGATGACACGAGAGCCCCCCCATCCTGGCTCCAGTAATGAAAGGGTTAATGATGACATGAGAGCCCCCCATCCTGACTCCAGTAATGAAAGGGTTAATGATGACATGAGCCCCCCCATCCTGACTCCAGCAGTGAAAGGGTTAGTGATGACATGAGAGCCCCCCCCATCCTGACTCCAGTAGTGAAAGGGTTAGTGATGACATGAGAGCCCCCCCCCCATCCTGACTCCAGCAGTGAAAGGGTTGATGATGACATGAGAGCCCCCCCATCTTGACTCCAGCAGTGAAAGGGTTAGTGATGACATGAGAGCCCCCCATCCTGACTCCAGCAGTGAAAGGGTTGATGATGACATGAGAGCCCCCCCCATCCTGACTCCAGTAGTGAAAGGGTTAGTGATGACATGAGAGCCCCCCCCATCCTGACTCCAGCAGTGAAAGGGTTGATGATGACATGAGAGTCCCCCCCATCTTGACTCCAGCAGTGAAAGGGTTAGTGATGACATGAGAGCCCCCCATCCTGACTCCAGCAGTGAAAGGGTTAGTGATGACATGAGAGCCCCCCATCCTGACTCCAGCAGTGAAAGGGTTAGTGATGACATGAGAGCCCCCATCCGGACTCCAGTAGTGAAAGGGTTAATGATGACATGAGAGCCCCCCCCCCCCATCCTGACTCCAGTAGTGAAAGGGTTAGTGATGACATGAGAGCCCCCCATCCTGACTCCAGCAGTGAAAGGGTTAATGATGACATGAGAGCCCCCCCCATCCGGACTCCAGTAGTGAAAGGGTTAGTGATGACATGAGAGCCCCCCCATCCTGACTCCAGCAGTTAAAGGGTTAATGATGACATGAGAGCCCCCCTCATCCTGACTCCAGCAGTGAAGGGGTTAATGATGACATAAGAGCCCCCCATCCTGACTCCAGTAGTGAAAGGGTTAGTGATGACATGAGAGCCCCCCCTCATCCTGACTCCAGTAGTGAAAGGGTTAGTGATGACATAAGAGCCCCCCCATCCTGACTCCAGTAGTGAAAGGGTTGATGATGACATGAGAGCCCCCCCATCTTGACTCCAGCAGTGAAAGGGTTGGTGATGACATGAGAGCCCCCCCATCCTGACTCCAGTAGTGAAAGGGTTAGTGATGACATGAGAGCCCCCCCCATCCTGACTCCAGTAGTGAAAGGGTTAATGATGACATGAGAGCCCCCCCATCTTGACTCCAGTAGTGAAAGGGTTAATGATGACATGAGAGCCCCCCCCATCCTGACTCCAGTAGTGAAAGGGTTAATGATGACATAAGAGCCCCCCCATCTTGACTCCAGTAGTGAAAGGGTTAATGATGACATGAGAGCCCCCCCATCCTGACTCCAGTAGTGAAAGGGTTAGTGATGACATGAGAGCCCCCCCTCATCCTGACTCCAGTAGTGAAAGGGTTAATGATGACATAAGAGCCCCCCCATCTTGACTCCAGTAGTGAAAGGGTTAATGATGACATGAGAGCCCCCCCATCCTGACTCCAGTAGTGAAAGGGTTAATGATGACATAAGAGCCCCCCATCTTGACTCCAGTAGTGAAAGGGTTAATGATGACATGAGAGCCCCCCATCCTGACTCCAGTAGTGAAAGGGTTAATGATGACATGAGAGCCCCCCCATCCTGACTCCAGTAGTGAAAGGGTTAGTGATAACATGAGAGCCCCCCCATCCTGACTCCAGTAGTGAAAGGGTTAGTGATGACATAAGAGCCCCCCCATCTTGACTCCAGTAGTGAAAGGGTTAATGATGACATGAGAGCCCCCCCATCCTGACTCCAGCAGTGAAAGGGTTGATGATGACATGAGAGCCCCCCCATCCTGACTCCAGCAGTGAAAGGGTTAGTGATGACATGAGAGCCCCCCCATCCTGACTCCAGTAGTGAAAGGGTTAATGATGACATGAGAGCCCCCCCATCCTGACTCCAGCAGTGAAAGGGTTGATGATGACATGAGAGCCCCCCCATCCTGACTCCAGCAGTGAAAGGGTTAGTGATGACATGAGAGCCCCCCCCCATCCTGACTCCAGTAGTGAAAGGGTTAGTGATGACATGAGAGCCCCCCCCATCCTGACTCCAGCAGTGAAAGGGTTAATGATGACATGAGAGCCCCCCCATCCTGACTCCAGCAGTGAAAGGGTTAATGATGACATGAGAGCCCCCCCCATCCTGACTCCAGTAATGAAAGGGTTAATGATGACATGAGCCCCCCCATCCTGACTCCAGTAGTGAAAGGGTTAATGATGACATGAGAGCCCCCCCATCCTGACTCCAGTAGTGAAAGGGTTAGTGATGACATGAGAGCCCCCCCATCCTGACTCCAGTAGTGAAAGGGTTAGTGATGACATGAGAGCCCCCCCATCCTGACTCCAGCAGTGAAAGGGTTGATGATGACATGAGAGCCCCCCCATCTTGACTCCAGCAGTGAAAGGGTTAGTGATGACATGAGAGCCCCCCCATCCTGACTCCAGTAATGAAAGGGTTAATGATGACATGAGCCCCCCCATCCTGACTCCAGTAGTGAAAGGGTTAATGATGACATGAGAGCCCCCCCATCCTGACTCCAGTAGTGAAAGGGTTAATGATGACATGAGAGCCCCCCCATCCTGACTCCAGCAGTTAAAGGGTTAGTGATGACATGAGAGCCCCCCCCATCCTGACTCCAGTAGTGAAAGGGTTGATGATGACATGAGAGCCCCCCCATCTTGACTCCAGCAGTGAAAGGGTTGGTGATGACATGAGAGCCCCCCCCATCCTGACTCCAGCAGTTAAAGGGTTAGTGATGACATGAGAGCCCCCCCCATCTTGACTCCAGTAGTGAAAGGGTTAATGATGACATGAGAGCCCCCCCCATCTTGACTCCAGTAGTGAAAGGGTTAGTGATGACATGAGAGCCCCCCCATCCTGACTCCAGCAGTGAAAGGGTTAGTGATGACATGAGAGCCCCCCCCATCTTGACTCCAGTAGTGAAAGGGTTAGTGATGACATGAGAGCCCCCCCATCCTGACTCCAGCAGTGAAAGGGTTAGTGATGACATGAGAGCCCCCCCCCATCTTGACTCCAGTAGTGAAAGGGTTAATGATGACATAAGAGCCCCCCCATCCTGACTCCAGTAATGAAAGGGTTAATGATGACATGAGCCCCCCCATCCTGACTCCAGTAGTGAAAGATTTAATGATGACATGAGAGCCCCCCCATCCTGACTCCAGTAGTGAAAGGGTTAGTGATGACATGAGAGCCCCCCCCCATCCTGACTCCAGTAGTGAAAGGGTTAGTGATGACATGAGAGCCCCCCCATCCTGACTCCAGCAGTTAAAGGGTTAGTGATGACATGAGAGCCCCCCCATCCTGACTCCAGTAGTGAAAGGGTTGATGATGACATGAGAGCCCCCCATCCTGACTCCAGCAGTGAAAGGGTTGATGATGACATGAGAGCCCCCCATCCTGACTCCAGCAGTGAAAGGGTTGATGATGACATGAGAGCCCCCCCATCTTGACTCCAGCAGTGAAAGGGTTAGTGATGACATGAGAGCCCCCCCCCCCATCCTGACTCCAGCAGTGAAAGGGTTAGTGATGACATGAGAGCCCCCCCCCCATCCTGACTCCAGTAGTGAAAGGGTTAATGATGACATGAGAGCCCCCCCATCCTGACTCCAGTAGTGAAAGGGTTAATGATGACATGAGAGCCCCCCCAGTGATGAGATGAGAGCCCCCCCATCCTGACTCCAGTAGTGAAAGGGTTAATGATGACATGAGAGCCCCCCCATCCTGACTCCAGTAGTGAAAGGGTTAATGATGACATGAGAGCCCCCCCAGTGATGAGATGAGAGCCCCCCCATCCTGACTCCAGTAGTGAAAGGGTTGATGATGACATGAGAGCCCCCCCCATCCTGACTCCAGTAGTGAAAGGGTTAATGATGACATGAGAGCCCCCCCATCCTGACTCCAGTAGTGAAAGGGTTAGTGATGACATGAGAGCCCCCCCCCATCCTGACTCCAGCAGTTAAAGGGTTAGTGATGACATGAGAGCCCCCCCCATCCTGTCTCCAGCAGTGAAAGGGTTGATGATGACATGAGAGCCCCCCCATCTTGACTCCAGCAGTGAAAGGGTTAATGATGACATGAGAGCCCCCCCCCCCCCCATCTTGACTCCAGTAGTGAAAGGGTTAATGATGACATAAGAGCCCCCCCATCCTGACTCCAGTAATGAAAGGGTTAATGATGACATGAGCCCCCCCATCCTGACTCCAGTAATGAAAGGGTTAATGATGACATGAGCCCCCCCATCCTGACTCCAGCAGTGAAAGGGTTAGTGATGACATGAGAGCCCCCCCCATCTTGACTCCAGTAGTGAAAGGGTTAATGATGACATAAGAGCCCCCCCATCCTGACTCCAGTAATGAAAGGGTTAATGATGACATGAGAGCCCCCCCATCCTGACTCCAGTAGTGAAAGGGTTAATGATGACATGAGAGCCCCCCCATCCTGACTCCAGTAGTGAAAGGGTTAGTGATGACATGAGAGCCCCCCCATCCTGACTCCAGTAGTGAAAGGGTTAGTGATGACATGAGAGCCCCCCCATCCTGACTCCAGCAGTGAAAGGGTTGATGATGACATGAGAGCCCCCCCATCTTGACTCCAGCAGTGAAAGGGTTAGTGATGACATGAGAGCCCCCCCATCCTGACTCCAGTAATGAAAGGGTTAATGATGACATGAGCCCCCCCATCCTGACTCCAGTAGTGAAAGGGTTAATGATGACATGAGAGCCCCCCCATCCTGACTCCAGTAGTGAAAGGGTTAGTGATGACATGAGAGCCCCCCCCCATCCTGACTCCAGCAGTTAAAGGGTTAGTGATGACATGAGAGCCCCCCCCATCCTGACTCCAGCAGTGAAAGGGTTGGTGATGACATGAGAGCCCCCCCCCATCCTGACTCCAGCAGTTAAAGGGTTAGTGATGACATGAGAGCCCCCCCCCCATCTTGACTCCAGTAGTGAAAGGGTTAATGATGACATGAGCCCCCCCATCCTGACTCCAGCAGTGAAAGGGTTAGTGATGACATGAGAGCCCCCCCCCATCTTGACTCCAGTAGTGAAAGGGTTAATGATGACATAAGAGCCCCCCCATCCTGACTCCAGTAATGAAAGGGTTAATGATGACATGAGCCCCCCCATCCTGACTCCAGTAGTGAAAGGGTTAATGATGACATGAGACCCCCCCATCCTGACTCCAGTAGTGAAAGGGTTAGTGATGACATGAGAGCCCCCCCCCCCATCCTGACTCCAGTAGTGAAAGGGTTAGTGATGACATGAGAGCCCCCCCATCCTGACTCCAGCAGTTAAAGGGTTAGTGATGACATGAGAGCCCCCCCCCCATCCTGACTCCAGCAGTGAAAGGGTTGATGATGACATGAGAGCCCCCCCCCATCCTGACTCCAGCAGTTAAAGGGTTGATGATGACATGAGAGCCCCCCCATCCTGACTCCAGTAGTGAAAGGGTTAGTGATGACATGAGAGCCCCCCCCCCCATCCTGACTCCAGTAGTGAAAGGGTTAGTGATGACATGAGAGCCCCCCCATCTTGACTCCAGCAGTGAAAGGGTTAGTGATGACATGAGAGCCCCCCCCCCCATCCTGACTCCAGCAGTGAAAGGGTTAGTGATGACATGAGAGCCCCCCCCCATCCTGACTCCAGTAGTGAAAGGGTTAATGATGACATGAGAGCCCCCCATCCTGACTCCAGTAGTGAAAGGGTTAATGATGACATGAGAGCCCCCCCATCCTGACTCCAGTAGTGAAAGGGTTAGTGATGACATGAGAGCCCCCCATCCTGACTCCAGTAGTGAAAGGGTTAATGATGACATGAGTCCCCCCCATCCTGACTCCAGTAGTGAAAGGGTTAGTGATGACATGAGAGCCCCCCCATCCTGACTCCAGTAGTGAAAGGGTTAGTGATGACATGAGAGCCCCCCATCCTGACTCCAGCAGTGAAAGGGTTAGTGATGACATGAGAGCCCCCCCCATCCTGACTCCAGTAGTGAAAGGGTTAATGATGACATAAGAGCCCCCCCATCCTGACTCCAGTAATGAAAGGGTTAATGATGACATGAGCCCCCCCATCCTGACTCCAGTAGTGAAAGGGTTAGTGATGACATGAGAGCCCCCCATCCTGACTCCAGTAGTGAAAGGGTTAATGATGACATGAGAGCCCCCCCATCCTGACTCCAGCAGTGAAAGGGTTAGTGATGACATGAGAGCCCCCCATCCTGACTCCAGTAGTGAAAGGGTTAGTGATGACATGAGAGCCCCCCATCCTGACTCCAGTAGTGAAAGGGTTAATGATGACATGAGAGCCCCCCCATCCTGACTCCAGTAGTGAAAGGGTTAATGATGACATGAGAGCCCCCCATCCTGACTCCAGCAGTGAAAGGGTTAGTGATGACATGAGAGCCCCCCCATCCTGACTCCAGTAGTGAAAGGGTTAATGATGACATGAGAGCCCCCCTATCCTGACTCCAGCAGTGAAAGGGTTAGTGATGACATGAGAGCCCCCCCATCCTGACTCCAGCAGTGAAAGGGTTAGTGATGACATGAGAGCCCCCCCCCATCCTGACTCCAGCAGTTAAAGGGTTAGTGATGACATGAGAGCCCCCCCATCTTGACTCCAGCAGTGAAAGGGTTAGTGATGACATGAGAGCCCCCCCATCCTGACTCCAGTAATGAAAGGGTTAATGATGACATGAGAGCCCCCCCATCCTGACTCCAGTAGTGAAAGGGTTAGTGATGACATGAGAGCCCCCCCATCCTGACTCCAGTAGTGAAAGGGTTAGTGATGACATAAGAGCCCCCCCATCCTGACTCCAGCAATGAAAGGGTTAGTGATGACATGAGAGCCCCCCCATCCTGACTCCAGTAATGAAAGGGTTAATGATGACATGAGAGCCCCCCCATCCTGACTCCAGTAGTGAAAGGGTTAATGATGACATGAGAGCCCCCCATCCTGACTCCAGCAGTGAAAGGGTTAATGATGAGATGAGAGCCCCCCCCGAGTGATGAGATGAGAGCCCCCCCCCCCAGTGATGAGATGAGAGCCCCCCCCCCCAGTGATGAGATGAGAGCCCCCCCCAGTGATGAGATGAGAGCCCCCCCCCAGTGATGAGATGAGAGCCCCCCCCAGTGATGAGATGAGAGCCCCCCCCGCAGTGATGAGATGAGAGCCCCCCCCCAGTGATGAGATGAGAGCCCCCCCCCCCCCCCAGTGATGAGATGAGAGCCCCCCCCGCAGTGATGAGATGAGAGCCCCTCCCCCTCAGTGATAAGATGAGACTCTGGGTGGGGGGGCTCTCATGCCCCTGTAGAATCTTTTCTCGCACACAGGAATTGCCCCCCCTGCTGGTAGAATAAATAAAACATGAGAGCCTCGCGCCTGCAACCTACAGACACAACAATCCGCACACAGGCCACGCCCCCGAGCAACACTCATGAGAAATCCATGACAGCGGACGCAACGCACAGGGGGCGGGGTCTGTCTGTTCCCAGCCATGGAGGGGCTCAGACTCCCCCAACATCCCCTCCCCCGGTATGTGACCTCCCGTGTACTGGTATGAGGGAGTCTCCTCTCCTCTTTGTGTGAGATCCCCGGTGATCCCGCCAGTCCCTCTGCTTTCTTATTATAAACTGACCACACTAAGCAGGAGAGCCCATCCATCCCTGCTCCGTTATTTTTTTGCACTCTAATTGAGACCAAAGTCCACCTGTCCTCCATTGGTCAGACTTCAGCTGTCGCCCCCCCTCCCCCCCCTGCACAGCTAATCACAGGGAAGATTAGTGTGCTGCTGTTTCTCTGCCTCCTGCTGCCCAGTGGCGATCGGCGCCACTGTGCCCATTAAACACAGCCACAGAGACAGGAAGTAAGGAAATATCTCTTCAATGGTGCCACAGAGACAGGAAGTGAGGAGATATCTCTTCAATGGTGTCACAGAGACAGGAAGTGAGGAGATATCTCTTCAATGGTGTCACAGAGACAGGAAGTGAGGAGATATCTCTTCAATGGTGTCACAGAGATAGGAAGTGAGGGGATATCTCCTCAATGTTGTCACAGAGACAGGAAGTGAGGAGATATCTCTTCATGGGTGTCACAGAGACAGGAAGTGAGGAGATACCTCTTCCATGGTGTCACAGAAACAGGAAGTGAGGAGATGTCTCTTCAAAGGTGTCACAGAGACAGGAAGTGAGGAGAAATATTTTCAATGGTGTCACAGAGACAGGAAGTGAGGAGATATCTCTTCAAAGGTGTCACAGAGACAGGAAGTGAGGAGAAATATTTTCAATGGTGTCACAGAGACAAGAAATTCAAATTTTGGAAGATGGTTATATTGTCACATTCTTTCTATTTTTTTTTCGATTCTTTTCCCTTCTATTCTATTTTATTCTGTTTCTTTATTTTCGATTCTATTCCCCCCCCCCCCCCCCAAACTTGTATTGTTTATCCTGTTCTGTTTTACTCTATTATAACCTATTCTTTTATTTTATATTCTATTTTATTCTCTTCTGAAATTTGAATTCAATTCGAAAACTATCCAAATTCGATTAGAATACTTTACGAATTTTATCCGAAATATTCCTTATTTTGGATTTGTTTAAATACGTTACTATTCTAATACAGAAATTTGAATAATGGAAAATTCCTCCGAATTTCGATTCGTAACGAAACAAACAGCACATGTCTAATACCAATGTCGCACCAAGCTGACCATCACATGGGATGTTTACATTCATTATAGACCCCAGATCTCTCCATAAAGAGAACCTGTCACCGCCTATTACTGTCACATGGGATGTTTACATTCATTATAGACCCCATATCTCTCCATAAAGAGGACCTGTCACCGCCTATTGCTGTCACATAAGATGTTTACATTCATTATAGACCCCAGATCTCTCCATAAAGAGGACCTGTCACCGCCTATTACTGTCACATGGGATGTTTACATTCATTATAGACCCCAGAACTCTCCATAAAGAGAACCTGTCACCTCCTATTACTATCACATGGAATGTTTACATTCATTATAGACCCCAGATCTCTAAATAGAGAGGAACTGTCACCCCATATTACTGTCACATGGGATGTTTACATTCATTATAGACCCCAGATCTCTCCATAAAGAGGACCTGTCACCACTTATTACTGTCACATGGGATGATTACATTCATTATAGACCCCAGATCTCTCCATAAAGAGAACCTGTCACCACTTATTACTGTCACATGGGATGTTTACATTCATTATAGACCCCAGATCTCTCCATAAAGAGAACCTGTCACCACCTATTACTGTCACAGGGGATGTTTACATTCATTATAGACCCCATATCTCTCCATAAAGAGGACCTGTCACCGCCTATTGCTGTCACATAAGATGTTTACATTCATTATAGACCCCAGATTCCTCCTTAAAGAGGACCTGTCACCGCCTATTACTGTCACATGGGATGTTTACATTCATTATAGACACCAGATCTCCCCACAAAGAGAACCTGTCACCACTTATTACTGTCACATGGGATGTTTACATTCATTATAGACCCCAGATCCCTACATAAAGAGGACTTGCCACCTCCTATTACTGTCACATGGGATGTTTACATTCATTATAGACCCCAGATCTCTCCATAAAGAGGACCTGTCACCTCCTATTACTGTCACATGGGATGTTTAGATTCATTATAGACACCAGATCTCCCCACAAAGAGAACCTGTCACCACTTATTACTGTCACATGGGATGTTTACATTCATTATAGACCCCAGATCCCTCCATAAAGAGGACCTGCCACCATATATTACTGTCACATGGGATGTTTACATTCATTATAGACCCCAGATCCCTACATAAAGAGGACCTGTCACCTCCTATTACTGTCACGTGGGATGTTTACATTCATTATAGACCCCAGATTCCTCCATAAAGAGGACCTGTCACCATCTATTACTGTCACATGGGATGTTTACATTCATTATAGAACCCAGATATCTCCATAAAGAGGACCTGTCACCGCCTATTACTGTCACATGGGATGTTTACATTCATTATAGACCCCAGATCTCTCCATAAAGAGGACCTGTTACCGCCTATTACTGTCACATGGGATGTTTACATTCATTATAGACCCCTAGATCTCTCCATAAAGAGGACCTGTCACCTCCTATTACTGTCACATGGGATGTTTACTTTCATTATAGACCCCAGATCTCTCTATAAAGAGGACCTGTCACCGCCTACTACTGTCACATGGGATGTTTACATTCATTATAGACCCCAAATCTCTCCATAAAGAGGACCTGTCACCTCCTATTACTGTCACATAGGATGTTTACATTCATTATAGACCCCAGAACTCTCCATAAAGAGGACCTGTCACCGCCTATTACTGTCACATGGGATGTTTACATTCATTATAGACCCCAGATCTCTCCATAAAGAGGACCTGTCACCGCCTACTACTGTCACATGGGATGTTTACATTCATTATAGACCCCAGATCTCTCCATAAAGAGGACCTGTCACCGCCTATTACTGCCACATGGGATGTTTACATTCATTATAGACCCCAGATCTCTCCATAAAGAGGATCTGTCACCGTCTATTACTGTCACATGGGATGTTTACATTCATTATAGACCCCAGATCTCTCCATAAAGAGGACCTGTCACCTCCTATTACTGTCACATGGGATGTTTACATTCATTATAGACCCCAGAACTCTCCATAAAGATGACCTGTCACCTCCTATTACTGTCACATGGGATGTTTACATTCATTATAGACCCCAGAACTCTCCATAAAGAGGACCTGTCACCGCCTATTACTGTCACATGGGAAGTTTACTTTCATTATAGACCCCAGATCTCTCCATAAAGAGGACCTGTCACCGCCTACTACTGTCACATGGGATGTTTACACTCATTATAGACCCTAGATCTCTCCATAAAGAGGACCTGTCACCTCCTATTACTGTCACATGGGATGTTTACATTCATTATAGACCCCAGAACTCTCCATAAAGAGGACCTGTCACCGCCTATTACTGTCACATGGGATGTTTACATTCATTATAGACCCCAGATCTCTCCTTAAAGAGGACCTGTCACCGCCTACTACTGTCACATGGGATGTTTACATTCATTATAGACCCCAGATCTCTCCATAAAGAGGACTTGTCACCACCTATTACTGCCACATGGGATGTTTACATTCATTATAGACACCAGATCTCTCCATAAAGAGGATCTGTCACCGTCTATTACTGTCACATGGGATGTTTACATTCATTATAGACCCCAGAACTCTCCATAAAGAGGACCTGTCACCGCCTATTACTGTCACATGGGATGTTTACATTCATTATAGACCCCAGATCTATCCATAAAGAGGACCTGTCACCTCCTATTACTGTCACATGGGATTTTTACATTCATTATAGACCCCAGAACTCTCCATAAAGAGGACCTGTCACCGCCTATTACTGTCACATGGGATGTTTACATTCATTATAGACCCCAGATCTCTTCATAAAGAGGACCTGTCACCTCCTATTACTGTCACATGGGATGTTTACATTCATTATAGACACCAGATCTCCCCACAAAGGGAACCTGTCACCACTTATTACTGTCACATGGGATGTTTACATTCATTATAGACCTCAGATCCCTACATAAAGAGGACTTGCCACCTCCTATTACTGTCACATGGGATGTTTACATTCATTATAGACCCCAGATCTCTCCATAAAGAGGACCTGTCACCTCCTATTACTGTCACATGGGATGTTTAGATTCATTATAGACACCAGATCTCCCCACAAAGAGAACCTGTCACCACCTGATACTGTCACATGGGATGTTTACATTCTTTATAGACCCCAGATCCCTCCATAAAGAGGACCTGCCACCATATATTACTGTCACATGGGATGTTTACATTCATTATAGACCCCAGATCCCTCCATAAAGAGGACCTGCCACCATATATTACTGTCACATGGGATGTTTACATTCATTATAGACCCCAGATCCCTCCATAAAGAGGACCTGTCACCTCCTATTACTGTCACGTGGGATGTTTACATTCATTATAGACCCCAGATTCCTCCATAAAAAGGACCTGTCACCATATATTACTGTCACATGGCATGTTTACATTCATTATAGACTCCAGATCTCTAAATAGAGAGGACCTGTCACCCCATATTACTGTCACATGGGATGTTTACATTCATTATAGACCCCAGATCTCTCCATAAAGAGGACCTGTTACCGCCTATTACTGTCACATGGGATGTTTACATTCATTATAGACCCCTAGATCTCTCCATAAAGAGGACCTGTCACCATCTATTACTGTCACATAGGATGTTTACATTCATTATAGACCCCAGATCTCTCCATAGAGAGGACCTGTCATCCCATATTACTGTCACATGGGATGTTTACATTCATTATAAACCCCAGATCTATCCATAAAGAGGACCTGTCACCTCTTATTACTGTCACATGGGATGTTTACATTCATTATAGACCCCAGATCTCTCCATAAAGAGGACCTGTCACCTCCTATTACTGTCACATGGGATGTTTACATTCATTATAGACCCCAGACCTCTCCATAAAGAGGACCTGTCACCTCCTATTACTGTCACATGGGATGTTTACTTTCATTATAGACCCCAGATCTCTCCATAAAGAGGACCTGTCACCGCCTACTACTGTCACATGGCATGTTTACATTCATTATAGACCCCAAATCTCTCCATAAAGAGGACCTGTCACCTCCTATTACTGTCACATGGGATGTTTACATTCATTATAGACCCCAGAACTCTCCATAAAGAGGACCTGTCACCGCCTATTACTGTCACATGGGATGTTTACTTTCATTATAGACCCCAGATCTCTCCATAAAGAGGACCTGTCACCGCCTACTACTGTCACATGGGATGTTTACATTCATTATAGACCCCAGATCTCTCCACAAAGAGGACCTGTCACCACTTATTACTGTCACATGGGATGTTTATATTCATTATAGACCCAGATCTCTCCATAAAGAGAACCTGTCACCTCCTATTACTGTCACATAGGATGTTTACATTCATTATAGACCCCAGATCTACCCATAAAGAGTACCTGTCACCTCCTATTACTGTCACATGGGATTTTTACATTCATTATAGACCCCAGAACTCTCCATAAAGAGGACCTGTCACCGCCTATTACTGTCACATGGGATGTTTACATTCATTATAGACCCCAGATCTCTCCATAAAGAGGACCTGTCACTGCCTACTACTGTCACATGGGATGTTTACATTCATTATAGACCCCAGATCTCTCCATAAAGAGGACCTGTCACCGTCTATTATTGTCACATGGGATGTTTACATTCATTATAGACCCCAGATCTCCCCATAAAGAGGACCTGTCACCGTCTATTACTGTCACATGGGATGTTTACATTCATTATAGACCCCAGATCTCTCCACAAAGAGGACCTGTCACCACTTATTACTGTCACATGGGATGTTTATATTCATTATAGACCCAGATCTCTCCATAAAGAGAACCTGTCACCTCCTATTACTGTCACATAGGATGTTTACATTCATTATAGACCCCAGATCTCTCCATAAAGAGGACCTGTCACCTAGTATTACTGTCACACGGGATGCTTACATTCATTATAGACCCCAGATCTCTCCATAAAGAGGACCTGTCACCTCCTATTACTGTCACATGGGATGTTTACATTCATTATAGACCCCTAGATCTCCCCACAAAGAGAACCTGTCACCACTTATTACTGTCACATGGGATGTTTACATTCATTATAGACCCCAGATCTCTCCATAAATAGGACCTGTCACCATCTATTACTGTCACATGGGATGTTTACATTCATTATAGACCCCATATCTCTCCATAGAGAGGACCTGTCACCCCATATTACTGTCACATGGGATGTTTAGATTCATTATAGACCCCAGATCTCTCCATAAAGAGGACCTGTCACCGCCTATTACTGTCAGATGAGATGTTTACATTCATTATAGACCCCAGATCTCTCCATAAAAAGGACCTGTCACCGTCCATTACTGTCACATGGGATGTTTACATTGATTATAGACCCCAGATCTATCCATAAAGAGGACCTGTCACCTCCTATTACTGTCACATGGGATGTTTACATTCATTATAGACCCCAGATCTCTTCATAAAGAGAACCTTTCACTGTCTATTGCTGTCACATGGGATGTTTACATTCATTATAGACCCCAGATCTCTCCATAAAGAGGACCTGTCACCGCCTATTACTGCCACATGGGATGTTTACATTCATTATAGACCCCAGATCTCTCCATAAAGAGGATCTGTCACCGTCTATTACTGTCACATGGGATGTTTACATTCATTATAGACCCCAGATCTCTCCATAAAGAGGACCTGTCACCTCCTATTACTGTCACATGGGATGTTTACATTCATTATAGACCCCAGAACTCTCCATAAAGAGGACCTGTCACCTCCTATTACTGTCACATGGGATGTTTACATTCATTATAGACCCCAGAACTCTCCATAAAGAGGACCTGTCACCGCCTATTACTGTCACATGGGAAGTTTACTTTCATTATAGACCCCAGATCTCTCCATAAAGAGGACCTGTCACCGCCTACTACTGTCACATGGGATGTTTACATTCATTATAGACCCTAGATCTCTCCATAAAGAGGACCTGTCACCTCCTATTACTGTCACATGGGATGTTTACATTCATTATAGACCCCAGAACTCTCCATAAAGAGAACCTGTCACCGCCTATTACTGTCACATGGGATGTTTACATTCATTATAGACCCCAGATCTCTCCTTAAAGAGGACCTGTCACCGCCTACTACTGTCACATGGGATGTTTACATTCATTATAGACCCCAGATCTCTCCATAAAGAGGACTTGTCACCACCTATTACTGCCACATGGGATGTTTACATTCATTATAGACCCCAGATCTCTCCATAAAGAGGATCTGTCACCGTCTATTACTGTCACATGGGATGTTTACATTCATTATAGACCCCAGAACTCTCCATAAAGAGGACCTGTCACCGCCTATTACTGTCACATGGGATGTTTACATTCATTATAGACCCCAGATCTATCCATAAAGAGGACCTGTCACCTCCTATTACTGTCACATGGGATTTTTACATTCATTATAGACCCCAGAACTCTCCATAAAGAGGACCTGTCACCGCCTATTACTGTCACATGGGATGTTTACATTCATTATAGACCCCAGATCTCTCCATAAAGAGGACCTGTCACCGCCTACTACTGTCACATGGGATGTTTACATTCATTATAGACCCCAGATCTCTTCATAAAGAGGACCTGTCACCTCCTATTACTGTCACATGGGATGTTTACATTCATTATAGACCCCAGATCTCTCCTTAAAGAGGACCTGTCACCGCCTACTACTGTCACATGGGATGTTTACATACATTATAGACCCCAGATCCCTACATAAAGAGGACTTGCCACCTCCTATTACTGTCACATGGGATGTTTACATTCATTATAGACCCCAGATCTCTCCATAAAGAGGACCTGTCACCTCCTATTACTGTCACATGGGATGTTTAGATTCATTATAGACACCAGATCTCCCCACAAAGAGAACCTGTCACCACTTATTACTGTCACATGGGATGTTTACATTCTTTATAGACCCCAGATCCCTCCATAAAGAGGACCTGCCACCATATATTACTGTCACATGGGATGTTTACATTCATTATAGACCCCAGATCCCTCCATAAAGAGGACCTGTCACCTCCTATTACTGTCACGTGGGATGTTTACATTCATTATAGACCCCAGATTCCTCCATAAAGAGGACCTGTCACCATCTATTACTGTCACATGGGATGTTTACATTCATTATAGACCCCAGATATCTCCATAAAGAGGACCTGTCACCATATATTACTGTCACATGGCATGTTTACATTCATTATAGACTCCAGATCTCTAAATAGAGAGGACCTGTCACCCCATATTACTGTCACATGGGATGTTTACATTCATTATAGACCCCAGATCTCTCCATAAAGAGGACCTGTTACCGCCTATTACTGTCACATGGGATGTTTACATTCATTATAGACCCCTAGATCTCTCCATAAAGAGGACCTGTCACCATCTATTACTCTCACATAGGATGTTTACATTCATTATAGACCCCAGATCTCTCCATAGAGAGGACCTGTCATCCCATATTACTGTCACATGGGATGTTTACATTCATTATAAACCCCAGATCTATCCATAAAGAGGACCTGTCACCTCTTATTACTGTCATATGGGATGTTTACATTCATTATAGACCCCAGATCTCTCCATAAAGAGGACCTGTCACCTCCTATTACTGTCACATGGGATGTTTACATTCATTATAGACCCCAGAACTCTCCATAAAGAGGACCTGTCACCGCCTATTACTGTCACATGGGATGTTTACTTTCATTATAGACCCCAGATCTCTCCATAAAGAGGACCTGTCACCGCCTACTACTGTCACATGGCATGTTTACATTCATTATAGACCCCAAATCTCTCCATAAAGAGGACCTGTCACCTCCTATTACTGTCACATGGGATGTTTACATTCATTATAGACCCCAGAACTCTCCATAAAGAGGACCTGTCACCGCCTATTACTGTCACATGGGATGTTTACATTCATTATAGACCCCAGATCTCTCCTTAAAGAGGACCGGTCACCGCCTATTACTGTCACATGGGATGTTTACTTTCATTATAGACCCCAGATCTCTCCATAAAGAGGACCTGTCACCGCCTACTACTGTCACATGGGATGTTTACATTCATTATAGACCCTAGATCTCTCCATAAAGAGGACCTGTCACCTCCTATTACTGTCACATGGGATGTTTACATTCATTATAGACCCCAGAACTCTCCATAAAGAGGACCTGTCACCGCCTATTACTGTCACATGGGATGTTTACGTTCATTATAGACCCCAGATCTCTCCTTAAAGAGGACCTGTCACCGCCTACTACTGTCACATGGGATGTTTACATTCATTATAGACCCCAGATCTCTCCATAAAGAGGACTTGTCACCGCCTATTACTGCCACATGGGATGTTTACATTCATTATAGACCCCAGATCTCTCCATAAAGAGGATCTGTCACCGTCTATTACTGTCACATGGGATGTTTACATTCATTATAGACCCCAGATCTACCCATAAAGAGTACCTGTCACCTCCTATTACTGTCACATGGGATTTTTACATTCATTATAGACCCCAGAACTCTCCATAAAGAGGACCTGTCACCGCCTATTACTGTCACATGGGATGTTTACATTCATTATAGACCCCAGATCTCTCCATAAAGAGGACCTGTCACCGCCTACTACTGTCACATGGGATGTTTACATTCATTATAGACCCCAGATCTCTCCATAAAGAGGACCTGTCACCGTCTATTATTGTCACATGGGATGTTTACATTCATTATAGACCCCAGATCTCCCCATAAAGAGGACCTGTCACCGTCTATTACTGTCACATGGGATGTTTACATTCATTATAGACCCCAGATCTCTCCACAAAGAGGACCTGTCACCACTTATTACTGTCACATGGGATGTTTACATTCATTATAGACCCAGATCTCTCCATAAAGAGAACCTGTCTCCTCCTATTACTGTCACATAGGATGTTTACATTCATTATAGACCCCAGATCTCTCCATAAAGAGGACCTGTCACCTAGTATTACTGTCACACGGGATGCTTACATTCATTATAGACCCCAGATCTCTCCATAAAGAGGACCTGTCACCTCCTATTACTGTCACATGGGATGTTTACATTCATTATAGACACCAGATCTCCCCACAAAGAGAACCTGTCACCACTTATTACTGTCACATGGGATGTTTACATTCATTATAGACCCCAGATCTCTCCATAAATAGGACCTGTCACCATCTATTACTGTCACATGGGATGTTTACATTCATTATAGACCCCAGATCTCTCCATAGAGAGGACCTGTCACCCCATATTACTGTCACATGGGATGTTTAGATTCATTATAGACCCCAGATCTCTCCATAAAGAGGACCTGTCACCGCCTATTACTGTCACATGAGATGTTTACATTCATTATAGACCCCAGATCTCTCCATAAAAAGGACCTGTCACCGTCCATTTCTGTCACATGGGATGTTTACATTCATTATAGACCCCAGATCTATCCATAAAGAGGACCTGTCACCTCCTATTACTGTCACATGGGATGTTTACATTCATTATAGACCCTAGATCTCTCCATAAAGAGGATCTGTCACCGTCTATTACTGTCACATGGGATGTTTACATTCATTATAGACCCCAGATCTCTCCATAAAGAGAACCTGTCACTGTCTATTGCTGTCACATGGGATGTTTACATTAATTTTAAACCCCAGATCTGTACAGAAAGAGGACCTGTAACCCCCTATTACTGTCACATGGGAGCATTATCCTGCTGGAAGGAGCCATCAGAAGATGGGAACACTGTAGTCATAAAGGGATGGACATGGTCAGCAACAATATTCAGGGGGGCCGTGGTGATTAAACCATGGGGGGGCCCAAAGTGTGCCCATCCCCCACACCATTACACCCCCACCACCAGCCTGAACCGGTGATATCCCATCCCCCACACCATTAAACCCCCCACCACCAGCCTGAACCGGTGATACCCCATCCCCCACACTATTACACCCCCACCACCAGCCTGAACCAGTGATACCTCATCCCCCACACCATTACACCCCCACCACCAGCCTGAACCGGTGATACCCCATCCCCCACACCATCACACCCCCACCACCAGCCTGAACCGGTGATACCCCATCCCCCACACTATTACACCCCCCACCACCAGCCTGAACCGGTGATACCCCATCCCCCACACCATTACACCCCCACCACCAGCCTGAACCGGTGATACCCCATCCCCCACACCATTACACCCCCACCACCAGCCTGAACCGGTGATACCCCATCCCCCACACCATTACACCCCCACCACCAGCCTGAACCGGTGATACCCCATCCCCCACACCAGTACACCCCCACCATCAGCCTGAACCGGTGATACCCCATCCCCCACACCATTACACCCCCACCATCAGCCTGAACCGGTGATACCCCATCCCCCACACCATTACACCCCCACCACCAGCCTGAACCGGTGATACCCCATCCCCCACACCATTACACCCCCACCACCAGCCTGAACCGGTGATACCCCATCCCCCACACCATTACACCCCCACCATCAGCCTGAACCGGTGATACCCCATCCCCCACACCATTACACACCCACCACCAGCCTGAACCGGTGATACCCCATCCCCCACACCATTACACACCCACCACCAGCCTGAACCGGTGATACTCCATCCCCCACACCATTACACCCCCCACCACCAGCCTGACCCGGTGATATCCCATCCCCCACACCATTACACCCCCCACCACCAGCCTGAACCGGTGATACCCCATCCTCCACACCATTACACCCCCACCACCAGCCTGAACCGGTGATACCCCATCCCCCACACCATTACACCCCCACCCTGAACCGGTGATACCCCATCCCCCACACCATTACACCCCCACCACCAGCCTGAACCGGTGATACCCCATCCCCCACACCATTACACCCCCACCACCAGCCTGAACCGGTGATACCCCATCCCCCACACCATTACACCCCCACCACCAGCCTAAACCGGTGATACCCCATCCCCCACACCATTACACCCCCACCACCAGCCTGAACCGGTGATACCCCATCCCCCACACCATTACAGCCCCACCCACCACCAGCCTGAACCAGTGATACCCCATCCCCCACACCATTACACCCCACCACCAGCCTGAACCGGTGATACCCCATCCCCCACACCATTACACCCCACCACCAGCCTGAACCGGTTATACCCCATCCCCCACACCATTACACCCCACCACCAGCCTGAACCGGTGATACCCCATCCCCCACACCATTACACCCCCACCACCAACCTGAACCGGTGATACCCCATCCCCCACACCATTACACCCCCACCACCAGCCTGAACCGGTGATACCCCATCCCCCACACCATTACACCCCCACCACCAGCCTGAACCGGTGATACCCCATCCCCCATACCATTACACCCCCACCACCAGCCTGAACCAGTGATACCCCATCCCCCACACCATTACACCCCCACCACCAGCCTGAACCGGTGATATCCCATCCCCCACATCATTACACCCCCACCACCAGCCTGAACCGGTGATACCCCATCCCCCACACCATTACACCCCCACCACCAGCCTGAACCGGTGATACCCCATCCCCCCACACCATTACACCCCCCACCGCCAGCCTGAACCGGTGATATCCCCTCCCCCACACCATTACACCCCCACCACCAGCCTGAACCGGTGATATCCCACCCCCCACACCATTACACCCCCACCACCAGCCTGAACCGGTGATACTCCATCCCCCACACCATTACACCCCCACCACCAGGCTGAAGCGGTGATACCCCATCCCCCACACTATTACACCCCCCACCACCAGCCTGAACCGGTGATACCCCATCCCCCACACTATTACACCCCCCACCACCAGCCTGAACCGGTGATAACCCATCCCCCACACCATTACACCCCCACCACCAGCCTGAACCGGTGATACTCCATCCCCCACACCATTACACCCCCACCACCAGGCTGAACCAGTGATATCCCATCCCCCACACCATTACACCCCCACCACCAGCCTGAACCAGTCATATCCCATCCCCCACACCATTACACCCCCACCACCAGCCTGAACCAGTGATATCCCATCCCCCACACCATTACACCCCCACCACCAGCCTGAACCAGTGATACCCCATCCCCCCCACCATTACACCCCCACCACCAGCCTGAACCGGTGATACCCCATCACCCACACCATTACACCCCCACCACCAGCCTGAACCGGTGATACCCCATCCCCCACACCATTACACCCCCACCACCAGCCTGAACCGGTGATACCCCATCCCCCCCACACCATTACACCCCCACCACCAGCCTGAACCGGTAATACCCCATCCCCCACACCATTACACCCCCCACCACCAGGCTGAACCGGTGATACCCCATCCCCCACACCATTACACCCCCACCACCAGGCTGAACCGGTGATATCCCATCCCCCACACCATTACACCCCCACCACCAGCCTGAACCGGTGATATCCCATCCCCCACACATTACACCCCCACCACCAGCCTGAACCGGTGATAGCCCATCCCCCACACCATTACACCCCCACCACCAGCCTGAACCGGTGATACCCTATCCCCCACACCATTACACCCCCACCACCAGCCTGAACCGGTGATACCCCATCCCCCACACCATTACACCCCCACCACCAGCCTGAACCAGTGATACCCCATCCCCCCACCATTACACCCCCCCACCAGCCTGAACCGGTGATATCCCATCCCCCACACCATTACACCCCCACCACCAGCCTGAACCGGTGATACCCCATCACCCACACCATTACACCCCCACCACCAGCCTGAACCAGTGATACCCCATCCCCCACATCATTATACCCCCACCACCAGCCTGAACCGGTGATACCCCATCCCCCACACCATTACACCCCCACCACCAGCCTGAACCGGTGATACCCCATCCCCCCACACCATTACACCCCCCACCGCCAGCCTGAACCGGTGATATCCCCTCCCCCACACCATTACACCCCCACCACCAGCCTGAACCGGTGATATCCCACCCCCCACACCATTACACCCCCACCACCAGCCTGAACCGGTGATACCCCATCCCCCACACCATTACACCCCCACCACCAGCCTGAACCGGTGATACCCCATCCCCCACACCACTACACCCCCACCACCAGCCTGAACCGGTGATACCCCATCCCCCACACCATTACACCCCCCACCACCAGCCTGAACAGGTGATACCCCATCCCCCACACCATTACACCCCCACCACCAGCCTGAACTGGTGATACCCCATCCCCCACACCATTACACCCCACCACCAGCCTGAAACGGTGATACCCCATCCCCCACACCATTACACCCCCACCACCAGCCTGAACCGGAGATACCCCATCCCCCACACCATTTCACCCCCACCACCAGCCTGAACCGGTGATACCCCATCCCCCCACACCATTACACCCCCACCACCAGCCTGAACCGGTGATACCCCCTCCCCCCCACCATTACACCCCCACCACCAGCCTGAACCGGTGATACCCCATCCCCCACACCATTACACCCCCACCACCAGCCTGAACCGGAGATACCCCATCCCCCACACCATTACACCCCCACCACCAGCCTGAACCGGTGATACCCCATCCCCCACACCATTACACCCCCACCACCAGCCTGAACCGGTGATACAAGGCAGGATGGATCCATGCGCCAAATTCTGACCCCACCATCTGAATGTCGGAGCTGAAATCCAGATTCATCAGACCCGGCAACGTTTTTCCAATCTTCTATTGTCCAATTTTGGTGATCCTGTGCCAATTGTAGCCTCAGTTTCCTGTTCTTAGCTGACAGGAGTGGCCCCCGGTGTGGTCTTCTGCTGCTGTAGTCCATCTGCTTCAAGGTTGGATGTGTTGTGCGTTCAGAGATGGTATTCTGCATAGAAGTACAAAAAAAACTCACACAAGCTCTACTGCTATATGAAAATTGATGAGTGGAGTTGGTGGACTGGCTGTGTAGTTCACTGGGAATCCATAATAGAAGAAATATCCGGCAACCCAAGAGCTTCTTCTTCCAAAATATATTATTTGTCTGCACCAGCGTGGCGCTGGGTGGGAACACTGCCTGTTCTGATGGGTCCACACTCCACTCCCCTCCCCCACGTCCACCACCTTTCCACCGCCAAGTCAGCACAGTGGCTCTACACCTAGATTCCTGTTCTATCTCCATTTGGCTCTACATCTCAATTGGATCAACCAAGGTAACCCCATGGTACCCATTTCTCTACCTAGGTCACTGACCTTTATTTGAATACTCCTCTGACCCATATTGTCATTTAGACATATACACCACTTTCCAGAGGTGGGGGACTTGAGTCACATGACTTGACTTAAGTCAGACTTAAGTCACCTGTTTGGGGACTTGCGACTTGCTTGACAGAATTCAATAAATGACTCGACTTGACTTTGACTTGTCACTAATGACTTGCGACTTGACTTTGACTTGGGCTAAATGACTTGCAATGACTTGGCACCACTAACACTAACCGCCAGCCGCCGTCTGCCTACCTGATCAGCGTGTCATGCAGACAGACGGCGGCCATTGCAGTGTTCAAAAGCCGCGCCTCCTCGTCTGTGATAGGCTGAACACTCAATTTCACAGCAGGCAGTGTTCAGCCTATCACGGATATCCTCTTATCCTCGTCTGTGTTATGAGGATGAGCGGATGTCCGTGATAGGTGGAACACTGAATGCTGGGAAATTGAGTGTTCCGCCTATCACAGACGAGGAGGAGGCACGGCTTTTGAATACTGGAATGGCCGCCGGGATGCCGCCGATCAAGTACACGGCTGATGGGCACAGTGAAGCATGGACACAGTGAAGCATGGGCACAGTGAAACATGGGCACAGTGAGGCATGGGCACAGTGAGGCATGGGCACAGTGAGGCATGGGCACAGTGAGGCACAGTGAGGCATGGGCACATAACCAATATTATTTATTGTTATCCCTCCTATTATTTTTATACAGTATGGGGTAGATCAGTATTTTGACTTGATTTGTGACTTGACCAAAATAAATGACTTGACTTGACTTGTTTGACTTCTAGCCGGGACTCGACTTGACTTGCTTGCTTTTCGTCACAGTAACTTGGGACTTGCTTGAGACTTGAAGGTTAAGACTTGAGACTTGCTTGTGACTTTCACATGTGTGACTTACTCCCATGTCTGCCACTTTCCATCTTGTATACCTTAGAAGTCCCAGTTTCCCTTGGTGGATGATGTACCTGATTTGCTGTCATTTTGTTCCCCCCCCTCAGTTCCCGGGCCGGGCTCTATTGATCGGCCTCCGATCTGTGGTTCTGCATGGTTCACACTGGGGTGTCATGTGAGTACAATTTTGGCATGGCCAATTACCTAATACCTACTAGATATATTTTTTTCTTTTCCCTCGGTTCCCATAAGGGTATACTAACCAGATCACTTGGGTCATATTTTTTGTTCATAGAACATGGATGCACCTGGCTCCTGATGAATGGATACAACTCCATGAAGCGCGTCGAGCCCCCCCTGGATGCATCCAACATATATTGATCGTTTTTAGATGGTTTTACCGCCTCTTCTTTCCCTATTGTGCAGTGGTGTACCCCTACATATGGAGTATTGGGATGTACTTTTTAATTTTGTTTCATGCCATGTTGTTATAGATGCCACTCATTGTATAATTTCATTTACTTGTAAATTTACATGCAACACCGTTTTTATGCTTTTTCGCTCATTTGTCTCAATAAACATACATATGGACTTATGTTTGAACTTCAGCAAGTTGTCTTCACCACGTTTAGATGCCTAAATGCATTGAGTTGCTGCCGTGTGATTGGCTGATTACCAATTTTTGTTACCAAGCAATTGAACAGGTGTACCTAATAAAGTGGCCGGTGAGTGTACATTTATATATATATATCTCCCGTGTGTATAGAATATATAAACATATGTAATTTGTATATTAAATGTATTGTATGTATGTATATACAGTATATATTTATAGAGAGAGAGCGTATTCATTATATGTACTGTATGTATAATATATATGCTATACAGAATGCTGTATTTATTATATGCATATTATAGTAAATGTATATAAATATTTGTACATATTACATAGTATAGTATATATATATATACAGTATATATGTAGACCAGCTTAGGATGAGCTCCGGTTCAGCATGTGGACAGCTCTCCGCTCTGGTCGTTTCAGCACCATGCACCATGGACAGCTCCCTCCCTATATCCGGCACCAGCGGACAGCTCCCTATAGCCGGAACCCCGCGGACAGCTCCCTCCCTATACCCGGCACCCCGCGGACAGCTCCCTCCCTATACCCGGCGGACAGCTCCCTATAGCCGGCCGGCATCCTCCTGGACACCCCGCCGACAGCTCCCTCCCTATACCCGGCACCCCGCAGACAGCTCCCTCCCTATAACCGGCGGACAGCTCCCTATAGCCGGCCGGCATCCTCCTGGACACCCCGCTGACAGCTCCCTATAACCGGCACCCCGCGGACAGCTCCCTATAGCCGGCACCCCGCGGACAGCTCCCTATAGCCGGCAACCCGCGGACAGCTCCCTATAGCCGGCCGGCATCCTCCTGGACACCCCGCTGACAGCTCCCCTGATCCTTCTGAGCACACAGAGGTCGGCTCCTCTACCTGCCCGTACCGATCGTTACTGCCTGCTCTATAATATCGCCTCCTTCCTATAGCAGAGCTCTGTAGACACAAGTCAGCCAGCACAGCACACATCCCATTATCCCCAATAACAATCCCTCCAGCCACACCCATCCCACCCTTCCTGGGCTCCCATTGGCTGCAGGCGAGGCACAGCTCATGAAATATGGATCAGCATGTTGTGGTGTGGAGCTGAGAAGGCTGAAAGCTGCCAATGCTGCTGAGAGAAGAGAAGAGAAGGGAGGAGAGGAGAGGAGAGGAGAGGGACTGGATGAGCCTGCACACAGCACAGGAGGATGCAATATATAGAGGATCAGACAGGAAAAGTTATGATGGTGAGAAAGCCAAGCATTGGAGTCTGAGCTGAGAGGATGCCAAGCCCAGTACTCAGCCAACCTCCCCATCCATAGAAGACTTACCTGAGCCCAGTACTCATCCAACCCTCCCATCCATAGAGGACTTACCTGAGCCCAGTACTCATCCAACCCTCCCATCCATAGAGGACTTACCTGAGCCCAGTACTCAGCCAACCTCCCCATCCATAGAGGACTTACATGAGCCCAGTACTCAGCCAACCCTCCCATCCATAGAGGACTTACCTGAGCCCAGTACTCAGCCAACCTCCCATCCATAGAGTACTTACCTGAGCCCAGTACTCAGCCAACCCTCCCATCCATAGAGGACTAACATGAGCTCAGTACTCAGCCAACCCTCCCATCCATAAAGGACTTACCTGAGCCCAGCACTCAGCCAACCCTCCCATCCATAGAGGACTAACATGAGCTCAGTACTCAGCCAACCCTCCCATCCATAGAGGACTAACCTGAGCCCAGCACTCAGCCAACCCTCCCATCCATAGAGGACTAACCTGAACTCAGGTCCATGCCAACCCTCCCATCCATAGAGGACTTACCTGAGCCCAGTACTCAGCCAACCCTCCCATCCATAGAGGACTAACCTGAGCCCAGTACTCAGCCAACCCTCCCATCCATAGAGGACTAACCTGAGCCCAGTACTCAGCCAACCCTCCCATCCATAGAGGATTGCACACATCCAGAACCAACCTGAGCCCAAGTTCATGCCACCCTCCCATCCATAGAGGACTAACCTGAGCCCAGCACTCAGCCAACCCACCCATCCATAGAGAATTGCACACATCCAGAACCTACCTGAGCCCAGGTTCATGCCACCCTCCCATCCATAGAGGACTAACCAGAGCCCAGCACTAAGCCAGCCCTCCCATTCGTAGATGACTGCACACATCCAGAACCAACCTGAGCCCCGGTACATGTCTTCCTCTGCCAGGGACTGATGGAGCATGGGCAGCCGGGACTGGGAGGGCTGTCTTCTTCTGCCAGCAACGTCTAAGCGGAGCTCCAGCTATTGCCTGCGCTGACAGGCTGGAGCCACAGACTCTGGAGGGATATAAGCCTGGATATCGGAAAGGAAGAAAAATATATGGAAGAATGTATACAGGGAGCCCAGAGATCCAGGGGGGCAACCAGTGATCCAGGGGGGCAACCAGTGATCCAGAAGGACACCCATCGAACCTAAAGATCCAGGAGGACACCCATCGAACCTAAAGATTTAGGAGGACACCCCTTGAGATTTGAGATCCAGGGGGGCAACCAGTGAGGAAGGACTGTCCAAGGAATATCCAAGGTAGAGCCACGATCCATCAGGAGCCACAGAGCTGCACTCCATGGATGAAGTCTATAGAAGGCTGCAATATCTTGCTGTGTAAGAAGAGGGGCTGCAAGAGACTGGGGCAGGAGATGGCTGCAGGTGGTGACCTGCTGTGATCAGGATGGATCCAAAATCTGGACATTTACTGTTTTTCCTGCTACTTGTCTCGTCTATAGGATTCCCTCCATCTGGAGCTGCACAGAAAGGTAGGACCGCTCTATATCATCAGGTGTCTGTGGGGTAACTGTATGCCCATGGTGGGAACACATGGGGGGTCATGGATATTTGGTGTCTATGAATATAAGTGGTGAGCAGAATGTGAATAGAGGTGATCAGGATGATTGAGCCAGGTTGGGTTCTGATCCATAGACATTGGTCATCTCTTGCCATTGCAATCTATGTATGGGTCATGTCAGAGAACTTTTCAAATATGGTCGCGTCCTTGATCCCATTGTGTATGGATACTGACGATCTGAGCTGATGTTGAACCATCTTGTAGTGTTTACCCATGACTAGTCATTAACCATTGCCTTACCTTGTATACCTGCACCATACCTGGTACACCTGCCTCACACTGCCTTACCTTGTATACCTACCTGCAGGCTGCATCACACATGGTACACCTGCCTCACCTACACCACAGATTGTACCTTGTATTACCCACACCACACATTGTACACCTGCACCACACTGCCTTACCTTGTACACCTGCACCACACCTTGTATACCTGCACCACACTGCCTTACCTTGTACACCTGCACCACAAATTGCACACCTGCACCACACTATTTATGTTACCACACCCTGCACTGTGCCAGGCAGACAATAATCAGACTCTTCATGGGTCTGTCAGGTACCCCTGGGTAGATTTGCTGGTAATACTCATCAGCAGTATGTTCTAGTAGTAATAAGGGCACCACTGTGTAACTGCAGTGCAGGGTTGTCTCATTGCATTGCCAGCAGCATTGCCTTACTGGTCCTCTTGGCTCCAGAAGGGTTAACCCCCTCCTTTCCACGCTGCTTCCCTGATATACTTAGGGCCATATTTAATTTCTCCTTAGGTCACAGAGGAGGCAGAGCGATAAGAGCCAGTTATGTGTGATAACTGATATTAAACAATTCACATATGAACTCTGGGCTAATGAGTTGCAGGCTTGACTAGTTTAATTTGTGAGAAACATGCGTGGGCTGCAGTGCAGAGTGAATACATTGATGGAGGTGCTATGAGGACTCCAGGGGGACCCAGGTGACTGAAGAATCAAATCTGCTCTCATGCCAGGGAAGAGCTTCCATAGACTGAATGTGTCCTCCATAAGTTGGATCATACATGCCCTGATAAAGTAATGCTTGGACTTGTAGTTCCCCATCTGATCTGAAGCCCATGGTATAGGTTATGTTTAGGGAGTTTTAATTTCCTGTAGAACTACAGATACCAGCCAGCTCTCCTGGAATGCAGAGTCTTTCAGCTAAGCTGGAGAGTCATGCCTTGCTGGTTTCTGTCTCTGCTTCAGGTCAGGCATGGTATTGTAGGTTCAGGTACAAACTCCTGTCAAGGCTTTTCTATGTCCCCAGCCCATAATAAACACACATGTTGTCTAATAAGGATGAATGGGATTTATCAATGCCATTGACACAATGTAGCGTTAGAAACACAAAAACATGCAGCATGGGCGGTGTGTGCGATAATGGCGAGGGATACATGTGGCCCTTCTTCTGGAGAACATCAATATCTGAACATTGTGCCTTCATAATACAAATTATATTACACCAAGTCATTCATTGTCCAGATTCGATCTACAAAGTATGGATATCAAGTCAGTATTACATGAAAAATGCCAGCATGGCAGCTTGCTGAGACTTGTAGTTCTACACCAGGCATATCTCCAGGTTGATTCCATGAGTAATTTGTTAATCTGAAGCAATATCCATATTCAGTCATATTCCCATCTAAATGGTGGCCTGGCTACAATATATATTATTTCCTTTCAGATAAGTCATAGATTTCAATGTGTTTTATCATCAGTATATTATAAAGGATCCTGTTAATGCAACAGCTAGCTGCACCTACCCAGCAGAACATCAGACCATTGAGGGCATCACCACTGACAGGTCTATCATGCATGCACAAAAACATTTACCGAATGTGTCTCTGGCTGCTGCCAGCGTGCTGCTTGTCTGGACATATTGCTCCAATCGTATGCATCCGTCTTCCTCCTTGTAACATTTTATTTAAGGACTAACTGGAGAGGTCAGGGCTCCAACCCTGCTGGGGAGCTCATTGCATAAAGCTTGTTAATCTGCCTGAGATTTTGGTGATCAGAAGAAACCTTCATGATAGCCCCTCCGTTCTCTTATATGCCACCATGAGTGGGCACAGAACCCAACATAAACTGCCTCAAGATTCAATAAAAGCATTTGACAATTGACACAATATGCACAATGTGGTCATTAGAAAAGATAACAACCACTTGGCCTCACTAAGGATATATACAAAGATCAGGGCTCCATGGATCACTAAGGGTATGGACAAAGATCAGGGTTGCATGGGTCACTAATGGCATGGACAAAGATCAGGGCACCATGGATGTCTAGGGGTATGGGCAAAGATCAGGGCTCCATGGATGTCTAGGGGTATGGGCAAAGATCAGGGCTCCATGATTCACTAAGGGTATGGGCAAAGATCAGGGCTCCATGGATGTCAAGGGGTATGGGCAAAGATCAGGGCTCCATGATTCACTAAGGGTATGGGCAAAGATCAGGGCTCCATGGATGTCTAGGGGTATGGGCAAAGATCAGAGCTCCATGGATGTCTAGGGGTATGGGCAAAGATCAGGGCTCCATGATTCACTTAGGGTATGGACAAAGATCAGGGCTCCATGGATGACCAAGGGTATGGATAAAGATCAGGGCTCCATGGGTCACTAAGGGTATGGATAAAGATCATGGCCCCTTGGATGACTAAGGGTATGGACAAAGATCAATGCTCTATGAATCACCAAGGGTATGGACAAAGATTAGGGCTCCATGGATGACTAAGGGTATGGATAAAGATCAGGTCTCCATGGATGACTAGGATGACTAAGGGTATGGACAAAGATTAGGACTTCATGGATGACTAGGATGATTAAGGGTATGGACAAAGACCAGGGCTTCATGGGTCACTAAGAGTCACTAAGGGTATGGACAAAGATCAGGGCTCCATAGATCTAGTGAACAGTCAAAGGTAAAAAGATAAAAGAAATGCCAAAATCAAAATGTACCATTTAGGAGTGCCTAAGGAAATGTGATTTCATTTGGCCTAATGCTCATGATTTCTATATTTTTTTTAAATAATAATAAGATAAATTACATAGAGATATGACTGCAGTATAATAACTCTACATGGCAAAGTTGTCCGAAAGTTGATTAGCAGCACGTAAAATTTTTCAACATATTTCTCATTATTCCCAATTGTGAAAGATCGCCTGGTGGATGAGTCTTTGTTGGTTAAGCTGGCCATGCAGATTGAAATAAAATGAAGCAATGCAAACTACCTTTACCAGTGAAGGGATCTAGAAGTATTAGTATTATCACTTACAGTTTTCAGTATATGTGATTGCTATAAAAAAAAAATCAGCAGAAGTTCCCATTATTGTGCTTGTTCTTTATCCATCCCATTGTGAGGAAAGGTTGACAGGACCGTGTGTTGTGCTAGATACAAATGTCCACAATGCATTGTTAGTTAGATACCTGTACCTTTATGGCCACCATATGTTGCTGGTTAGATACCTGTACCTTTATGGTCCCCCTTGTGTTATTGGTTATATACCTGTACCTTTATGGCCACCATATGTTGCTGGTTAGATACCTGTACCTTTATGGTCACCCTTGTGTTATTGGTTATATACCTGTACCTTTATGGCCACCATATGTTGCTGGTTAGATACCTCTACCTTTATGGTCACCCTTGTGTTGTTGGTTAGATACCTGTACCTTTATGGTCACCATATTTTGTTGGTTAGATACCTGTACCTTTATGTCCACCATATGTTGCTGGTTAGATACCTGTACCTTTATGGTCCCCCTTCTGTTATTGGTTATATACCTGTACCTTTATGGTCACCATATTTTGTTGGTTAGATACCTGTACCTTTATGTCCACCACATGTTGCTGGTTAGATACCTGTACCTTTATGGCCACCCTTATGTTGCTGGTTAGATACCTGTACCTTTATGTCCACCATATGTTGCTGGTTAGATACCTGTACCTTTATGGTCACCATATTTTGTCGGTTAGATACCTCTACCTTTATGGCCACCATATTTTGTCGGTTAGATACCTCTAACTTTATGGTCAATATATGTTGTTGGTTAGATACCTGTACCTTTATGGTCACCATATTTTGTTGGTTAGATACCTGTACCTTTATGGTCACCATATGTTGCTGATTAGATACCTGTACCTTTATGACGGCCCTTATGTTGGGTTCACACCAAAAAAAAACGAATTTTAGCTCATGTTCAGTTTGTACGGGTTAACATGTGTTCATGTTTTAAAGGTCATATGACTAGAATGACAAAATGCGGGTTGATGAACTTTATTCAGTTGGGCAAACAAAAATGTGCGCAATGCTCTTGCGTGAACGGGTTCTATTGAAGACAATAACTTGTCTATGCATTTTCCTGCATTTGAATGTGTGGTGTGAACAAGTCCTTTGGTGGTGCAAAGATCAGTGATAATATGCAATGCACTGTACCTACCTATAGAGCTCAGTATGGGAGAGCGAACTTAACACACAACCATTGCTCTTTGCTCATAGGATAGCAGTGAGCAGTGTGTGTGGTTGGTTGTTGGGTATACTAAGGATCAGATCAATAACTCATCTATTGTCTATGAGTAAAGTTATCCTCAAAGCGTTATGTTTAATACATTGTTAAAGAAGGGTTAATTAACCCATTAAATTCCAGAGGACGTGCCAATTAATTCAACACTGATAGGCTATTAGTTGTGTTAGCAGGCTGAAGCGTTTCTATAAATAATGTATAGAGCTGGTTGGTCCCGGCAGATAAACACTCATGCGGTTACAGAAAGACAACTGCGAGTCCCAAATATCAGCCTCTGCTTGTGTCGGTGCAAATCAGTGAGCATGCGTGTGTTTCTGATTCCTATAGACATATATTCTGTGTGTGCTGAGATAGAGCGCCGATCCAACGTCCAGGGTAATCCATATACAGCATAGCCCTGTACCCTCTATACATTCCATACGCTCTATACATTGTATATGTTCTCTTCCCTCTATACATTCTATACCTTCTATAATCTCTATATCGTCTATCAGCCATGTACACTCTATACATTCTATACGTTCTCTAATCTCTATATCGTCTATCAGCCCTCTACCCTCTATACATTCTATACGCTCTATACTTTCTATACGTTCTATAATCTCTATACCGTCTATAAGCTCTGTACACTCTATACATTATATACGCTCTATATGCTCTATACATTGTATATGTTCTCTACCCTCTATACATTCTATACGCTCTATACTTTCTATACGTTCTATAATCTCTATACCGTCTATAAACTCTGTACACTCTATACATTCTATACGCTCTATACATTGTATATGTTTTCTACACTCAATACATTGTATATGTTCTATATGCTTTATACCGTCTATAAGCTCTATACACTCTATATGCTCTATACGCTCTATACATTGTATATGTTCTATACGCTCGATACTTTCTATACGTTATATATGCTCTATACATTGTATATGTTCTATACGCTCTATACATTTTATAAGCTCTATACTCTATACACTCTATATGCTCTATGCACTCTATCCATGCTATGACTTCTATGTAATCTATACATTCTATGTGCCTTATACATTCTATATGTTCTATGGGCGCTATAAGCACTATACATTCTATAAGCACTATATGCTCTATACGCTGTATAAGCTCTATGCAGTCTATACACTCTATAAGTTCTATATACTCTTTACACTTAGTATGCTGTTTGCATGCTGTACACTCTATGTGCTCCGTACACTGTATACATCCTATCTGCTCTAGGCATGTGCATTTCGTTTCGTTCCGAATTGAAATTCGGATGAGTTTTCATTATTCGGACATTCGGATGCATCCAAATTAACGAATTACAATTCAACCGATGCCGAAATAACGTTTCGAATTGAAAAACCACGGACGAACTTCGAATCAAATTTGAAAAAAATTCGAATCGAATTCGATTTTTTTTTTATCGAATTCTAGTGGAATCGAATTTGAAAACAATTAGAATAGAATCGAAAATATTGGAAAGGATTGAATAGAAAAACAATAGAACAGAATAGAATAAAATACAATACATATATTATATTTTATTCTATTATGTTCTATTTTTTTTCTAGTCTATTTTCCATTTCTATTCTAATCTTTTCTAGTTGGAATTCGAAAAATTGGTCGCATTCGAAAATATTTCAACCAAATTCAAAAATATTTCTACCGGATTCGATAATATTTCATCCGCATTCGTTAATATTTCAACCAAATTCGATAATATTTCAACCAGATTCGAAATTATTCCAACTGAATAGAAAAGATTATAATAAACCATGTTCCGACATTCAAATTTCATATAGAATGAATTCAAATTCCAATTAGAAAAGATTAGAATAGAAATAGAAAATAGACTAGACTAGGGAAATGGCTGCTAATAGTTTGCAGGAGACCTGCAAAAAAAATAATGAAATAGATGCTTATAGTCTGCAGATCTGATGAGAAAATGAAATAGATACTAATAGTCTGCAAGAGATCTGCAAAAAAAATTATATAAATGCTAATAGTCTGCAGGAGATCGGATGGAAATAAATAGTAATCTGCAAAAAAAAAAAATGAAATAGATGCTAATAGTCTGCAGGAGATCTGCTGAAATAAAGGAAATGGCTGCTCTAATGCAAAAAAAGAAAAAGAAAAAAAAAATGAAATAGATGCTATTAGTCTGCAGGAGATCTGCAAAAAATTAAATAGATGTTAATATACTGCAGGAGATCTGATGGAAATAAATAGTAATCTGCAAAAAATCTGATTGAAATATTATCGAATCCGGTTGAAATAGTTTTGAATGCGGTTGAAATAATTTGGAATCATGTTGAAGTAATTTTGAATCCGGTAGAAATATTTTCGAATGTGGCCGATTTTTCTAATTTGGTCGAAAACGAAACGAAATCCGAAAACGAATTTAACGAATCTAACTAAACTAAATTAATTAATTAACGAATTAAAACGAAACAAAACAAATTTTTTCCTTTTGCACATGTCTAATCTGCTCTATATTCTCTATGTGCTGTATATACCCTATATGCTCTATACACTATATTCTCTATATGCTGCTGTTGTACCCTATATGTTCTATACACTATATATGCTTTAAATAATTGATATGATTTATATACTCTATATACATTATACACTCTATATACCCTATATGCTCTATATGCTCTATACACCATATATAGGCTTTAAATAATTGATATGCTCTATACACTCTATATACTCAATACACTCAATACGTTCTATATACTCTATATACTCTATATACTCAATACGCTCTATACACTCTATACACTCTATATACTCTATATACTCTATACACTCTATATACTCTATACACTCTATATACTCTATATACTCTATACACTCTATATACTCTACTCTATATACTCTATACACTCTATATACTCTATACACTCTATATACTCTATATACTCTATACACTCTATATACTCTACTCTATATACTCTACTCTATATACTCTATACACTCTATATACTCTATATACTCTATATACTCTACTCTATATACTCTATACACTCTATACACTCTATATACTCTATATACTGTATACACTCTATATACTCTATACGCTCTATATACTCTATATACTCTGTACACTCTATATACTCTATACACTGTATATACTCTATATACTCTATACACTCTATATACTCTATACACTGTATATACTCTATATACTCTATACACTCTATATACTCTATACGCTCTATATACTCTATATACTGTATACACTCTATATACTCTATACGCTCTATATACTCTATATACTCTATACACTCTATATACTCTATACACTCTATACACTCTATATACTCTATACACTCTATACACTCTATACACTCTATATACTCTATACACTCTATACACTCTATATACTCTATACACTCTATATACTCTATACACTCTATACACTCTATACACTCTATATACTCTATACACTCTATATACTCTATACACTCTATACACTCTATACACTCTATATACTCTATATACTCTATACACTCTATATACTCTATATACTCTATACACTCTATACACTCTATATACTGTATACACTCTATATACTCTATACGCTCTATACACTCTATACACTCTATACACTCTATACACTCTATATACTCTATACACTCTATACACTCTATATACTCTATACGCTCTATATACTCTATATACTCTATATACTCTATATACTCTATACACTCTATATACTCTATATACTCTATACACTCTATATACCCTATACGCTCTATATACTCTATACACTCTATATACTCTATATACTCTATATACTCTATACACTGTATATACTCTATACACTGTATATACTCTATACACTCTATATACTCTATATACTCTATACACTCTATATACTCTATACACTGTATATACTCTATACACTCTATATACTCTATATACTGTATACACTCTATATACTCTATACGCTCTATATACTCTATACACTCTATATACTCTATATACTCTATATACTCTATACACTCTATATACTCTATAAACTGTATATACTCTATACACTCTATATACTCTATATACTGTATACACTCTATATACTCTATACGCTCTATATACTCTATACACTCTATATACTCTATACACTCTATATACTCTATACACTCTATATACTCTATACACTCTATATACTCTATATACTCTATACGCTCTATATACTCTATATACTCTATACACTCTATACACTCTATATACTCTATATACTCTATACACTCTATATACTCTATACACTGTATATACTCTATACACTCTATATACTCTATATACTCTATACGCTCTATATACTCTATATACTCTATATACTCTATACACTCTATACACTCTATATACTCTATATACTCTATACACTCTATATACTCTATACACTGTATATACTCTATACACTCTATATACTCTATATACTGTATACACTCTATATACTCTATACGCTCTATATACTCTATACACTCTATATACTCTATATACTCTATACACTCTATACACTCTATATACTCTATAAACTGTATATACTCTATACACTCTATATACTCTATATACTGTATACACTCTATATACTCTATACGCTCTATATACTCTATACACTCTATATACTCTATATACTCTATATACTCTATATACTCTATACACTCTATACACTCTATATACTCTATACACTCTATACACTCTATACACTCTATATACTCTATATACTCTATACACTCTATATACTCTATACACTCTATATACTCTATACACTCTATATACTCTATATACTGTATACACTCTATATACTCTATACGCTCTATATACGCTATACACTCTATATACTCTATATACTCTATATACTCTATACACTCTATATACTCTATATACTCTATATACTCTATACACTCTATACACTCTATATACTTTTTACGCTCTATATACTCTATATACTCTATATACTCTATATACTCTATACACTCTATACACTCTATATACTCTATATACTCTATATACTCTATATACCCTATACACTCTATATACTCTATACGCTCTATATACGCTATACACTCTATATACTCTATATACTCTATATACTCTATACACTCTATATACTCTATATACTCTATATACTCTATACACTCTATACACTCTATATACTTTTTACGCTCTATATACTCTATATACTCTATATACTCTATATACTCTATATACTCTATACACTCTATACACTCTATATACTCTATATACTCTATATACCCTATACACTCTATATACTCTATACACTCTATATACTCTATATACTCTATATACCCTATACGCTCTATATACTCTATACACTCTATATACTCTATACACTCTACACGATGTATACGCTCTGTATGCTCCATACACCTCTATGTACAGCACAGCTCTGATATCACGGAAGGACAAACCTCTAAAATTCTCTTCTGCAGATCTGTTCACTTTTTTCTGTTCTGAAGTATTGGAGAAAAAACAAATGTGTACCTGAGATAGGAGAGGGAATTTCTGTATATTTCTAGCACTGTGTGAATGATAGAATGTAACAGATAAATGAATGAAATGTGTTGGATTAATCATAGAAGAGCAATTAAACAAACAAGTAAAAAAAAATGACAATAAAAAAACGTTTGGATGGATAAAAACCGCCGTGTCGGCCATTTAAGCCGAGGGGTGATGGATAGAGTTGATTCTGCAAGTAAAATGCAATTTTCCAAGGTAAATCCATGCGCCCCGCGTGCGTCCGCGCGCGCTCACATAGAAATCTTCACTCCACGGGGCTTGACACAGTTAGGATTCAAGTTGTATACTTGTACAATCACCAAATGTAAATGATTTATTGGAAATGATCAACCAATAGTAATAAATCAGGCAATAATCAATAAAGACTCCAATGGTGGTGATGGGGTAGATTTTGTGATCCTATGTAGGGCGGTGGGTCCTCAATGGACGTATTTTCCGATATTCAGCCTATGAGAGCCGCCAGGGTCAGACAGATGGGGGCAGTAGCAGCCATTGTTGTAGCAGAACGCATTATATGCAACGCTGCAGTTGCTATTCTCTTAAATGTGCGTTTTAGAAGTCTGTGGCTGTGATGATATACTGCTGGTGTCAGCATAGCATGTAGGATCGTTCGCTGCCATGTTACTCGCCTGCAATGATAACAAGCCTGTTGTACTTCTGCATAATGTAGAGAAAGCGCCACCATCCATTTACACGTGTCTCTGCGTTAAACTGCTACATATGCAGCAACGCTTAGAGGAGCCGCCGCCGCCGCTGCCATGGGAAAGCAATATATACATTGTAACCAGCAACACTAATTCATAGAGCTCCTTCTTCCCTCAAGGGCAGGTGGGTGATACTATGGACGGGAAGGATATATTCCCACATCCCCTGCAGTCATAATGCAGTACAAGCCCCTCTGGCAGCAGCAACACAATTAAAGGGACAGATCACAATCCAGGGCTGGTGAGGCTCAGCGCCGGGGGGGCCGGGGGGGGGGGGGCTCATGACGGCTGTAAAGGGAACATGTCAGGAGGAACTGACATCTAAGACAGGCTGGTTTCCCATCCAGAACTCGGAGGTGTCATTGCCTTAATCTTCAAAGCATTATTGATCACTGCGAAGACATGGCTCTGTGTGTAATATAGTATAGGCATGCTATGCCCCCCAGGCCTATCACTGCTGGGGGGGGGGGGGGGGGGTTTGACAGCTGACAACCCCCAGTACCAGGTAGGAGTCCTATCTGTCCTATGCAATGTCTATCCTGACAGCTTCCCTTTAATACAATAATTGCAGCCAAGGACCAAGGGTACAGTAGTAGACCTTTAAAGCATAACTTAGGACAGGGGGTAGGCGACCTTGGCCCTCCAGCTGTGGTCAAACTACAAATCCCATCATGCCTCTGCCTCTAGGAGTCATGCCTGTGATTGTCAGGGTCTTGCAATGTCTCCTGGGACTTGTAGTTATAAAACAGCTGGAGGGCCGAGGTTAGGGTGACCACATTTCCAAACTACCATTCAGGGACACCCCCCCTTCCCAAAAATCAGCTTGTGCTGTAACGAATCACAGCACAGTGATTAGACACAAGAGGCGGGATTTATGATTTCTCCAATCACAAGCAGGGGGCGGGGATTGTGCTCCTCCAGGCATTCCCGGCCAGGACAAGTACTGTCAGTGAGAAAAGCGGTGATGTGGCGCCCTTTTTTGGGGGCATCAGATTGGCCCGGGGGGGGGGGGGGTGGCTGTGTCAGTTTCATTCCGGGACACTGTATTGTCCTGGAATGAAGGTGCCCGAGACAGACCTGCAAAATGCGGGACTGTCCCGGGCAATCCGGGACACGTAGTCACCCTAGCCGAGGTTGCCTACTCCTGACTTAGGAGGTCATTTACTAAAAGGGATCTTTTTATTTCACTTATCATCTCATTTGTGTTCATTTCAGACACCTAAATCATGTGCAAAGAGATGGGAATCTAACAACGGGATGATCGACACACTCACTTAGTAAATCAGTCCGATTAGCTCTACGTTTCTAATATACGCCAATGCCTCCAACATCACAGAGGGTTTTCCAGGAAATATTAAAGTGGATGTAAACCCGAAATGTTTTATTTATTTTTTTGCTGTCACAATGTAGAGTAGAAGATTTCCTATCCTCTGTGCCAGGTCTTGCCACAAAGATTTAATCCAGCTCTGAGCAATCCTCTTTTATTGTTCAGTGAGATAAAACGGACAAACAGAGAAAAACTTTTGTCCGTTCCGCCCCTATGCTTTGAGTGACAGGTTATTTACATATCTTGTGCACTAGCTTTAGACCGGCATTATTTTTTAATTCCCACCCCCCACTCCTTTTCTGAAGTCATGTGGTTACTTTTCTGGATTTTGACTGGATGTTAGTGATCATAGCAGAAGGAATACACAGGAGAAAATGCATGTTGACAAGGGGAGTGTAGAGGTGGGCGGGGAGTCTACTGACATCACAACTCCTCCCACCGACCTCCGGACAACAGACCCACCCACAGAATCTGCAGTTTTTCAGTTCTTCTAACAGACAGAGGGGAGACATTTGACAGATAAGGATACATGCAGGAGGCATCTATATCCTTATAGATCAGCACTATGGCAGGAGATTAGAAAGGATGAGAGTGGCTTTACATCCACTTTAAGGACTCACAAGTATGACATCATGGCCTTCTGAGCAGCAATGGACAGATTATTGGTGAATTTTATGCTCTATACCAGTGGTCTCCAAACTGCGGCCCAGGGGCCAGATACGGCCCTTTCCTTGCCTTTATCCGGCCCTTGGGGCACTAATCCTCCCATTGATATGAGACACTATTCTGACATCTAACACCAACAATGGGGCACAATTTCTTCTACTGACTCCAATAATGGAGCACAATTACTCCCTATGATACCAAAGATGGGGCACTATTTCTCCTAACCTAATACCAAATGTAGTGAGGTTTACTCCTACTGATGCCAGAAAAATGTCCACACCCACTGGCCACGATCCGGCCCTCCTAAAGTCTGAAGGACGGTAAACCGGCCCTTTGTTTAGAAAGTTTGGAGACCCCCTGCTCTATACCTACAATTCCCTTTATGTTGGGTATAAGTATGTTGGGTGTAATGTAAATTAGGCGTAAGTTGGGTCACTCGCCAGGTGAATGTTGGGTGAATGCTGAGTGTTTGTTGAGTGACTCCTCAGGAAAGCTCCTACAATCCCCTGTAGGTTGGGTGTATGCATGGTGAATGTTGGGTCACTCACCAGGTAAGGTCTTACACTCCCTTGTATGTTGGGTCACTCGCCAGATAAGCTCCTACAGTCTCCGGTATATTGGGCGTGTGCCGGGGTGTATATTGGTTATATTGGTTAAAGGGTGGGTGTATTTCAGGTGTAAGTTGGGTCACTCACTAAGTAGGCACCCACATTCCCCTGTTTATTGAGCGTATGTTGGGTGAATGTTGGGCCACTCATTAGGTAAGCCCCTACATTCCCCTGTAGGTTGGGTGTGTGTTGGTTGAATGTTGGGTGTATGTATGGTGAATGTTGGTTTATTTGCCAGGTAAGTGCCTATAGGCAGTGCCGGATTTATAGGGGGGCAAAAGGGACAACTGCCCCTGCGCCCCCTGATAGAAGGGCCCCCCCTATATACAAAAATAATATAAAACAATATAATTTTTTTTTTTATAAAATAATAAAAAAAAGCCTGGAGGCCTGAACAGAGTGTTCTTTTACACCCATGGAGGGTTCCAGCTCTCTTGGGGCTGTTGCCCCTGGAGGCAGCTCCATTAAGATGAGAATCTGCAGTCTGGGCCTCAGCAGCTTTTGGGCTGAGCGCCTGGGGAAGATTGCTGAAGGGTTACTGGTTATGGTGGGCATTGAAGTCCTGGCCTGGAGTAGAATCTGGTTATCTCCCTCTCTGAGGGTGTACCTGTGGATGTTGGGTGGCAGACAGCTCCTTGGGCACTGTGAGTAAAGACCTTGCTGGGGACTAATAGTTGTGCAACATGCTGGAAGGGAAGTAAGTGGCAAGAGTGGTTGTACAGACTGCTGCTACAGGGTCCTAAATACAGAGGTGGGGGACTTGAGTCACATGACTTGACTTAAGTCAGACTTGAGTCACCTGTTTGAGGACTTGCGACTTGCTTGACAGAATTCAATAAATTACTCGACTTGACTTTGACTTGGGCTATATGACTTGCAATGACTTGGCACCACTAACACTAACCGCAAGCCGCCATCTGCCTACCTGATCAGCGTGTCATGCAGACAGACGGCGGCCATTGCAGTGTTCAAAAGCCACGCCTCCTCGTCTGTGATAGGCGGAACAGTGAATTTCACAGCAGGCAGTGTTCAGCCTATCACAGACATCCTCTTATCCTCGTCTGTGTTATGAGGATGAGCGGATGTCTGTGATAGGCGGAACACTGAATGCTGGGAAATTGAGTGTTCCGCCTATCACAGACGAGGAGGAGGCGCGGCTTTTGAATACTGGAATGGATGCCGCAGATCAGGTACACGGCTGACAGGCACAGTGAAGCATGGGCACAGTGAGACACGGACACAGTGAGGCACGGGCACAGTGAGGCATTGGGCACAGTGAGACACGGGCACAGTGAGGCATTGGGCACAGTGAAGCATGGGCACAGTGAGACACGGGCACAGTGAGACACGGGCACAGTGAGGCACGGGCACAGTGAGACACGGGCACAGTGAGACACGGACACAGTGAGACACGGACACAGTGAAGCATGGGCACAGTGAAGCATGGGCACAGTGAAGCATGGACACAGTGAAGCATGGGCACAGTGAAGCATGGGCACAGTGAGGCATGGGCACAGTGAGGCATAGGCACAGTGAAACATGGGCACAGTGAAGCATGGGCACAGTGAAGCATGGGCACAATGAGGCATGGGCACAGTGAGGCACAGTGAGGCATGGGCACATAACCAATATTATTTATTGTTATCCCTCCTATTATTTTTATACAGTATGGGGTAGATCAGTATTTTGACTTGATTTGTGACTTGACCAAAATAAATGACTTGACTTGACTTGCTTGACTTCTAGCCGGGACTCGACTTGACTTGCTTGCTTTTCGTAACAGTAACTTGGGACTTGCTTGAGACTTGAAGGTTAAGACTTGAGACTTGCTTGTGACTTGCACATGTGTGACTTACCCCCATGTCTGCCTAAATATACTGGCCATTCCCTGTTATTGGAAAATTAGAGAGAAGTTTGTCCTCCTATATTGGTCCTCAGGTTAATATACCTATTCCTGCTGCGTAGAGATAGCATGCCCTCACCATTGGTCCTTGGCTCAATATACCTATAGATAGCATGCCCTCCCCATTGGTCCTCAGCTCAATATACCTATAGATAGCATGCTCTCCCCATTGGTCCTTGGCTCAATATACCTATAGATAGCATGCTCTCCCCATTGGTCCTCAGCTCAATATACCTATAGATAGCATGCCCTCCCCATTGGTCCTCAGCTCAATATACCTATAGATAGCATGCTCTCCCCATTGGTCCTTGGCTCAATATACCTATAGATAGCATGCTCTCCCCATTGGTCCTCAGGTCAATATACCTATACCTGCTGCGTAGAGATAACATGCCCTCCTCATTGGTCCTCGGATCAATATACCTATATTTAGCATGCTCTCCCCAGTGGTCCTCGGCTCAATATACCTATAGATAGCATGCTCTCCCCCTTGGTCCTCAGGTCAATATACCTATTCCTGCTGCGTAGAGATAGCATGCCCTCCCCATTGGTCCTTGGCTCAATATACCTATAGATAGCATGCTCTCCCCATTGGTCCTTGGCTCAATATACCTATAGATAGCATGCTCTCCCCATTGGTCCTCAAGTCAATATACCTATACCTGCTGCGTAGAGATAACATGCCCTCCTCATTGGTCCTCGGATCAATATACCTATATTTAGTATGCTCTCCCCATTGGTCCTCGGCTCAATATACCTATAGATAGCATGCTCTCCCCATTGGTCCTCGGCTCAATATACCTATAGATAGCATGCCCTCCCCATTGGTCCTCAGCTCAATATACCTATAGATAGCATGCCCTCTCCTTTGGTCCTCGGCTCAATATACCTATAGATAGCATGCCCTCTCCTTTGGTCCTCAGGTCAATATACCTATACCTGCTGCGTAGAGATAACATGCCCTCCTCATTGGTCCTCGGCTCAATATACCTATACCTGCTGCATGGAGATAGCATGTTCTCGCCATCGTTGTATGGATCGGCTTTGTTCTGGTAATTGTCTTCTGGTCGTATCCATGTCCTGGTGTGATCAGACTGATATTACTGGATAGGAACGTAGATTATTGTAAGAGGGGGGCGAGGACTGATGTCCCCGGGGGTATGTACTCTGCACAGTGCCGCATGTTCATTCTATATAAATACAGGAAATAAAATGATCAATACCCATTGGTGTTAATTTGGGTGTTTTGATTGACAGCAGATATTGATCGGAGACCACAGACAGCAGTTATTTCTCGGCGTTGTATATTTCCATCTGTTTTGATGGGATAATTATTGATTTGCGCATACATCTTTTATAGTTTACTTCATACCAAGTGAAATTCAATCTGCAAAAATCTGTAATATTTTATGATTGGTCAGTCTACCCGCCATGACCTCACCTTCACCAACCATTAAGCAAAGCCAAACTTGAAAATGCAAGTTCTAAGAAAAAAATGTAATAAATTAAAAACCCTGAAATGTCCGTCCTGTTGTTTTACAAACTGTTAAAAGATTTGCTCACACGTGGCTTTAGCATCCCAAACCTTCATTTAATCAATTGTCTAATTACCTATCTGCGGGATTCAGCTGTTTCCAGGCACAATGCCCTCCAATGCAGCTGAAGGAGACTTTCCTCAGAGCCGAGCGGCCCGAGTCTTGTGTTTAATCCGCGACTTTACAACAGCCGCCCGCCATCCCTCCACCACACTTTGTCCGGAGCTGATAGAGAGCAGCAACAAAATTATTATTATACAGGATTTATATAGCGCTAACGTTTTGCATAGCCCTTTACATTATAATAGGAGACCGAACAATTAAAATACAATTCAATACCGGAGGATTGGGAGGGCCCTGCTCCTAAGAACTTACAACCTAATAAAGGGAAATTCATTTTTATATAAGCATATGCCAGAGGCGTAACTATAACCCCCAGGGTCCCGGATAAAGAAACCATGAAGTGTCCCCCTTGACCCCCAGCTCGTGCCCTTCCCGCTGTTCCGCTGATCCCAGGGCCCTTTACTCCCATTGTGGAGTCCTTTATTATGGTGCTTTATTGCCCTTCCTTTCAAACCTAGGGCACTTCCCTCCGAGCCCAGGGCCCTTCCCGCTGATCCCAGGGCCCTTTACTCCCATCACTGAGTCCTTTATTATGGTGCTTTATTGCCCTTCCCTCCGAGCCCAGGGCCCTTCCCGCTGATCCCAGGGCCCTTTACTCCCATCACTGAGCCCTTTATTGTGGTGATTTATTGCCCTTCCTTCTGAGCACAGGGCCGTTCCCTCTGACCCCGGGGCCCTTTACTCCCATTGTGGAGCCCTTTATTATGGTGCTTCATTGCCCTTCCTTTCAAATCTAGGGCCCTTCACTCCGAGCCCATGGCCCTTCCCGCTGATCCCAGGGCCCTTTACTCACATTGTAGAGCCCTTTATTATGGTGCTTTATTGCCCTTCCTTCCAAGCCTAGGGCCCCTTCCCACTGATCCCAGGGCCCTTTACCCCCATCATGGAGCCCTTTATTACGGTGCTTTATTGTCTTTCCTTCTAAACTGAGGGCACCTCGCCAATGTTCCCAGGGCCCTTTACTCCCATTGTGGAGCCCTTTATTATGGTGCTTTATTGCCCTTCCTTCTGAGCCCAGGGCCCTTCCCGCTGATCCTGGGGCCCTTTACTCACATCGTGCAGCCCTTTATTATGGTGCTTTATTGCCCTTCCCTTCAAGCCCAGGGCCCTTCCAACTGATCCCAGGGCCCTTTACTCCCATTGTGGAGCCCTTTATTTTGATGCTTTGTTGCCCTTCCTTCCAAGCCTAGGGCCCCTTCCCACTGATCCCAGGGCCCTTTACCCCCATCATGGAGCCCTTATTACGGTGCTTTATTGCCATTCCTTCTAAACTGAGGGCCCCTCCCCACTGTTCCCAGGGCCCTTAACTCCCATCATGGAGCCTTTTATTATGGTGCTTTATTGCCCTTCCCCCTGAGCCCAGGGCCCTTCCCACTGGTCCTTTATTGCCCTTCCTTCCAAGCCTGGGGCCTTTCCCACTGATCCCAGGGCCCATTACTCCCATTGTGGGGCCTTTTATTACGGTCCTCCTGTGGGACACTTTCACATGCTCTGCAGCAGGCCCCCTTTCCTGCCACCTTGGGCACCCCTCAGTGGGGGAGTGCCAGGGCCCAGTTGCATGCACGACCGTTGCAACCCTTGGAGTTCCACCTCTGGCATGTGCAGACATCACCAGCTTAAAGTGGAACTAAACCCGCCTATCCTTTTCAGCCAAGGAGGCTACCATCTTGGCCTCTGTTTGGTTGGCAGTTGCCATGGTGCTGCACATGCGATCAGTTATGACAGCAGCCATTTGATGGCTTGACAGTTCAGTTGAGAGTACAAGAAACTGTGATCATTATCACTCATTTCGTGCCTTGAATGTAACTGTTTTGTGAAGCATTTGAACTGATGGGTTTAGTTCCACTTCCAAGTGTACAGCAAGCCGCAGCTTATTTAATTTTTTTGTGAGTGAAGAAGGATTAGCATTATGAATGAGTTATCCATCGATGGGAAATCTCTCAAATGAAGCAATGAATAGCAGTAAAAAGTAGAAGGGATGCTAATTATTGGTGAGCTTGGATTGAGGCTTGGAATCTGTCCGAACCCAAGTTCCTTCAAACCTGGATCTGTCGTTGCCGGGCCAATGGGCTACAGATGGGAGATTAACCTAATATGGCCACAATGGGTCAATGACATTGACCCAATAGGACCATGTGCCCATATTAGGTCAATGATGTCACAAACCCTTTAAATTAGACCTCCATCCCTTTGATAGTTGTCTCTAGATGTCTCCATTGGAATATACTGTATCCCTTCCACCTGACACCAATAACATTTTGGATTTCCTCCATTTTATGTCCTTTTTATGCACACTGCAGGACTCGCCTCTAGTGTTTGGACTAGAATCCAAACACACATGTGTGAGTCCACCAGGAAGTGGTCACCTCTACCGGCCAATCATCTGCAGCCAGGGCATTCTCCACAGCTCCATGTACAGTAAACAAGGGACCTGTATACATGCAGCTGTGGGGCGAAGAATGCCCCGGCCGCAGATGATTGGCCTCTACAGGTGACCACTTCCTGGTGGTCTCACACATGTGAGTTCCGATTAGGTTAGTCCAAACACGCTCAAGTTCATTGCTTATCCCCATATTGCCACCACAGCAGGGGATCTACATTATATATCAGGGGATCTATATATCCCCTTTTTTAGGCACAAAATGACCATCCAAATCTCAGGATAACTCCAACCAGACACAGGCTCCCCCAAGATGGCTGCTGGAGTCCTGTGCTGGGAAAAAGTCACCCAGTGCCCAGGACAAAGATGCCAAACTGTGCCCCCAGTCTGGGCAGGAGGTGGCTGGGCACCTGCATGCAGAACCCATCAGGTATGTTTACAGGCTACAGGAGCACTGCACTGACAGGAGGGAGGAGCTGGAGGGAGAGAGAGTGCAGCCCTGCCTTCTCCCGCCTCTCTTCTCCTCTCCCGACTCTCTCCCGGACACTTCTGCGCTCATCTATGGACTGTGCTCTCTCTCCCCTCCTGCCTCCTGCCAGTGTAGAGCTCCTGTGTGTCTGTGATTACCGCTGCCGGCTTCTGAATATAGGAGTGCTGCACTGACAGGACGAAGGAGCGGGAGAGAGAACACAGCCTGCACCGCTTCCCGGCTCTCTCTTTCTCTCCTCGCCACTCCTAACGCTGGGCTGACAGGAGTAGTAATGCTGATGTCGCTACTCCTGTCAGCCTTGTAACAGAAGGGATGCGCCCCCATTCCTACAGTAAACCATTGCGCCCGGGGGAAGCCGCCTCTCCTGCCCACCCGTTGTCCTGGCCCTGGCTGGAGTCCTGTGCTGAGGACAAGTCAATCCTCTGCAGGGAGCCCTCTAGAGCCCTTCTTAGGCACAAGGTGGGTTTCAAAATCTCGGACGAAATCCAATCAGACACGGGCTCCCCCAAGATGGCTCCAGGAGTCCTGTGCTGAGGACAAACCAATCCTCTGCAAGGTTCCCCTGGAGTCAGAGGTAAACAACAATTATGTGACTGATTTATTTACCTCTGGAACAGGGAAATAGTTTATTGGTCTGCGGTCCCGGCCTCACCCTGACAGGGGCTCAGCACCCTCAGCACCCTCAGCACCGGCCTCAATTCCTGTTCAATGATCATCTAAGGAGTAGATAAATGAGAAGCCGGAGAACATCCACATATCTGTGTGACGGGTCATTTATCGTCTCTGCACTCCGTCACTCACACAAGTAGAGAGCAGAGCGGTGTTGCATGTGAGAAGCCATGCTTACTATCCCGCGTCTCTGAGCACAAAAACATCCGCTTGGGTTTAGACATTGACAGCGACTCTGAGGATAGCGCTCTACGGAGGAATATTTAAAGGCTTAGTTCACCTTTCACAAACAGCTGCCTATGCAGGTAAAGGGGGGACTGTAGATGAAACCCCACTGTGCAGCTTGAATTATTGGTGACCAATGTCCCTGTTGTAGGTTTAGGCCATTTACATACCTCCAAGAATCTGCCCGAAAAACTCATAGAATTGGCCTCCCCCATTCTAGCTGTTAGGGTTAAGGGCTAGGATTAGGGTTAGGATTAAGGGCTAGGGTTAGGTTAGGGTTAAGGGCTAGGGTTAGGGTTAGATATTAAGGTTAACCCTAACTTTAACCCTAACTAACATTTTACCCTAACCCTAATCCTAGCCCTTAACCCTAGTCCTAACATTTAACCTGAATCTCAGCCCTTAACCCTAACCCTAATCCTTAACCCTAACCCTAACATTTAACCCTAATCCTAGTCCTTAACCCTAACTCTAACCCTAATGTCAATAGTTGCAGCCGGTGAACTTTTCATTCAGTCCTTGATGGCAGTTGGCTTACAGCATAGCGAGCGCTGATTGACAGCCCTGACTTGCCGGGAATTCCGAGGTTTAGCACCTCGATGGTCGGCACACAAGAGTCTCTATAAACAAACCGCAAGGACTCCTATATTCTTCTCGTCCTTCGCGGCGGCGGTTAATGATGGGATGTGGGGTTCCAGCATCTTGTACCTCTGGACCCCTTTACATTACACAGCACCGCACCTCTGGACCATTTTACATTACACAGCACCCTGGACCCCTTTACATTACACAGCCCCGCACCTCTGGACCATTTTACATTACACAGCACCCTGGACCCCTTTACATTACACAGCCCCGCACCTCTGGACCATTTTACATTACACAGCACCCTGGACCCCTTTACATTACACAGCCCCGCACCTCTGGACCATTTTACATTACACAGCACCTTGGACCCCTTTACATTACACAGCCCCGCACCTCTGGACCATTTTACATTACACAGCACCCTGGACCCCTTTACATTACACAGCCCCGCACCTCTGGACCATTTTACATTACACAGCACCCTGCACATGTGGACCCCTTTATATTACACAGCACCCTGCACCACTGGACCCCTTTACATTACACAGAACCCTGCACCACTGGACCCCTTTACATTACACAGAACCCTGCACCACTGGACCCCTTTACATTACACATCACCCTGCATCACTGGACCCCTTTACATTACACAGCACCCTGCACCACTGGACCCCTTTACATTACACATCACCCTGCATCACTGGACCCCTTTACATTACACAGCACCCTGCACCTCTGGAACCCTTTACATTACACAGAACCCTGCACCTCTGGACCCTTTTACATTACACAGCACCCTGCACCTCTGGAACCCTTTACATTACACAGCACCCTGCACCTCTGGAACCCTTTACATTACACAGCACCCTGCACCTCTGGAACCCTTTACATTACACAGCACCCTGCACCTCTGGACCCTTTTACATTACACAGCACCCTGGACCCCTTTACATTACACAGCACCGCACCTCTGGACCATTTTACATTACACAGCACCCTGGACCCCTTTACATTACACAGCCCCGCACCTCTGGACCATTTTACATTACACAGCACCCTGCACCTGTGGACCCCTTTACATTACACAGCACCCTGCACCTCTGGGTCCCTTTACATTACACAGAACCCTGCACAACTGGACCCCTTTACATTACACATCATCCTGCACCTCTGGACCCCTTTATATTACACAGCACCCTGCACCTCTGGACCCCTTTACATTACACAGCACCCTACACCTCTGGACCCCTTTACATTACACATCACCCTGCATCACTGGACTCCTTTACATTACACAGCACCCTGCACCTCTGGAACCCTTTACATTACACAGCACCCTGCATCACTGGACCCCTTTACATTACACATCACCCTGCAACTCTGGACCCCTTTACATTACACAGCACCCTGCACCTCTGGACCCTTTTACATTACACAGCACCCTGGACCCCTTTACATTACACAGCACCGCACCTCTGGACCATTTTACATTACACAGCACCCTGGACCCCTTTACATTACACAGCCCCGCACCTCTGGACCATTTTACATTACACAGCACCCTGCACCTGTGGACCCCTTTACATTACACAGCACCCTGCACCTCTGGGTCCCTTTACATTACACAGAACCCTGCACAACTGGACCCCTTTACATTACACATCATCCTGCACCTCTGGACCCCTTTACATTACACAGCACCCTGCACCTCTGGACCCCTTTACATTACACAGCACCCTACACCTCTGGACCCCTTTACATTACACATCACCCTGCATCACTGGACTCCTTTACATTACACAGCACCCTGCACCTCTGGAACCCTTTACATTACACAGCACCCTGCATCACTGGACCCCTTTACATTACACATCACCCTGCAACTCTGGACCCCTTTACATTACACAGCACCCTGCACCTCTGGACCCTTTTACATTACACAGCACCCTGGACCCCTTTACATTACACAGCACCGCACCTCTGGACCATTTTACATTACACAGCACCCTGCACCTCTGGGTCCCTTTACATTACACAGAACCCTGCACAACTGGACCCCTTTACATTACACATCACCCTGCACCTCTGGACCCTTTTACATTACACAGCACCCTGCACCTCTGGACCCTTTTACATTACACAGCACCCCACAGTTTGTTACACAGACACCCCCTAACAGTTCTCGACCCCCTGCATGTTACACAGACCTCCCTACAGTACAGACCCCCTCCCTACAGTACAGACCCCCCCTACATTACAACTCTCCTCTACAATACAGACCCCCCTACATTACAGACCCCCTCTACAATACAGACCCCCTCCCTACAGTACCGACCCCTTCCCTACAGTACAGACCCCACTACATTACAGACCCCCTCTACAATACAGCCCCCCCTACATTACAGACCCCCTCTACAATACAGACCCCCTCTACAATACAGACCCCCTCCCTACAGTACAGACCCCCCTACATTACAGACCCCCCTCTACAATACGGACCCCCCTACAATACAGACCCCCTTACAATACAGAACCCCCTACAATACAGACCCCCCTACATTACAGCCCCCCCGACAATACAGACCCCCCTACAATACAGAACACCCCTACACTTCAGACCCCCCTACACTACAGAACCCCCCTACATTTCAGACCCCCCTACAATACAGAACCCCCCTACATTTCAGACCCCCCTACAATACAGAACCCCCTACATTACTGACCCCCCCTACAATACAGAACCCCCCTACATTTCAGACCCCCCTTACAATACAGAACCCCCCCTACATTTCAGACGCCCCCTACAATACAGAACCCCCCTACATTACAGACCCCCCTACAATACAGACCCCCCTACAATACAGAACCCCTATATTACAGACCCCCCTACAATACAGAACCCCCCCTACAATACAGAACTCCCCTACAATACAGATCCCCCTACATTAAAGACCCCCCTACAATACAGAACCCCCCTACATTTCAGCCCCCCCTACAATACAGAACCCCCCTACATTACAGACCCCCCCTACAATACAGACCCCCCTACAATACAGAATCCCCCTATATTACAGACCCCCCTACAATACAGAACTCCCCTACAATACAGATCCCCCTACATTAAAGACCCCCCTACAATACAGAACCCCCCCTACATTTCAGACCACCCCTACAATACAGAACCCCAGCCCCTACAATACAGAAACCCCCTATAATACAGACCCCCCTTCAGACCCATAATGTACCTCAGATCAGGGCGGGACTGCATGTCGGGTCCCCTTCCCCTGTGCAGACATAAAGGAGGAGGGGGAGGCGGCTTCACTCTGCTTGGCTGTGTGAGACAGCCGAGCCGAGACTGATCAGATCATCAGAGCCGCGGCCACCGTGCCAGAGAGAAGGGGATCATTGTGGGTCCCGGCCCCCTGATGTGCCGACGGGTGTCACTCGAGTGCGGCTCCGACTCGCAGCTGAGAGTGCACTGGGGGAGACGTGACATGTGGCCCGCGGGCCGTCGTGGCCCACCGCCCGGTATGCCCTATGGCCAGTCCGGGCCTGGATGTGGGTTAAGAAATGCTCCAGTTCCAAGTCACATGACCAGATGCTTGAATGTTGGTCATATGGCATGTCATAGAGAGGAGACCCACCTTTTAGTTGTAGGAAGCAGGTCGTGAAATGCTCCAGCTGGAATGCTGGTCATGTGACACATGGCAGGTTGGCATTTTGGATTCCAACATCAGTAGAGTCTTTACATTCCTTGAATGAAGGTCCTGCTGATTCCATCACTGCTGTGCTCCACAGATGCAGCTTCAGGGAACGTGACTGAAATCCAGAGTGTTTGAGGACTTCATATAGACAACTGACTGATATGTTTTGATGCTTGTTGACTTGAGAGCTCTATGGAGGCGTTAGAATGATAAGAGCTTTCTATGGAGGCATTAGAATGATAAGGGTTTTCTATGGAGCCAATAAAATTTGAAAGGCTTTCTATGGAGGCATTAGAATGATAAGGGTTTTCTATGGAAGCATTAGTATAAGGACTTTCTATGGAGGCATTAGAATGATAAGGGTTTTCTATGGAAGCATTAGAATAAGGACTTTCTATGGAGGCATTAGAATGATAAGGGTTTCTATGGAGGCATTAGATTAGAATGATAAGAACTTTCTATGGAGGCATTAGAATGATAAGGGTTTTCTATGGAGGCATTAGAATGATGAGGGCTCTCTATGGAGGCATTAGAATGATAAGAACTTTCTATGGAGGCAATAGAATGATAAGGGTTTTCTATGGAGGCATTAGAATGATAAGAACTTTCTATGCAGGTATTAGAATGATAAGGGTTTTCTATGGAGGCATTAGAATAAGGACTTTCTATGGAGGCATTAGAATGATAAGGGCTTTCTATGGAGCCAATAAAATCTTAAAGGCTTTCTATGGAGGCATTAGAATGATAAGAACTTTCTATGGAGGCATTAGAATGATAAGGGCTTTCTATGGAGGCATTAGAATGATAAGGGTTTTCTATGGAGCCAATAAAAATTTAAGGACTTTCTATGGAGGCGTTAGAATGATAAGGACTTTCTATGGAGGCGTTAGAATGATAAGGACTTTCTATGGAGGCATTAGAATGATAAGAACTTTCTATGGAGGCATTAGAATGATAAGGGGTTTCTATGGAGGCATTAGAATGATAAGAACTTTCTATGGAGGCATTAGAATGATAAGGGTTTTCTATGGAGGAATTAGAATGATAAGGGTTTTCTATGGAGGCATTAGAATGATAAGGACTTTCTATGGAGGCGTTAGAATGATGAGGGCTTTCTATGGAGGCATTAGAATGATAAGGACTTTATATGGAGGCATTAGAATGATAAGGAATTTCTATGGAGGCGTTAGAATGATAAGGGCTTTCTATGGAGGCATTAGAATGATAAGGACTTTATATGGAGGCATTAGAATGATAAGGAATTTCTATGGAGGCGTTAGAATGATAAGGGCTTTCTATGGAGGCATTAGAATGATAAGGACTTTCTATGAAGGGGTTAGAATGATAAGGACTTTCTATGGAGGCATTAGAATGATAAGGGCTTTCTATGAATGTGTTAGAATGATAAGGGCTTTCTATGGAGGCATTAGAATGATAAGGGCTTTCTATGGAGGCATTAGAATGATAAGGACTTTCTATGAAGGGGTTAGAATGATAAGGACTTTCTATGGAGGCATTAGAATGATAAGGGATTTCTATATAGAATGCTGCTCCTAACATGAATGATTTGCTCACCAGCTCAGTCCGGGGGTCACAAAGATGCCAGGAAATCAGTCATCTAAAATATATAAAGAGGCGTCATAGAGGGCAGACACAAGGGAACCCTATAGAGGGCAGACACAAGGGAACCCTATAGAGGGCAGACACAAGGGAACCCTATAGAGGGCAGACACAAGGGAACCCTATAGAGGGCAGACACAAGGGAACCCTATAGAGGGCATACACAAGGGAACCCTAAAGAGGGCAGACACAAGGGAACCCTAAAGAGGGCAGACACAAGGGAACCCTATAGAGGGCAGACACAAGGGAACCCTATAGAGGGCAGACACAAGGGAACCCTATAGAGGGCAGACACAAGGGAACCCTATAGAGGGCAGACACAAGGGAACCCTATAGAGGGCAGACACAAGGGAACCCTATAGAGGGCAGACTCAAGGGAACCCTATAGAGGGCAGACACAAGGGAACCCTATAGAGGGCAGACACAAGGGAACCCTATAGAGGGCAGACACAAGGGAACCCTATAGAGGGCAGACACAAGGGAACCCTATAGAGGGCAGACACAAGGGAACCCTTGATCTAGAGATCCCATCGTCCTGAACATGGTTGCAGAATGGACCGCCATTCATTCGTTCTTCTGGTGGGAACATTTGAGGAACTATTTATAATAAAAATGAAATAGTATGAAAAGAGTGTAGCGACCTCACCTCTCACTCCCTCCTTCTCTGTCAATGTCAATGGCTCTCGTCTAGGGGGACCAGGGAGGAGAGTGTGACGCACCACCAGCTCGTATCCTCTTGTGTGTAGAGGTGTGAGCTATAACCAATTACCTTCGGGTCTGTGCCCCTGTCCAGAGCCAAAACTTCCCTTGAAAATGACCTTTAACTCCCAGAAAGCCAAGTTCCACACCATTGAAAGTCCAACACTTATTTATTCTTCAGAGCAATAAATAGTCCTTTTAGCTCAGCAGACTGGTTAGACAACGAACAGACAAGGTGAAGAGGAAGGTCCAGGCACAAACATGAACTTGATACTCTCCTGTTTCGGTGTGCGCAAACAGGCTTGGCGCACGGTCGCTGCCACTGACCGGGTGAATTGGACTTAAGGCCTCTGCCGACGACCTGGGTTTCAGTTGGGTCGCTGCCACCGACCATGAGAACATGAACTACCTTCTTGAGATGCGGCCCCTGTCAGGGGAGTCATCCATCTGGATGGTCACCAGAGGCCTCCACCGTCACCAGCCAATGCTGCGCTGGATCTCCGGGAAGGTCACTTCTCTGGTCCCCCTTGTCCTAGATTCGGGTGTCCAATACCGGAGGACACCCTAGGAATCCTCCATCCCTTGCGGGACCCAGTCGAAGGTACTGGGCCCCAGGCCTCCAGAGAGTACCTCACCCCAGACTAAAGGTGTCTGGGGTGGAATTGCAGCTCTGTCCCCGGGCCGAGGGTGCCCGGAGACCACCAGCACTCACACCCAGGCTGAAGGTACCTGGGCGTGGACCCCGGGCGGAAGATGTCCGCCCCTTTTATCCCCTCTCCCAGCATGCACAGCAGGTTCCCCGCCCCGCCGTAGCACTGCCGAGAGAGGACAAAAAGGCACAGACCTACAATGGTGGTTCAACGCCGGCCTATGGCAACAGCGCCACCTATAGGCCGCAGGGAACTGGACACCATTGATATCCTCCACAGGCATAAAATTGATGCATGAACCCTAACAATTGCTGCATCTGAGCCATTTATCACTCAGATGCCTCCCCTAAATGTAACCACCTGCTACAAGAGTATGAGAAAAAAAAGTGCCTTGTCCCCCCCCCCCCCCAGGCTGACCAATCACGTTCCATGTTTCATCCTGCAGGAAAATAGAAGGAGGAGTCTGGTTGGTGACAATCGTCACATTTTGTTCCCAATTCCCATTTTTTTCCCCCACAATTTTTCTCTAAAGCGTTCCGCAGTCACTTGTCTGTATTACAAAACCGTATTTCTGCTTCTTGTTCCAGAATTAAGGATGCTTTGAAGAATCTGTCACATAAAACCATGTCAACGTTTCGTAGATTAAAAACGCTTCCAAAAATCATTCTTCTTTTTAAAGTCACAGCGCTATGGAGGAGAAACTCTGCGGTTTTGGCTCCTCCCCACCAAACCTCCACATTGATGGAGTCGGGAGGAGGAGCTGCCAATGGGCGTTCCTAAGGTGAGGATGGCGTCACATGGAGGTGGCCATAGAAGAATGTTATCTACCCACCCAACAGCTATAATTCTGCTTTTCTTGGTGAAAAAGTCTCTTTAAATCAGAACTAAACTCTCCCAATCATCTCTATAATCCTCATGCTACTCGTATTACTAAATGGATAGGAAGATATATTAGATTTACTTCTTTTATTTTTCTTCCTATTTCTTCAGTGGTCTTTGTGGTTTCTGGCCCAGGACAAAATGATGTCATACATCCCGGGGGAGGGGCTCTCTCAGCTAAGCACATCCTCCTGCCTGCATGCCTGAGCTAAGGGCAGATGGATTCCAGGAAGTAAATGCTGCATGAATCACCTGCCCTTTACCTAACATGGCTACAGCTAGAAAAGCTTGGGGGGGGGGGGGGTTCAAAGTGATTACGCAACCAAATAAAGCATGGAGGCATGGATGAATGGAAGGAGACATGGATAAATGGAAGGAGACATGGATGAATGGAAGGAGACATGGATGAATGGAAGGAGGCATGGATGAATGGTAGGAGACATGGATGAATGGAAGGAGGCATGGATGAATGGAAGGAGACATGGATGAATGGAAGGAGACATGGATGAATGGTAGGAGACATGGATGAATGGAAGGAGGCATGGATGAATGGTAGGAGACATGGATGAATGTAAGGAGACATGGATGAATGGAAGGAGACATGGATGAATGGAAGGAGACATGGATGAATGGAGGGAGGCATGGATGAATGGAAGGAGGCATGGATGAATGGAAGGAGACATGGATGAACGGAAGGAGACATGGATGAATGGAAGGAGACATGGATGAATGGAAGGAGGCATGGATGAATGGAAGGAGACATGGATGAATGGAAGGAGACATGGATGAACGGAAGGAGACATGGATGAATGGAAGGAGACATGGATGAATGGAAGGAGACATGGATGAATGGAAGGAGACATGGATGAATGGAAGGAGACATGGATGAATGGTAGGAGACATGGATGAATGGAAGGAGGCATGGATGAATGGTAGGAGACATGGATGAATGGAAGGAGACATGGATGAATGGAAGGAGACATGGATGAATGGAAGGAGGCATGGATGAATGGAAGGAGACATGGATGAACGGAAGGAGACATGGATGAATGGAAGGAGACATGGATGAATGGAAGGAGACATGGATGAATGGAAGGAGACATGGATGAATGGTAGGAGGCATGGATGAATGGAAGGAGACATGGATGAATGGAAGGAGACATGGATGAATGGAAGGAGACATGGATGAATGGAAGGAGACATGGATGAATGGAAGGAGACATGGATGAATGGTAGGAGGCATGGATGAATGGTAGGAGGCATGGATGAATGGAAGAACATGGATGATTGGGGAGTTTGCTTTGAATATAACAAGTAAATTGAATAGTGTTTTCAGTCTGTGGCACTCAATTACAGTTTCGTTTCGCTTTAACTTTAGGTTTAGAAAGCTTACATAATTATTGTTATATAACATTTATTATTTATGTTTTCATATGTTTACTTTGACCTCATATTGCATCTGCTTTTTACAGTTTATTAATAACTAGTGTTGGATTTATTCTTTCTGTGATATTAAGTTATTACCTCCAGAGTGCCCCCTTACATCATCCTCCAGAGTGCCCCCTTACATCATCCTCCAGAGTGCCCCCTTACATCATCCTCCAGAGTGCCCCCTTACATCATCCTCTAGAGTGCCCCCTTACATCCTCCAGAGTGCCCCCTTACATCATCCTCCAGAGTGCCCCCTTACATCATCCTCTAGAGTGCCCCCTTACATCCTCCAGAGTGCCCCCTTACATCATCCTCCAGAGTACCCCCTTACATCATCCTCCAGAGTACCCCCTTACATCCTGCAGAGTGCCCCCTTACATCATCCTTCAGAGTGCCCCCTTACATCATCCTCCGGAGTGCCCCCTTACATCATCCTTCAGAGTGCCCCCTTACATCATCCTTCAGAGTGCCCCCTTACATCATCCTCCAGAGTGCCCCCTTACATCCTGCAGAGTGCCCCCTTACATCCTTCAGAGCGCCCCCTTACATCATCCTCCAGAGTGCCACCCTATGTCCTTCTCCTCCCGAGTGCCCCGTAAGTTAGTGCCCTCTTATACCCTCCTGGTCTTTCAGAGTGCCACCAAAGTTAGTGCCTTCTTAGGTCCTGCTTCTCCAGAGTGCCTCCTACTAGGCTTGTGCAATTCGTTTCATAACGAATCCAAATTTGTACGAATTTAGCAACTTTCGGACGTTCAGAAGCATCCGAATTTCCGAACAAAGCAATTACGAATAAAACCGAATCCAAAATAAATTATATCGCAAATAGCGAATTTTCCAAATGCCTTCGGCATAATTCGTTGTTGCGTTAATGCGGCCTAATGCAACAGCAAATCGACTTGTTGTGATCCGTCACGGAAAATTACGAATCAACGAACCAAAAAAAAAGTTACAGATCCATACGAAGCACAATAACACTCTGCTCTGCTCTCTGCTCCTCCCTCACCGTGCTGAACTCCCTCTCAAAATGGTGTACAGGGGCGGAGTCTACAGCCGCATGTAAAAAACGAAAGTAAAATACAAGATTTTGAATCGTTACAAATAACCGCAATGTATTTAGAAAAGTACAAATCCATTCGAAGCACATTGGGCATAATAGGCAGCGCCGTTGTGAGAGAGACGCGGAAAATTACAAATCAACAAACCCCAAAAAAAAGTTAGGAAAGTAGGAGTTGTGTCCAGAATCAACGAAAAACAACGTACTCTACCGAAAGTACGAATTATAAATCAACTAAAAAGAAGGCTTTACATTAATACCAATCATTCCGATTCAACGAAAAATGTTGCTTGCGAAAATACGAATTAGTCCGAACACGAAAAATCCCGTCTAGCAAAATTACGAATGATTACGAATCAACAGGACCGGAAAGAACCTAAACGAAACGAATGTTTCCGCTGTGCACTTATGTCCTCCTCCTCCAGAGTGCCCCCTTATGTCCTCCTCCTCCTGAGTGCCCCCTTATGTCCTCCTCCAGATTGCCCCCTTATGTCCTCCTCCTCCAGATTGCCCCCTTATGTCCTCCTCCTCCAGAGTGCCCCCTTATGTCCTCCTCCTCCAGATTGCCCTCTTATGTCCTCCTCCTCCAGATTGCCCCCTTATGTCCTCCTCCTCCAGAGTGCCCCCTTATGTCCTCCTCCTCCAGAGTGCCCCCTTATGTCCTCCTCCTCCAGAGTGCCCCCTTATGTCCTCCTCCTCCTGAGTGCCCCTCTATGTCCTCCTCCAGAGTGCCCCCTTATGTCCTCCTCCTCCTGAGTGCCCCCCTATGTCCTCCTCCAGATTGCCCCCTTATGTCCTCCTCCTCCAGATTGCCCTCTTATGTCCTCCTCCTCCAGATTGCCCCCTTATGTCCTCCTCCTCCAGAGTGCCCCCTTATGTCCTCCTCCTCCAGAGTGCCCCCTTATGTCCTCCTCCTCCAGAGTGCCCCCTTATGTCCTCCTCCTCCTGAGTGCCCCTCTATGTCCTCCTCCAGAGTGCCCCCTTATGTCCTCCTCCTCCTGAGTGCCCCCCTATGTCCTCCTCCAGATTGCCCCCTTATGTCCTCCTCCTCCAGAGTGCCCCCTTATGTCCTCCTCCTCCTGAGTGCCCCCCTATGTCCTCCTCCAGAGTGCCCCCTTATGTCCGCCTCCTCCAGAGTGCCCCCTTATGTCCTCCTCCTCCTGAGTGCCCCCTTATGTCCTCCTCCTCCAGAGTGCCCCCTTATGTCCTCCTCCTCCAGAGTGCCCCCTTATGTCCTCCTCCTCCTGAGTGCCGCTCTATGTCCTCCTCCAGAGTGCCCCCTTATGTCCTCCTCCTCCTGAGTGCCCCCCTATGTCCTCCTCCAGATTGCCCCCTTATGTCCTCCTCCTCCAGAGTGCCCCCTTATGTCCTCCTCCTCCTGAGTGCCCCCCTATGTCCTCCTCCAGAGTGCCCCCTTATGTCCGCCTCCTCCAGAGTGCCCCCTTATGTCCTCCTCCTCCTGAGTGCCCCCTTATGTCCTCCTCCTCCAGATTGCCCCCTTATGTCCTCCTCCTCCAGAGTGCCCCCTTATGTCCTCCTCCTCCTGAGTGCTCCCCTATGTCCTCCTCCAGATTGCCCCCTTATGTCCTCCTCCTCCAGATTGCCCCCTTATGTCCTCCTCCTCCAGATTGCCCCCTTATGTCCTCCTCCTCCAGAGTGCCCCCTTATGTCCTCCTCCTCCAGAGTGCCCCCTTATGTCCTCCTCCTCCTGAGTGCCCCCCTATGTCCTCCTCCAGAGTGCCCCCTTATGTCCGCCTCCTCCAGAGTGCCCCCTTATGTCCTCCTCCTCCTGAGTGCCCCCTTATGTCCTCCTCCTCCAGATTGCCCCCTTATGTCCTCCTCCTCCAGAGTGCCCCCTTATGTCCTCCTCCTCCTGAGTGCTCCCCTATGTCCTCCTCCAGATTGCCCCCTTATGTCCTCCTCCTCCAGATTGCCCCCTTATGTCCTCCTCCTCCAGATTGCCCCCTTATGTCCTCCTCCTCCAGAGTGCCCCCTTATGTCCTCCTCCTCCAGAGTGCCCCCTTATGTCCTCCTCCTCCAGATTGCCCCCTTATGTCCTCCTCCTCTATGTCCTCCTCCTCCAGAGTGCCCCCTTATGTCCTCCTCCTCCTGAGTGCCCCTCTATGTCCTCCTCCAGAGTGCCCCCTTATGTCCTCCTCCTCCTGAGTGCCCCCCTATGTCCTCCAGATTGCCCCCTTATGTCCTCCTCCTCCAGAGTGCCCCCTTATGTCCTCCTCCTCCTGAGTGCCCCCCTATGTCCTCCTCCAGAGTGCCCCCTTATGTCCTCCTCCTCCTGAGTGCCCCCCTATGTCCTCCTCCAGATTGCCCCCTTATGTCCTTCTCCTCCAGAGTGCCCCCTTATGTCCTCCTCCTCCTGAGTGCCCCCCTATGTCCTCCTCCAGAGTGCCCCCTTATGTCCTCCTCCTCCTGAGTGCCCCCCTATGTCCTCCTCCAGATTGCCCCCTTATGTCCTCCTCCTCCAGATTGCCCCCTTATGTCCGCCTCCACCAGAGTGCCCCCTTATGTCCTCCTCCTCCAGATTGCCCCCTTATGTCCTCCTCCTCCAGAGTGCCCCCTTATGTCCTCCTCCTCCAGAGTGCCCCCTTATGTCCTCCTCCTCCTGAGTGCCCCCCTATGTCCTCCTCCAGAGTGCCCCCTTATGTCCTCCTCCTCCTGAGTGCCCCCCTATGTCCTCCTCCAGATTGCCCCCTTATGTCCTCCTCCTCCTGAGTGCCCCCTTATGTTCTCCTCCTCCTGAGTGCCCCCCTATGTCCTCCTCCAGATTGCCCCCTTATGTCCTCCTCCTCCAGAGTGCCCCCTTATGTCCTCCTCCTCCTGAGTGCCCCCCTATGTCCTCCTCCTCCTGAGTGCCCCCTTATGTCCTCCTCCTCCTGAGTGCCCCCCTATGTCCTCCTCCAGATTGCCCCCTTATGTCCTCCTCCTCCAGAGTGCCCCCTTATGTCCTCCTCCTCCAGATTGCCCCCTTATGTCCTCCTCCTCTAGAGTGGCCCCTTATGTCCTCCTCCTCCAGATTGCCCCCTTATGTCCTCCTCCTCCAGAGTGCCCCCTTATGTCCTCCTCCTCCTGAGTGCCCCCTTTCACATACATTCTGGCCTGGCCACAACTTGCAAGTGGTAAAACACCAGGGTCGACCTTTGTGACCCTGGTAGTTCCGTTACTAGATCAGTGTCATCTGGTTTATCGTTCAGTGAAATAAAGCTATTTGTTGTACAATGAACCAGACAACCCTCGATCCTTTTTTTTTTTAAACTCACCATTGCCGATCGGACCACCGACTGGCTTTTTTTGGGTCATCTAACTCACCAGATACATGGCATGCAGTGGCTTTATTTTGATCCTCCTATGCTGCCTCTGAGTAATGCCCCGTACACACGATCGGATTTTCCTTCGGAATAAACTCAGACGGGTTTTTCCAATGGAATTCCGTTCAAGCTGTCTTGCATACACACTGTCACACCAAATTCCGACCGCCAAGAACGCGGTGACGTCCAACACTACGACGAGCCGAGAAAAATGAAGTTCAATGCTTCCGTCGGAAAAAAATAGAACATGTTCTCTTTCTAAGTCCGTCTGAATTTCCGACGGAAAAAGTCCGATAGGGCACACACACACGGTCGGAATATCCGATGAAAAAATTCCGTCTGACTTTTTCCCTCGGAAATTCCGATTGCGTGTACGCGGCATAAGACCTCGTCCCCTTCCTTTGTATATCCCATATGGTGGTTTAAAACTGAATTTCATTAAAAATTGTCTTCTGCTCCGGCAGCCATAACCGTAAAATTCCGCTCATCGAGATCCTGAGACGACTCCTTGTTACTTTAATGCCTCTGCAATATACCTTGTGATGGCGTCCCAGAGCATAAAAAAAACTTTCAGGAACAGCAATATCATCTGGAAAACAACTGGCGTCCCGTCAGGCAGGTGTCCTTAAATCAGAGACGCGGCGCCATCCGAGGTGTGCCGATAAATGACTGTTATGGAAGATTCTTAATTACAAACATTCTGCTTTCAATAAAAGAAGGATTGTTATTTCTCTTTTTATATTCTCGGATTATTGTGCTTTTGGAGTCTTGGATTGGATGATGTCGATGACTTTACTTCCATTCATAACGCATTTTATAGCTGTGTGTAGTGTAAGAAGATGGTGGAATATGCGGAGCGCTCTATATGCCAGCAGAGCAATATTCACCTTTGTGCAATCATTGAAGATTTTTCCTGGGAGACTGCAGCAATTTTGGAGCATAATATGCATGTCTGAAATGAAACATTAGCCGTATTTATTTTATTTTAATTATTTATATGGTGCAGATACATTTCTCTCCATTCACATTAGCCTTTTCCCCCCTACAGAGCTTACAGCCTGATGACCCTACTGTAGTCATATTGAAACATCTACTATGAACAGGGCCACCATCAGGGGGGTACAGGCAGTACACCTGTAAGGGGCCTGGATGGCAACCCCCCCTTCTTTTTTTTTTGTAAAGGGACTCAGAGGTCCCCAGGGCCCCGGATGGCAACCCCCCTTTTTTTTTGTATTTATAAAAAAAAACATTTTAGAATTATTTATTATTTTTTTAATTTTTTTGTAAGGGGCCCAGAGGTCCCCAGGGCCCCAGATGGCAACCCCCCCCCCTTTTTTTATACTTTTTTTCTTTTTTTGGAAGGGGCCCAGAGGACCCCAGGGCCCCGGATGGCAACCCCCCCTTTTTTTTTGTGCTATTGTTCGTCAGCACCCAAAGCCCCCCTGCTTCTCAATCTTCTCAATTTGCGGCAGCCCCCCCCCCACTTCTCAATTTGCGGCAGCCCCCCCCGCTTTTCAATTTGTGGCGGCAGCACTCCCCCCCCCCCCCCCGATTCTCCTCTGCTCCAAAATTCCTGATGGCGGCCCTGACTATGAAGCACTTGTTGGAAGGACTGTGGAGTGTGAATATGGGTCACCTAAATTTCTCACCTACACAAGATCTTGGGTATCTGTCTTTATTGGAGGAACCAATCATTATTGTTTTCTCAAATCTCAATACAGTTTGTGTTGAGTCCTGGAGCCTGGAGACTTTGTAGAGCTTTGGGTGGGATAAATTCTCCATTCCTAGGTCCACATCTCACCTTTCAGCCAGACTTCATTATTAGCCTCAGCTGTTCACAGGTCACATTTACATTTGTTTCTGCTCCCTACAGAGCTTACAATCTAATGTCCCTACTGTAGTCATATGAACAGATGCACTATATACTGTGAGTCACTGGCTGGCAGGACTGTGGACATTGTATGCGGGTTACCTGGGTTTTTCACCTACACAAGGCCCAGGGTTTATGTTTTCAATGGTGATCTCAAAAAGTCCTGTCCTGAGTCCTAAGGCCCAGAGGGTTCGTAGAGCTTTAGGTGGGATAAAGTCTCCATTCCGCCCATTTTGAAAGGTTAGGTTCTGGGTACTAAAGCCCAGAGACTTTTATAAAGCTTTGGGTGGGATAAAATCTCCATTCCTAGGTTTACATCTCACCTTTTAGCGAGACTTCATTATTAGCCTTAGATGATGGTTCATAGAGCTTTGGGTGGGATAACGTCTCCATTCCTCCAATCTCGAAAAGTTCTGTTCTTGGTCCTAAAGCCCAGAAACTTTGTAGAGCTTTGGGTGGGATACATTCTCCATTCCTAGTTCCACATCTCAACTTTTAGCCAGACTTCATTATTAGCCTTAGCTGTTCACAGGTCACATTCACACTAGTTTCTGTTTCATATAGAGCAGTGATGGAGAACCTTGGCACTCCAGATGTTTTGGAACTGCATTTCCCATAATGCTCACCTACACTTCAGAGTGCATGAGCATCATGGGAAATGTAGTTCCAAAACATCTGGGGTGCCAAGGTTTGCCATCACTGCTATAGAGCATACAATCTAATGTCCCTACTGTAGTTATATGGACATATGCACTACATACTGTGAGACACTGGCTGGCAAGACTGTCGACATTGTATGCGGGTTACCTGGGTTTCTCACCTACACAAGATCTTGGGTTCCTGTCTTAAATGGAGGAATCAAACATTATTGTTTCCTTAGATCTTAATAAATTCTGTTGTGGGTCGTAAAGACCAGATTGTTCATAGAGCTTTGGGTGGGATAAATTCTCCATTCCTCCAATCTCAAAAAGTTCTGTTCTTGGTTCTAACGCCCAGAGACTTTGTAGAGCTTTGGGTGGGATAAATTCTCCATTCCTAGTTCCATACCTTACTTCTAAGCCAGACCTCATTATTAGTCTCAGCTGTTCACAGGTCACAATAGTTTCAACTCCCTACAGAGCTTACAATCTAATGCCCCTAGTGCCCCACTGCAGTCATATGGACACATGCACTACATACTTTGAGGCACTGGCTGGCAGAACTGTGGATGTTTTATATGAGTTACCTGGTTTTCTCACCAACATTATTGTTTTCTCAGATCTGAATAAGTTCTCTCTGGGTCCTGGAGCCTAGAGACTTTGTAGAGCTTTGGGTGTTGTAACGGAACGTCCCACACTCCGCGTGAGTGCTTCCGTCATATACAACTTCCTCCAGTCTGAATATAGATATCTGATATTATAGCCACATATTACAACCAAAAACTAGGCAGGACTCGTTTGGCTGCAAAGCTGGAACTGTTTATTTGAACAAGAATACAGGCTTTTATACACTTGGGAAGGAGGTCACTCACCACATACACAATGACCCAAATATTTACCCAAAACATCACACAATGGTTTAGCTAACGAGGTACATCTCACTCATGGCTAATCCCATCACAGAGGATCCTTAATTAGCCACCTGGATGACTCAGATGTCTCATTGCCGGTCAGACTTGCCGACTCCAAGCTCAGAAGGTACAATACACATTATCATAAGTATAAACACAGAACACCTTCAGACAATAGCTGAGTTAATTAGCACAAATAACAATGGGTGAAAGACCCTTCGGAGGCCCACTAGACCTACTAGCAATTAACACATTATAGCAGACAATTCCAGACAGGTGGCTTGCTGATGACATCAGTATCTGCTGTGAGTCCTACAGTGTGAAGCCATCCTCACTGGAAATGTGGCACATAGGCCCTTACTCCCATCACTCCAAGGGTCCCCCAGGCATACACCTCACAAAGAGTAGTGTTCCCTTAAAAACATGGCCTATAGCCAGTAGGCAAGAGGCTAGCATTCAGTCCCTTCCAAAAGCCTCTGTCCACAGGTGTCATAAAGCCTCCATTCCTAGGTCCACATCTTGCCTATTAGACAGACCTCATTATTAGTCTCAGCTATTCACAGGTCTTTTTATATCTGAGGAGACTTATGCTTAAAGCGGAGGTTCACCCAAATTACAACACTGTGTTATCCTCATCATCGCACCACATATATATCGAAATGCCTACTGATTTTTTTTGTATGTTCATTTTAATACCTTAAAATAGCAGAGTAAGGTTGGACTTCCGGTTTCGGACTCCCGCGGGAGTAGGCGTCTCCAGTTTGTTCCCCGGCGCCACAGTGTTTACTGGGATCTCACCGCAAGGTCTCCTGGGAGCACAAGAGTCATTCTTCCCAGGAGACAATGCGGAACTCCGTTCAGCAAAATCTTGCATACCATCACAATGGGGCGTGTACTTTAAATGACGCCGCCCGTTGTGATGGCAACCAGTAAGTTTACAAATGGAAACTCCCTGAAACGGAAAATAAAAGTTCATCTTTGCCACGAAAACAGACCGGCTGTATTTGCAGAAACCAAACAAGTGAGTACAGCTTTGCATTGTAATACCCCATTGAAGGCTCAAAAAAGTTTGGCCACGGAACCTCTGCTTTAACCACTTCTCCACCAAGGACGTCATATGACTTTGAGGGGGGATATCTGAATGATGGGTGCAGCTACAGGCATCATTCAGTCATGCCGGCGATTCTGCGCACCATAAGAATGATCATAGCGGCAGTTCCGATGATCGTTCTTATAGGTGGCGGAAGGGGACATCCCCCCCCTCCCGCCGCCATCCGGTGCTTCTCTGGGCTCTCCCGTGCCATCGGGGGTCATCGAGAACGAATTGGCCGGCGTCGCATGAGGATCATAGAGATTTCCGGAGACCAGATGGTCACTAGTCATCTCTATGACCATCGGAGTCCCGGGCGCGACGTTGTGACGTCACGCCCGGTACCCGGAAGTAAACAAAGCCGCAATTGCGGCTGTCAGCATGAGATCGATGATTTTTTTTCACCGATCTCATGCTTTCCAGCCTGGAGGAGAGATGTGGGGGGAGGGGGAGGTCTTATTGACCCCGCATCTCTCCATAAAGAGGACCTGTCACACACATTCCTATTACAAGGGATGTTTACATTCCTTGTAATAGGAATAAAAGTGATCAAATTTTTTTTTTATAAAAAAGTGTCAAAATAAAACAAATTCAGTAAAAAAAAAAAAAAAGAATAAAAAAATAAGTAAAACGCCCCTGTCCCCGTAGCTCACACTCAGAAGCGAACACGCATGTAAGTTCCGCCCACATATGAAAACGCCGTTCAAACCCCACATGTGAGGTATCGCCGCGTGCGGTAGACTGCGAGCAACAATTCTAGCACTGGACCTCCTCGAAAATAGTACCCTGTAAAAAAATGTAAAGCGTTGCCTACGGAGATTTTTAAGTACCGAAGTTTGGCGCCATTCCATGAGTGTGCGCAATTTCAAAGCGTGACATGTTAGGTATCTATTTACTCGGCGTAACATCATCTTTCATAGTATACAAAAAAATTGGGCTAACTTTACTGTTTTGTTATTTTTTAATTCGTGAAACCGTTTTTTTCCCCCAAAAAAAGGAGTTTGAAAAATTATTGCGCAAATACCGTGCAAGATAAAAAGTTGCAATGACCGCCATTTTATTCCCTAGGGTGTCTGCTAAAAAAATATATAATGTTTGGGGGTTCTGATTAACTTTCTAGCAAAAAAATGATGATATTTACATGAAGGAGAGAAGTGCCAGAATAGGCCCGGTGGAGAAGTGGTTCAGGATCTCTCTCTCTCTCTCTCTGCTATGAGAGCCTGCTGCTGGGTGAAAAGGCTGACTGCTGACAGAACACTAAAAAGAGCTGCTTCTTTCTTTTCTGGAACCCACCAGGGTTAACCCATTCGTTGGGAATAGAATACAAATGGTTGTAAACAGTGTTGCCAACCCCCTGAAGTGAAATTTACTGGCAAGGATGCCAAAATTTCTGTACGGCAGCAATTTCTTACTGGCAAAAATCATGAAAATTGCTGGCAGAGCCGCATTTTTTACTGACGCTGCAAAAAAGTACCTACAATCACTGTTTTTAGTGCTAAACAGTGCAAATATCAATATTTGAACTATAAACACACAGCTAATGCTATTTATCAATGTGTTTAAGTTAAACAAAAGTAAAAAAACATTTTTCTCAATTTACATGAAGGTCAGGTTACTATAACCCGGCCAGCACAGAGTTCCCTCTTACATCAGAGTCTGCAGGATGCCCCCTTACAGTGCAAGGGAACTCTTATGTAAAGGGGAACGCTGCAGATCATGATGTAAGGGGGAACCCTGATGTGGAGGGGGGCTCTTACCTTAGTGTATTCACCTTCCGCAGAGTGAATACACTAAGGTAAGGGGGGGGGGTATTAATATAAGGGGGAAACCTTTATATCAGTGCCCCCTTACATTATTGTATTCATTTACCTGCTTACATCAGTGACCCCCCCCCCCCCCCTTAGAATGGCCTGGCGGCACTGTCACTTACCTCCTCTCAGGTGCACAGTGTGGGGCTCAGTCAGACGGCTCCAGCTTGGTGGCTCTGATCTCCTCTCCCCAGTCCACACGTCTGTTTCTTCCCGGGCCGTAACCACCATCCCGGCGGCACTTCCACTCTTGACTTCTTTCTAGGATCCCCTCAGAGACTGTAGACATGATAAAAGACAAGAGATGGTCAGAGGCTGCGGACATACTACAGGAGGTGGACACTGGACAGAGACTGCGGACATACTACAGGAGGGGGACAGAGGCTATGGACCCACTACAGGAGGTGGACAGAGGCTGCGGACACACTACAGGAGGTGGACAGAGGCTGCGGACACACTACAGGAGGGGGACAGAGGCTGCGGACACACTACAGGAGGTGGACAGAGGCTGCGGACACACTACAGGAGGGGGACAGAGGCTGCGGACACACTACAGGAGGTGGACAGAGGCTGCGGACACACTACAGGAGGGGGACAGAGGCTGCGGACACACTACAGGAGGGGGACAGAGGCTGCGGACACACTACAGGAGGTGGACAGAGGCTGCGGACACACTACAGGAGGGGGACAGAGGCTGCGGACACACTACAGGAGGGGGACAGAGGCTGCGGACACACTACAGGAGGGGGACAGAGGCTGCGGACACACTACAGGAGGGGGACAGAGGCTGCGGACACACTACAGGAGGGGGACAGAGGCTGCAGACATACTACAGGAGGGGGACAGAGGCTGCAGACATACTACAGGAGGTGGACAGAGACAGCGGACATACTACAGGAGGGGGACAGAGGCTGCGGACACACTACAGGGAGGGGGACAGAGGCTGCGGACACACTACAGGGAGGGGGACAGAGGCTGCGGACACACTACAGGAGGTGGACAGAGGCTGCAGACATACTACAGGAGGGGGACAGAGGCTGCAGACATACTACAGGAGGTGGACAGAGACAGCGGACATACTACAGGAGGGGGACAGAGGCTGCGGACACACTACAGGAGGGGAACAGAGGCTGCGGACATACTACAGGAGGGGAACAGAGGCTGCGGACACACTACAGGAGGGGAACAGAGGCTGCGGACACCACCATATTACTTCTGCACATCATCTGTGTGCTGTGTCCTCCTCCTGTGCCCCTTTCACCACTCCACAGGTCAGGGCAGCACTGTGCTGCCCTGACCTGTGAAGAGGTGAAAGGGACACAGGAACCAGAGGAGGATACAGCACACTGATGACGCTGTCCCCTTGTATCCCCCCCTGTTTCACTGACCTTGAGTCCGTCCTCCACACTCCTGGCTGGGCCCTGTCAGTGCTCCGAGTCCTCCACAGACCACCTATGATGAGTGCATGGCATGCACTCACTTCAGGTGTTCCGCCACTGCCGCCAGCCACTGTGGCCTTTTCAAAAATGGCGCCAGCGGCGCCATCACGTTACTGCGTGTGCGCCGCCGCCGCTCGGCCGAGTTCCGAATGCGCTCGGCCGGCGCATTCGGAACGGCGCATGCGCAGTTGTATGGCCGGCTCGCGGCCATCTTTTTTATGGGCGCCGGTGCCCATAAACGGACTTTTACGTACAGCCCGAAAAAGGGGTTAAATCGCGGGCTGTACGTAAATCTACGTACGGTTGGCAACACTGGTTGTAAACCCTTAAATGTACCCACTAAGGTGACTTGCCTCGGGTGACACACAGAGATTAAACAAGGCGTTCATTAGGCCCCGTTCACACTTGTGCGACTTGTCCTGTAACTTTGGACTGCAAAGTCACATGACAAGTCGTTCCCCATGATTTCCAATGATAACCATTCATATCTGTGCAGCTTCAAATCGTGCCAACTTCAGAGTAGTCCCTGTACTACTTTGGTCCGACTTTCATGCGAGTTGAGGTCCATAGACATCAAGTTTACACGGGCATTCCCTGAAATCGTGGCACAATCGCTGAAAAATCATGCGACTTTCAAGTCACAGCAGTGTGAAAGGGGCCTTAGAAGGCAGGGGGTGGAGATCTGATGTCACTCACTGCACAGAAAAGAGCTGAGTGTAATCTGAGACCTGAGTGGAGGGAAAGGATACCCACTTGTTGACTAGAAGGTGAAAGCTCTGGGGCTCATCTTTGCATCACTGTCATCCTTGCTTCATTACTTTTTAATATTTTTAAATCTGAAACTTTCATTAAAACAATCCCTGGTGATCCTGCCCTGAAGGGTCCTTGTTAAAGCACTTCCTGTTACGGGGTGACCACGCTCTGTCCTTGGCTCTCATGCGTTGCAGTAATTACAAGTGCCCATTTCATCACACATTGCACACACATGGTCCACTGTTGTCCCCATCAGGAGTCTCACCCTGAGAAATGGCATGTGGCCAATGCTGAAGAGCACGCAGGCATGAAGTGTCTGTAAAGAGGCTGCAGGAAATCAGTAACACCAGCGCTGCAATGCAACAAAAGACGAGAAAGAGTGAAAACAAGTGTTTTATTAGAAATGGCAGCTGTGTATGATACACTAAACTAAATGTAAATCAGATAAAGATTCCATCCACTTTAATGAGTCCTCGGCACTGAAGAGACAGGCAGCTATTGAAGTGTCAGGACATCTGATATGCACAAAGCTCTTCTGGCTCACCAAGTCCTGAAGGTTAAGCATGAAAGTCCTGCAGAATCCATTACTAAAAGAAGGCGAAAGTTGCAGATTGTCTGTTGTAATTCTCATAAATTCCATTTACATTCTTTTCATATCTTGAAGAAGAACTCCGGAGGAAACAATGAGGACCTCTTGTATTGTGTCCCTCCTCATTTTGTAGGAGGAAAATACTCCTTTTGTCTAGAGGTGGAGGAATGAGTAGGAATCACTGCTGCCCCCGACAACTGGTGCCCTTCCCCATTCTCCGACACTCCATTAGGTGGGAAGGACTTTGACATCCTCATATCCAACCACCAGTCCTCCATTTTATGTAATGATGATGTAGAGGCGGTTCCAACCACTGGTCCTCCATTGTTTCTAAAAATTATGTAGAGGCAGTTCCAACCACCGGTCCTCCATTGTATGTAATAATGATGTAGAGGTGTTTCCAACCACTGGTCTACCATTGTATGTAATGATGATGTAGAGGCAGTTCCAACCACTGGTCCTCCATTGTATGTAATGATGATGTAGAGGCAGTTCCAACCACTGGTCTACCATTGTATGTAATGATGATGTAGAGGCAGTTCCAACCACTGGTCCTCCATTGTATGTAATGATAATGTAGAGGCGGTTCCAACCACTGGTCCTCCATTGTATGTAATAATGATGTAGAGGCAGATCCAACCACTGGTCCTCCATTGTATGTAATGATGATGTAGAGGCAGTTCCAACCACTGGTCCTCCTTTGTATCTAATGATGATGTAGAGGCGGTTCCAACCAATGGTCCTCCATTGTATGTAATGATAATGTAGAGGTGGTTCCAACCACTGGTCTACCATTGTATGTAATGATTAGGGATGAGCTTCGTGTTCGAGTCGAACATATGTTCGACTCGAACATCGGCTGTTCGATCTTTCGACGAAGATCGAACGATTTGGGCCGTTCGCGCCAAATTCGAGTGAAGCGAACGGCCCACAATGCACTACGCCATCGCAGTGTCATCCAGGCGCTGTGATTGGCCAAGCATGCACTGTGACCCCGCATGCTTGGCCAATCACAGCGCCGGCAGCGAGGAGAGCAATGATTGGCCACAGGCAGGATGCCTGTGGCCAATTATTGCTGAGGGTGTTTAGTACACGCCCCACACTATAAAAGGCCGCCAGCACGGCGGCCTAGTGTAGTGTGTTCCGGAGCAGGGAAAGAGAAGCATAGGCAGGGACAGTGACATTTATTTTTTCTTGCTTAACCTGGATTCCTTTAGTTTAGGGAAAGAGAAGGATAGGTAGGGAGAGTGTCAGTGTGTTTTACTGTGCTAATCCTTGTTTCTAGGGACAGGGAAGGACAGTGAGGGAAATTCTCCTTGTGCTATAGTGTGCTTTAAAAAAACATTTTTTCTAGGGACAGAAAACTATAGGTAGGGAGAGTGTCAGTGTGTTTTACTGTGCGAATCCTTGTTTCTAGGGACAGGGAAGGACAGTGAGGGAAATTCTCCTTGTGCTATAGTGTGCTTTAAAAAAACATTTTTTCTAGGGACAGAAAACTATAGGTAGGAAGAGTGTCAGTTTCTTTCACTGTGATAATCCTTGTTTCTAGGGACAGGGAAGGACAGTGAGGGAAATTCTCCTTGTGCTATAGTGTGCTTTAAAAAAAACATTTTTTCTAGGGACAGAAAACTATAGGTAGGAAGAGTGTCAGTTTCTTTCACTGTGATAATCCTTGTTTCTAGGGACAGGGAAGGACAGTGAGGGAAATTCTCCTTGTGCTATAGTGTGCTAAAGCATTCCTCATCAAACATCTTTGAAATCCTTGTTTTTTGGACAGTCAGGGAAATTGTCGTTGTGCTATTCTGTGCAAAAGCAATCATCCTCAACCATATTTAGTAATCCTTAAGTAAAGGGACAGAGAAGGACACCTGAAGGTAGCCCTTATTGCTTTTTTCCCATCTCCCTGCAGGCCATCTATTAGAATGTCTGGAAGGCAAACAAGGAGAGGCAGACAGTCAGGAGGCAATAAAAGAGGGCAAGCAGGCTCTGTGTCTGGGGGCAACAGTGCTGGTCGTGGACGCGGTGCATTGTCATCAGCACATGGCCATGGGACACGCTTGTCCTTCTTTTCGGCAGCTGGACATGTTGAGCCACATCATGCCGAAGACTTGGTAGAGTGGATGACCAAGCCCTCCTCCTCCTCATCATCCTCTCTCACCCAGGCTCAGGGTACTGGCAAAGCAGCTGCCAAAGCGTCCTCTTCCCTGGTATCAATGTCAGACTCATCATCAGTCACTCCTTCCCTAGACCCACCATGTCCTCCTCCTGAGGAGTCCCCCGAACTGTTTGAGCACAGTGTTGGGTACATGCTCCAGGAGGATGCCCAGCGTTTCGAAGGGTCTGATGATGAAACCCAGCTAGAGGAAGGCAGTAGCGTGAGAGCAGACAGAGGGGATGCTCAAGAAGGACACCAATCTGGCAGTCATGTTCCAGCAGCTGCAGCATACTGCCAGATTGGCTCCAGTGATGAGGAGGGAGGGGATGATGAGGTCACTGACTCCACGTGGGTGCCTAATAGGAGAGAGGAGGAGGAGGAGGATGAGGAGGAGGCACATCTCCAATGAGGCAGGATGCCCTTTGGTGGCCAGCGTATGGGCAGCACACCGACGGAATCACACCGCAGAGCTCCGCCTGTGCAGGGCGCTGCCTCTGCCCGTCATTCAAAAAGTTCTTTGGTGTGGGCCTTTTTTGAGGCTAGTGCATTAGATCGCACAGCTGCTGTTTGCAACATATGTCTCAAGCGTATATCGCGTGGCCAAAACATCAGCCGCTTGGGTACCACATGCCTGACCAGACATATGTTGACCTGCCATGCAGCTCGTTGGCAAGCCTACCTCAAAGTCCCACACCAAAGAACAAAGCGGACCTCTCCTTGCACCGCATCAGCTGGGATCTCCAACCCCACTATACCTTCAGTCCTCTCTGAAACATGCACTGAGAGGAATGAAGGTGTAGAATTAGGTGTGTCACAGCCAAGTACTTGCGGCCACTCTGCTAGCAGTACACCGACGTCCGATTCTAGCAGGCAAATTTCCCTGCCCCAGCTGCTGGACCGTCAAAAGAAGTTCACTCCCAGCCATCCACATGCCCAGCGGTTGAATGCTAGCTTGGCTAAATTGCTAGCGCTTCAACTGCTGCCTTTTCAGTTGGTAGACTCGGCCCCCTTCCGTGAGTTTGTGCAATGTGCGGTTCCTCAGTGGCAGGTTCCCAAACGCCACTTTTTCTCACGGAAGGCTATTCCGGCTCTCTACCGGCATGTGGAAGGCAATGTCTTGGCCTCGCTGGACAGGGCGGTCAGCGGTAAGGTGCATATTACCGCTGACTCATGGTCCAGCAGGCATGGACAGGGACGTTACCTTTCTTTCACGGCCCATTGGGTCACTCTTTTGGCAGCTGGGAAGGATGCAGGACAAGGTGCAGTAGTGTTGGAGGTTGTTCCACCGCCACGCCTCCAAAATGCTACTACTGGTTGTGACACACCTCTCTCCTCCACCCCCTCCTCTTCTTCTTCCTCCATGGCCTCTTCCTGTGCTTTGTCCTCTGAACCAGCGGTGCTCCGTAGGCGTTCAAGGGGCTACGCAAGTACGCAGGCAAAAAGATGCCATGCCGTGCTTGCGCTGGTGTGTTTGGGGGACAGAAGCCACACTGGGGCAGAGGTCCTGTCTGCTCTGCAGGGCCAGGCCGAGAGGTGGTTGACGCCACGCCAGCTTAAGCCAGGAATGGTGGTTTGCGACAATGGCACCAACCTCCTCTCCGCCCTCCGACAGGGACAACTGACCCATGTGCCCTGTGTGGCTCACGTCCTTAACCTGGTGGTGCAGCGGTTCTTGGGCAGGTACCCGGGCTTACAGGATGTCCTGAGGCAGGCCAGGAAAGTCTGTGTGCATTTCCGCAGATCTTATAATGCCAGTGCTCGCCTGGCTGAGCTGCAAAAGGAGTTGAACCTGCCCAAGAACCGCCTTATATGTGACATGCCCACCAGGTGGAACTCAACGTTGGCCATGCTGCAGCGGCTGCACACGCAGCAGAGGGCCATCAATGAGTACCTGTGCGACTACGGCACCAGGACAGGGTCAGGGGAGCTTGTTTTTTTTTCTCCACGCCAGTCGGGCATGATCAGGGATGCATGCACTGTCCTGGCACCATTTGAGGAGGCCACGAGGATGGTGAGCAGTGACAGTGCATGCATCAGTGACACTGTACCTCTTGTCCACCTGTTGGAGCACACGCTGCGTGGAATAATGGACAGGGCACTTGAGGCAGAACAGAGGCAGGAAGAGGAGGACTTCCTTGCCTCTCAAGGCCCCCTTTACCCAGACAGTGTTCCTTCTGTCCCACCCATCGCACAGGAAGAGGAGGAGGAGGAGGATTGTGTCAGCATGGAGGTGGAGGCTGGCACTCAGCATCATCAGCAGCAGTCTTTTAGGGATGATTTACATTCCCAAGAAACCAGTGGACTTGTACGTGGCTGGGAGGAGGTGGCTGCGGATCATGTCGTCCTTAGTGACCCAGAGGACTCCGGAGCGAATGCCTCAGCAAACCTACGCTGCATGGCCTCCCTGATCCTGCAAAGTCTGCGGAAGGATCCTCGTATTCTTCGGATCAAGGAGAGGGACCATTACTGGCTGGCCACTCTCCTTGATCCACGGTACAAGGGTAAGGTTGCGGACCTTATGTTACCGTCGCAGAGGGAGCAGAGGATGAGACAACTCCGGGAGGCCTTGCAGAAAGGTCTGTGCAACGCGTTCCCAGAGACTGGGAGGTTACAAACTCCTGGTCCTGGACAACGAGTTGCTGAGGCTTCGGCCAGTCAAAGAAGGAGCGGTGGGGAAGGTGGCCGTCTGACCGATGCGTTCAGACAATTCTTTAGTCCGCAGCCCCAAAGTATGATCGGTTCCAGCAACCATCGCCAGCGTCTGATAAACATGGTGCAGGAATATCTAGGGGCAAGGTCAGACTTGGACACCTTCCCCACCGAAAATCCTCTGGCTTACTGGGTCTTGAGGATGGATCACTGGCCAGAGCTTGCACAGTATGCAATTGAGCTACTGGCCTGTCCTGCATCCAGCGTTCTTTCGGAACGCACATTCAGTGCTGCTGGAGGATTTGTCACGGATCACAGGGTGCGCCTGTCCACCGACTCGGTTGATCGACTGACTTTCATCAAGATGAACCAGTCTTGGATCACCACCAGCTACCACACACCTGATGCTGATATAACAGACTAATTGATTTTAACATGTCACATCCCTTCAAGACTGATGCTGATGCTGAGTGCCTGTGCTGTTATGTTGACTGGCTATCCTCCTCCTCCGAGTCCTCAATGATACAATTGATGATGATAGCTTGGAAGATCATTTTTGTTTATGGGTGCCGCCACCAGTGGCTAAGGCCCAATTTTTCAGCCCCTGTTTTACAGGGGCGTGTAATTACAATTTTTTTAGCAATAATTTGCCATAGGGCTCATTGCTGTGCTCCAAGTACAGTATCTGTGAGGGGTTGGAGTGTTGTGGCACCAGTGCCTAAGGCCCAATTTTTCAGCCCCTGTTTAACAGGGGCGTGTCATTACAATTTTTGAAGCAATACTTTGCAACAGGGCTCATTGCTGTGCTCCAAGTACAGTATCTGTGAGGGGTTGTAGTGTTGTGCCACCAGTGCCTAAGGCCCAATTTTTCAGCCCCTGTTCAACAGGGGCATGTAATTACAATTCTTGATCTAATAATTCACAGCAGGGCCCATTGCTGCACCCACCAAGAGTAACTCTGAGGGCTTACAGTGTTGTGGCAACGCCACCACCACCACCACCACGAAAGGCCCAATTTTTCAGCCCCTGTTCAAAAGGGGCATGTAATTACAATTCTTGATCTAATAATTCACAGCAGGGCCCATTCCTGCACCCACCAAGAGTAACTCTGAGGGCTTACAGTGTTGTGGCAACACCACCACCACCACCACCACCACGAAAGGCCCAATTTTTCAGCCCCTGTTCAACAGGGGCATGCAATTACAATTCTTGATCTAATAATTCACAGCAGGGCCCATTGCTGCACCCACCAAGAGTAACTGTCAGGGCTTACAGTGTTGTGGCACCAGCACCACCATCAAAGGCCCAATTTTTACTACCACTGTTCAACAATTATATGTAATTAAAATTCCTGATATAATAGTTGACAGCAGGGCGTTCCAGCACCAACCAAGAGTAACTGTGAGTGCTTACAGTGTTGTGCCAACACCAACAACTAAGGGGCCTATTTCTGCAGAGTATATACGGCAGGTCCCTACTTTCAAACATCCAACTTACAAACGACTCCTACTTGCAAACGCAAGAAGACAACAGGAAGTGAGAGGAAATCTACCCCTAGGAAGGAAAATTCTCTCCTGTAAGAATAAATATGGGAGAAAGGTGTCTCCTCTGTACTGATGCTTTATCACCAATCCTTGTTTCAAGAAAAACACCACATTTCAAAAACAGTTGTCATTGGGACGGAAAGTGAGTTGAAATGTTCTGAACAGGGGCACAGACAGCAAAACAAATGTTACAGGGGTGATAACCCTTACCTATGTTTTCCAAAAAGTTTAAAAATAGATTTTTGGGCTAGAGCTACACTTAAACAATGTACCTGTTCAAAATTACAAACAGATTCTACATAAGAACAAACCTACAGTCCCTGTCTTGTATGCACCGCCTGTATACGGCTGTTCAGAGTATATAGGGCCTTTTTTATTTTATGTGCGGGGTTCCCCTTAATATCCATACAAGACCCAAAGGGGCTGGTAATGGGCTGGGGTAGGGGGGGGGTCATGGGGTAGCTATGCCATTTTTCTTAAAGATTTTCATCCATATTACCGGGACCAGACATTACATTAAAGCCGCAAGCAGTTTTAAATGGCTTTTTTTTCCTTTAGAAGTGTCATTTTGTGCAGGGACAGTTCTAAACACGGGAAACACGTGGCACTTCACAGGCATACTTTAGACACCCCCCAGGTACGATATTTAAAGGAATATTTGACTTTTTTTTTTTCACTTTATGCATCATTAAAATGACTGCTCCCGAAAAACGACCGTTTTTAAAACTTCTTTTTGCATTGATACATGTCCCCTGGTGCAGAACCCGGGTTCCCAAACCCTTTTTAGGACAATAACATGCATAATAGTTGTTATAATTAGCACTTTAGAATTCGAACGTTCGCATCCATTGTATTTAATAGGGTTCTAATGTTCGTACGAACTTTCGGTCCGTTCGCGGGTTCTGGTGCGAACCGAACCCGGGGGTGTTCGGCTCATCACTAGTAATGATGATGTAGAGGCAGTTCCAACCACTGGTCCTCCATTGTATGTAATGATGATGTAGAGGCAGTTCCAACCACTGGTCCTCTATTGTATGCAATGATGATAATGTAGAGATGGTTTCAACCACTGGTCCATCATTGTATGTAATGATGATGTAGAGGTGGTTCCAACCACTGGTCCTCCATTATCTTTAACGATGGTGTAGAGGTAGTTCCAACCACTGGTCCACCATTGTATGCAATGATGATGTAGAGGTGGTTCCAACCACTGGTCCACCATTGTATGCAATGATGATGTAGAGGTGGTTCCAACCACTGGTCCACCATTGTATGCAATGATGATGTAGAGGTGGTTCCAATCACTGGTCCTCCATTGTATGTAATGATGATGTAGAGGTGGTTCCAACCACTGGTCCTCCATTATCTTTAATGATGGTGTAGAGGTGGTTCCAACCACTAGTCCACCATTGTATGCAATGATGATGTAGAGGTGGTTCCAATCACTGGTCCTCCATTGTATGTAATGATGATGTAGAGGTGGTTCCAACCACTGGTCCTCCATTATCTTTAATGATGGTGTAGAGGTGGTTCCAACCACTGGTCCACCATTGTATGCGATGATGATGTAGAGGTGGTTCCAACCACTGGTCCACCATTGTATGCAATGATGATGTAGAGGCAACTAGCTTGACAAAGGAGCGCTCCCTGAGTTCCATCTACTAGTGCGCGCATGCTCCGAAACGCTGTTGCAACACACCAGTGACTTCATCACGCCCGGCGTCGCGTTCCAGCCCTCACCATCGGCCTGATCAAAGCCTTGGTTTCATCGCTGTGGTCCCAGAGATCCTGCTGGCTTGGATCTCTCCCCCACAGGCATAAAAATCAGCTCTTTAGAAGGCCGCTCTGCAGTGAACACCACGCCAGTGTGGATGGACTCGTGCCATACTTCCTTAACCTCCATATAAGTGGATAATGCACCTGCATCTCATTAAAATATTTACAATTCTAATCTGGAGGCGCCTGTGTTTCTCTTCTCATTTGCATATCTGGAGTCTGCTTTCAGCTCCCCCCTCAAAGGCTGCCAAGGTTGTTTTGGACTGCTAAAGTAATCTATACAGGTCTCCCCTCTTCATCTCTCCCCTCCACATATACTGTGTATTCACTTCAAGGACTTATTGATGGACTAATGAATTAAATATCATACTATTTAGCAGCGCCACTACCCATTTTTTTTATTTTAGAGGCAGTTCCAACCACTGGTCCTCCATTATCTGTAATGATGATGTAGAGGCAGTTCCAACTACTGGTCCTCCATTGTATGTAATGATGATGTAGAGGCAGTTCCAACCACTGGTCCTCCATTGTATGTAATGATGATGTAGAGGCAGTTCCAACCACTGGTCCTCCATTGTATGTAATGATGATGTAGAGGCAGTTCCAACCACTGGTCCTCCATTGTATGTAATGATTATGTAGAGGCAGTTCCAACCACTGGTCCACCTTTGTATAGAATGATGATGTAGAGGCGGTTCCAACCACTGGTCCTTCATTGTATGTAATGATGATGTAGAGGCAGTTCCAAGCACTGGTCCTCCATTATCTGTAATGATGATGTAGAGGCAGTTCCAAGCACTGGTCCTCCATTGTATGTAATACTAAAGTAATCTATACAGGTCTCCCCTCTTCATCTCTCCCCCTCCACATATACTGTGTATTCACTTCAAGGACTTATTGATGGACTAATGAATTAAATATCATACTATTTAGCAGCGCCACTACCCATTTTTTTTATTTTAGAGGCAGTTCCAAACACTGGTCCTCCATTGTATGTAATGATGATGTAGAGGCAGTTCCAACCACTGGTCCTCCATTGTATAGAATGATGATGTAGAGGCAGTTCCAACCACTGGTCTACCATTGTATGTAATGATGCTCTAGAGGGGCAGTTCCAACCACTGGTCCTCCATTATCTGTAATGATGATGTAGAGACCACAAAGGGTGGACTGGTTGATGGGTGGGATGGAAGCTTTTCCATCAAGCCAATGACCCTAGTGCATGTAGGCAGTGTCATGGTTGGGTTTCAAGCTGATGACCTTAGTGCGTATAAGTAAGTAGTATGCCTTGTACACACGGTCGGAATTTCCAATGAAAAAAGTCCGACAGAGTTTTTTCATCGGAAATTCCGACCGTGTGTGTGCCCCATCGGACTTAATTCCGAGGAATTCCGTTGGAGTTTAGATAGAGAACATGTTCTATTTTACTCCAATGGAATTCCGTCGGAATTCCGATGTGCCTTTGGCCGGACAATAGTCTGACCGTGTGTACAAGGCATGAGTGTTGTGGTTGGGATTCAAGCTGATGGCCCTAGTGCATGTAGGCAGTGTAATGGTTGCGATTTAAGCCGGAAACCCTAGTGCATGTAGACAGTGTCGAAGTTGGGATTCAAGCCGATGACCCTTGTGCATGTAGACAGTGTCGAAGTTGGCATTCAAGCCGATGACCCTTGTGCATGTAGACAGTGTCGAAGTTGGGATTCAGACCGATGACCCTTGTGCATGTAGACAGTGTCGAAGTTGGGATTCAGGCTGATGACCCTTGTGCATGTAGGTAGTAGTGTTATAGTTGCGATTCAAGCCAATGACCCTTGTGCATGTAGACAGTGTCGAAGTTGGCATTCAAGCTGATGACCTTTGGTGCTGCTCTCCACCCATTCCTTTATCAGTGTAGGAATATTTCCAATACAAAGACTGAGGAAACATGGCCGCCACCATCATTTCACACACCGTTCAGGAAGGTGATTCTCACATCTGCTCTCATCTCCAAGGCAGGTGCAGAAGCCTCTCATGGACCGCTGTGTCACATTAACCTCATTAACATACTGTTACTATTTTCTAACGGCTGTGTATCATCCAATTGTAAAAAAAGAGAGCAGCGGCAGAAATAGCGCTGACTCCAGGGAAAGGCTTTGGCTCCAGCGTGCCTGGCACCGAGCACGATAGAATCCACACTGTACAGAGAGCAGGCCAGATCGCTCTGCACAACGATTGCTTGGCCTGGTGTCTCTGTATTACCCGCCGTGGCAGGGAGAAGGTTAACCGTTCACTCTCCGCAGCGTCTGTTGGGATGGTAATACATCTCTGAGGCTTTGGTTGTGTTTTTCTTTATTAGAAATTTTAGCAATCAGCGATGGGCTCAGTACAGATCTTACATGGACCATGAACCTGAACATCCCAGAGATCCTGCAGAGTTCCCATGTTACCCATCTAAGCCCTGCTCTGGGGTCGCCCAGCTGGAGTATAGAATTGGCCCCTCTGAGCTCCAGCGCTGGGTGTAGAGTAGAGACTATACTGTACATTCTACCACACGGCCTTCCATTCATCCCGGCACCATGCCTAGAATGTACGATGAACCACGCATGCACAGCTCAGAGCACGTTCAATGTGAGATTGCCAACAGGCAATCAGGAAACAGTGTATGGCCTACCCTCCTGTAATCTTCTGCTCAGCAGCACTCAGACTGGAAGAGGGAGGACTGGGAATTAGGCTGTACTGCATTGCATATGTGCTGACCATGAGCATGCTGACGGGAGAGTAGAGGGATAACCTCATCGCTGTGTTGCTGCTCCCAGGCCTGTCTTTAACACAGGGCAAAAGGGGCAGCTGCCCCCGGGCCCAGTCACTGTTGTGTGGCCCAAAGCAGCTGCCCCTTGAGCCCGCAATCCACAAATAGTTGATAAGTGGATTAGGGAGGGCCCAGGAAAATGTTTGCCCCAGGTCCAATCGATATTACCTACTTGAGGACCGCGCTATAGCCAAATGACGGCTACAGCGTGGACCTGAAAATCCGGGAGGCTGTCAATAGACAGGGCGCACGCTGTGATCACCCGAGTCACTGAGACTCGGGTGATCACCACTCCGAGTAAGGGGCCGATCCCGACCCCTTACCACGTGATCAGCTGTCAGCCAATGACAACTGATCACGTGATGTAAACAAATAATCGGTAATCGTTTTTTTTTCTCCTCACGCTGACAGCGTTAGGAGGAAAAAAAGTCGATCACCGGCTTGTTCACAAGGGACATCGGTCCCGAAGAGGAAGGAGGCAGATGTGCCTCATCAGTTTCAGCTGCCAGTGCCTGCCAGTATGCCAATAATTGCTACCTGCCAGTGCCCACAGTGCCACCTATCAATGCCCACAAGTGCCGCCAATCAGTGCCTCATCAGTGCTACCTAGTAATGCTGCCTATCAGTGTAACCTACCAGTGCCCATTATTGCCACCCATCAGTGCCCATCACTGGCACCCATCAGTGCCCATCACTGCCACCTATCAGTGCCCATCACTACCACCTATCAATGCCACCTATTAGTGCCACTTCTCAGTACCACCAGTGCCACCTATCAATGCCCTTCAGTGCCACCCACTCAGTGCCGCCTATTAGTGCCGCCTTATCGGTGCCCACCAGTGCCACCTTATCGGTGCCCATCAGTGCCACCTAGCAATGCTGCCTATCAGTGTAACCCACCAGTGCCCATTATTGCCACCCATCAGTGCCCATCACTGGCACCCATCAGTGCCCATCACTGCCACCTATCAGTGCCCATCACTGCCACCTATCAATGCCACCTATTAGTGCCACTTCTCAGTCCCACCAGTGTCACCTATCAGTGCCCTTCAGTGCCACCCACTCAGTGCCGCCTATCAGTGCCGCCTTATCGGTGCCCATCAGTGCAGCCCATTAGTGACCATCAGTCCAGCCCATTAGTGCCCATCAGTGCAGCCCATTAGTGCCCATCAGACCAGCCCATCAGTGCCCATCAGTGCAGCCCATTAGTGCCCATCAGTCCAGCCCATCAGTGCCCATCAGTGCAGCCTCATCAGCGTACATCAATGAAGGAGAAAAATTACCTGTTTATAAAGTTTTATAAAAATATATATATATATATATTTTTTTTTTAAATCAGTCTTTTTAAAAAAAAATTTAACAAAAAATAAAAACCGCAGAGGTGATCAAATACCACCATAAGAGAGCTCTAGTTATGGGGAAAAAATGATAAAAATTTCATATGTGTACAGTGTAGCATGACCGCGCAATTGTCATTCAAAGTGCATCAGCGCTGAAAGCTGAAAATTGGCCTGGGCAGAAGGGGGGTTTAAGTGCCCGGTAAGGAAGTGGTTAAAGATGGCCCTGGCTGCTCCTTCAATAGGTTAGGGGTGTGTCCCTGACCAAGATGTGCCGGATCTGGCTGCGCTGTCTGGCAGAGGTAGCAAAGGTCAGTATTAAGCTGTGGGTTGGAAGCTAGGGGGTTAAGTCTTATCCTTTAGGTTGGGGGGGGGGGGGAGTGTTAGTATGTTGGCTTAGTGTTCAGGGTTGGGTAAGAGTTTAAGGTAAGGATGGGGGTGGGGCTAAGTATGAGTAATAATATAAATGATCGGATATCTGATACTTGGGTGTGGGGCAAAAGTTCTCTGCTAAGCCCCCAACGTCTGATACCTGACCCCCCCCCCCCCATACGGCTGGCTTTAAAGGGACTCTAAGTAGGCTGCCATCTCTGACGGCTTCTGAAAATGCATGTTGTCTGGCCGTCCAACTAATTACAAAATTACTAAATTGTAAAAAATTTACAAAATTACTGATCCAAACCAATTCTTTTGTTTCTAAATAACTGACCCGGGAGAAGTGAAGTCGGAGCAAAGTCAGTATTTCCGAATGGCGAGGTCAGCGACGCGGAAAATACCGAATCCAGAGCAGGGCAGCCAGGCGGTCGGTATTTTCAGCAGTGCAGCCCATCTACTTCCTTCATGACTGACGTCCTTCGATTATAATGCCGCGTACACACGACCGCTTTTCTCGACGAGAAAAACTGCATAAAAAACGACGAGAAAAATTAGAACATGTTCTAAATTTTCTCATCGTTTTTTCCAGCATTTTTTTCCGCGGCAGTTTTCCCCATAGGGAGACACTGCCGCGGAGCCCACAGACGGTCGTTTTTCTCGTCAAAAGAAAAAATGACGGGAAAAACGACCGTGTGTAGGGAACAAGCGGTTCCCTCGTTTTTCCTGTCATTATTCACGGCGGTTTTTTAACCGCCGTGAATAATGATCGTGTGTACGCGGCATTAGATTTCTTCTTTGATAAAACTGCAGTAATTTTCTTTGTTACCAGAAATGTCCCTCCCCCCCTCCCTGTTATTCCACGAGGACCGACATTCCCGCTGGTTTTATTTCATGTCAATAAAAAACAAACTCTGAAGATCGGCGGAGAGATTTTACATCACGTCTGCATTTTAATAATTCATAAGAAACAACAATAAGAAATAAAGAAAACAAAAAGGAAAATCCTCCCCAGAGACCCGAGCCGGCCAGACATGGATCCCAATCCGGTCAGCTCAGCAGGGACCAGCCAGACATGGATCCCAATCCGGTCAGCTCAGCAGGGACCAGCCAGACATGGATCCCAATCCGGTCAGCTCAGCAGGGACCAGCCAGACATGGATCCCAATCCGGTCAGCTCAGCAGGGACCAGCCAGACATGGATCCCAATCCGGTCAGCTCAGCAGGGACCAGCCAGACATGGATCCCAATCCGGTCAGCTCATCAGGGACCAGCCAGACATGGATCCCAATCCGGTCAGCTCAGCAGGGACCAGCCAGAAATGGATCCCAATCCGGTCAGCTCAGCAGGGACCAGCCAGAAATGGATCCCAATCCGGTCAGCTCAGCAGGGACCAGCCAGACATGGATCCCAATCCGGTCAGCTCAGCAGGGACCAGCCAGACGTGGATCCCAATCCGGTCATCTCAGCAGGGACCAGCCAGACGTGGATCCCAATCCGGTCAGCTCAGCAGGGACCAGCCAGACATGGATCCCAATCCGGTCAGCTCAGCAGGGACCAGCCAGACGTGGATCCCAATCCGGTCAGGTCAGCAGGGACCAGCCAGACATGGATCCCAATCCGGTCAGCTCAGCAGGGACCAGCCAGACGTGGATCCCAATCCGGTCAGCTCAGCAGGGACCAGCCAGACGTGGATCCCAATCCAGTCAGCTCAGCAGGGACCAGCCAGACGTGGATCCCAATCCAGTCAGCTCAGCAGGGACCAGCCAGATCCTGATCCATGGATGGGCACTGCGATCTACCCGTGGACTTCTGTATGACTGTCCTGTAGGATTTTCTCCCCTCGATCGGCTGCTGCATGCTACAACCAGCAACACTGATTCTGATGGTGGGAAAGTCTATCTACTGTCAGAATACAAATGTGTGGATGGGTAAAGAGGTCATTATTTTTCCTTCAACCAGGGCTGTTTCTAATATTGATTGGACCCTGGGAAAACATTTTCTTGCCCCCCCTCCCCCCACTCATCGATTGCTAGAGGTTACTGCACATCATTACCCCTCACTCATTGGTTGCTAGAGGTCATCGCACATCATTACCCCTCACTCATTGGTTGCTAGAGGTTGCTGCACACCATTACTGCTCACTCATTGGTTGCTTGAGGTTACTGCACATCATTACCCCTCACTCATTGGTTTCTAGAGGTTGCTGCACATCATTACTGCTCACTCATTGGTTGCTGCACATCATTACCACTCACCCATTGGTTGCTTGAGGTTACTGCACATCATTACCCCTCACCCATTGGTTGCTAGAGGTCATCGCACATCATTACTGCTCACTCATTCGTTGCTAGAGGTTGCTGCACACCATTACTGCTCACTCATTGGTTGCTTGAGGTTACTGCACATCATTACCCCTCACTCATTGGTTTCTAGAGGTTGCTGCACATCATTACCGCTCACCCATTGGTTGCTAGAGGTTGCTGCACATCATTACCCCTCACCCATTGGTTGCTAGAGGTCATCGCACATCATTACTGCTCACTCATTGGTTGCTAGAGGTTGCTGCACACCATTACTGCTTACTCATTGGTTGCTTGAGGTTACTGCACATCATTACCCCTCACTCATTGGTTTCTAGAGGTTGCTGCACATCATTACTGCTCACTCATTGGTTGCTGCACATCATTACCACTCACCCATTGGTTGCTAGAGGTTATCGCACATCATTACCCCTCACTCATTGGTTGCTAGAGGTTGCTGCACATCATTACTGCTCACTCATTGGTTGCTAGAGGTTACTGCACATCATTACCACTCACCCATTGGTTGCTTGAGGTTACTGAAAAATGTGTATATCCAGGGCGCTCCAAGCATTTGAATCCCGACAGATAAAGTCTGTGTTGGAGAGGGTAGCAAATCTTCACACACTTTAGGCAGCACTCAGGGAGACAAGCAATCTCTAATGGAAACAGAAAAACAAACAAGGCGCCTCTAAATGCAGAAGTATAAAACTTTTAAAATCCCCTAAAAGGGTTAAAAACACTTACAAAATAGTGGATGAAACAGGCATGTAGCAGGTAAGTGCGTCCAGGAGATGTTCCAGTGGCAGGGCAGTCCCAGTCTGTGATGGTAAAGCTTCCAGGGAAGTCCACGAGATAACAGCTGATTGTGCTGTGAATGTTCAGAGGACACAGTAAAGCTGGAGCCTGGGGATGATGTCAGAGGAAGCGAGACAGAAACCAGCATGGAACACGAACAGGAAGTGGACAGGAAGTGTGTCATAGGAACATCTCCTGGACGCACTTACCTGCTACATGCCGGTTTCATCCACTATCTTGTAAGTGTTTTTAACCCTTTTAGGGGATTTTAAAAGTTTTATACTTCTGCACTTAGAGGCGCCTTGTTTGTTTTTATGCTTGAGGTTACTGCACATCATTACTACTTACCTATTGGTTGCTAGAGGTTACTTGTTATTGTGTTGTGTTGTATTGAACTGCATTGTGTGATCAGTTTTTTTTGTAGTATGCTGACATCTTGTGAAGGTTTATGGCCACTACAGCTTGTTTATGAATGTGATTTTGTTACATTCTTCTGCCCCCCTTCCTGTTTAGTGCTAGTTTGTTTAGTCTTTCCTAGACCCCCCCCCCCCCCCATTTCTTCCTTGTTCCCTCAGTCAGTGTTAGTTAATGACAGAGATCGGTCTAAGGATAGTCATTGTCTTCTTCCAATTCTAAAGGCTGTAAACACATCCTCTGTACTCCAGTTAGCTGAAGTAAAATTGCATTGGATCCAACTTCTGTGTCTTATTGAAGAGTTAAGCTGCCTGTGGATGGTGCCAAGTCAGCATGTGACAATGTTGTCCAGACAGACTGGGTGTAAGGAGGTATGTCAATGCATAAAGGGGCATTTTAAATTAAACAGATAGCCCCTCTGATCTATAGAGAGGTGCAGGAGATATGTAAGGGTAGAGCTGAGTACCAAGTTCTTGGGATAACGTCAGTGGTTAAGCAAAGCACCCTGATTTGGGGGACCCTATAGAGCAGTTATTCTCAACCAGGGCTCCTCCAGAGGTTGCTTGGGGTTCCTTGAGCTGTGGCTGAAGGGAAAGGAAGTCCTAAAAGTCGCCCCGTAACGAGGTGTATGACAGCCTTGGCCCAGACTCCAAGCAGGCCACACCTCCAAGGCGTTTTAATCCGCCCCCCAGAGCATAATGATGATTAAGTCTCAGGGCTGGAGTGAAATGCGTTGGGCGCGTAGCCTAGTTGGAGCCATCGCTGAGGCTCATACACCTCCTTGCACGGTTTTGCTGTGATGTGCGACTTTTATCACTTCCTTTTCCTACTGGATGTTTTGAGCTGGGACAAGCTGTGTCCTTATCGGGACTCCTAGCCATCTGTAATGCAAGAGGACTTGGTGGAGCCTTGAGGGACCCCTGTCATATTTGTTGCGGGTCACATTTGATGGTCTCCGCCAAGTTCCAGGGCCAGTGCCAAATGGCAGAACCAGCTGCATGACTCCAAGGATTCCTATTGTCTGGAAAGGTGGCATTCTGACCACCACCATAAGGGGGACAGCCTTCCCATTGGCCAGCAATGTAGGGGGTGTATTTTCTGCTGACCCCCCCCCCCCCCCAATGAATTGAACACATAGACTCGTTTTTTTTTTAGAAGGGTACAGGAGATATGTAGAGGTAGAGCCAAGCACCAAGTTCTTAGGATAGAGTCAGTGGTATAGCAAAGCACCCAACTTTAGGGACCCTATAGAGCAGGCAGAGGCGGCTCTAAGCTTTGTGAGGCCTTAGGCAAAACTTGGACATGAGGCCCCCCCACACTCATAATGGGAAAAATAATTCAAGCAAGAAAAATGGCTGCAGAAAATGCACCACAGATCTAGCACACAGGTGATCAGCACCACTTCCAGGGCACCCTCCTCACCCATATTCAGCCAAAGCAAAGGGGGGGCGTGAGAAAGAGAGAGGGGTGATAGAGAGATCCGATGGCGCCGACATTAGTATTGATCACAGGCAAATTAGGAGTCTGCGAGGCCCCTGTGAGTGCGAGGCCTTAGGCGACTGCCTAATTTGCCTAATTAGAGAGCTGCCTCTGAGAGCAGGTATTCTCCACCAGGGTTCCATAGATCCCTTGTGTTTCTCCAGAGGTGGTTAGGGGTTCAGGTCATGTTTTGGGAATTTCTCTTAGATAAAATAGCTGTCCAAAATACCAAGCCATTGACTCTGATTTAAAGCACCCATGCAAGATAAAGGAAAACATGGGCTGTTGGGGTACTTGAGGACGGGGTTGAGAACCACTGCTGTAGAGTATATGAGGGTATCTATATGAGGGTATCTCTGGGGGGTTGGGTTGGTGCAGAGTTGAGCCTTTATTTTCAGTACAGACTCACTTTAAAGAAAATAATGGATTTTTAGGCTGTTCCTGGGGTGTACCAGCAATAACCCTCATATGCAGGCAGGGCCGCTGACAAGGCAGTACAACCAGCCCTCCTGTACTGGGCCCGGGCACCATCAGTTCAAAAGGAGGGCCCGGGCACCTGCTGAGCAGGAGGGTCGGCTGTACTGTTTTATTGCAGACACTGATCGTCTTTTGCCTCCCCCTGCTGTGCTGCCAGCTTCTCCTCCTCTTTCTCCCTCCAGCTGCACTGCAGGGGGATTGGTCCTGACACATGCACCCCTTCCATTTTCTGTCTGGGCCCCCCCCCTGTGTGCCCTTTTCCCCCACCGCGCTGCCGGCTTCCATCCTCTCCTCTCCCATCCGCTGCTATGTGCACACAGGGAGATGTTTCAGGATGGAGAGCGAGGGAAGGGGCCAGTAAAAATGTCATTTACTGGCCATTTCCTCTACTGAATGAACACAGTAAGCAATCTGCAGCAATCACTACTATGTTCATTCATCACTGAAGCATAGTAAACAGTGTCTTCTATGCTTCAGTTTGTGAATGAGCAGGAAGCCTCAGAGCGCTTCCTATTCATTCATCTGTGCAGCTGAAGCTGCAAAGAGGAGGACTGATAAATCTATGACCTTGGTCACTTTCGGCTGGGGGGCCCTGTCAGGTAGGCTGTGTGGGGCCCCCGTGATTTCTAACAGCAACCCTGTATGCAGGAAGCTGCAAAGATTTGAACGCGCATTAAGTCAAGAAGAGCCATAAAAAATATAAAATAAATATATCAAATGTGCCTAAAATTGACATTTGTTTTCCTCTGTCAGCGACCTCCCGGCACAACACACAACAATCCGGCGTTTTTCAATTAATCGCTTGCTCTAGCTCTGGTGAAACTCAGCGCGCTGCCCGGAGAGGATAAGCCCCGGTGTTCGGACGCGGCTTTTATAAGCCCGCTAATCTTGTACTTTTCCTATCATCGTGATTAAGCAACATGCGATTCCACGTCCAGCTCTGTTCCAGGAGAGTCTGGCTATCCGGGAGATAGAAAATCTAAGCCAGCTGTAGATAAAACCAACGGGGGAGACAAAGTGTTCATGTCACCCGGCGATGGATACAAAATCCCATCCTTGAAATACGGCAATCCGGCTCCAGCTGAATCAAAATGCAAATACACCGAGGAAATGTCGGCATTGATAAATCCTGCTGGCAAAACTCATATCATAGACGTTGTACTGTACCATCTGGTGCCATCGCAATGTATCACCGCTACACACAGATACCCTGGCAACACTCATTCATCATCGCAGAGACGCCAAACTCCGCGAGGCCGGAGAGAGAGAACAACAACCGGGCTTTGGCTTTGTCAAGCCAAGAATCTACATTCATGTGGCTCGTGTTTTCCTACTTAGAATGCTCGGTAGGTTGTCACTAGTGATGAGCCGAACACCCCCGGGTTCGGTTCGCACCAGAACCCGCGAACGGACCGGAAGTTCGAACGAACATTAGAACCCTATTAAATACAATGGATGCGAACGTTCGAATTCTAAAGTGCTAATTATAACAACTATTATGCATGTTATTGTCCTAAAAAGGGTTTGGGAACCCGGGTTCTGCACCAGGGGACATGTATCAATGCAAAAAGAAGTTTTAAAAACGGTCGTTTTTCGGGAGCAGTCATTTTAATGATGCATAAAGTGAAAAAAAAAAAGTCAAATATTCCTTTAAATATCGTACCTGGGGGGTGTCTAAAGTATGCCTGTGAAGTGCCACGTGTTTCCCGTGTTTAGAACTGTCCCTGCACAAAATGACACTTCTAAAGGAAAAAAAAGCCATTTAAAACTGCTTGCGGCTTTAATGTAATGTCTGGTCCCGGTAATATGGATGAAATTCTTTAAGAAAAATGGCATAGCTACCCCATGACCCCCCCCCCCCTACCCCAGCCCATTACCAGCCCCTTTGGGTCTTGTATGGATATTAAGGGGAACCCCGCACATAAAATAAAAAAGGCCCTATATACTCTGAACAGCCGTATACAGGCGGTGCATACAAGACAGGGACTGTAGGTTTGTTCTTATGTAGAATCTGTTTGTAATTTTGAACAGGTACATTGTTGAAGTGTAGCTCCAGCCCAAAAATCTATTTTTAAACTTTTTGGAAAACATAGGTAAGGGTTATCACCCCTGTAACATTTGTTTTGCTGTCTGTGCCCCTGTTCAGAACATTTCACCTCACTTTCCGTCCCAATGACAACTGTTTTTGAAATGTGGTGTTTTTCTTGAAACAAGGATTGCTGATAAAGCATCAGTACAGAGGAGACACCTTTCTCCCATATTTATTCTTACAGGAGAGAATTTTCCTTCCTAGTGGTAGATTTCCTCTCACTTCCTGTTGTCTTCTTGCGTTTGCAAGTAGGAGTCGTTTGTAAGTTGGATGTTTGAAAGTAGGGACCTGCCGTATATACTCTGCAGAAATAGGCCCCTTAGTTGTTGGTGTTGGCACAACACTGTAAGCACTCACAGTTACTCTTGGTTGGTGCTGGAACGCCCTGCTGTCAACTATTATATCAGGAATTTTAATTACATATAATTGTTGAACAGTGGTAGTAAAAATTGGGCCTTTGATGGTGGTGCTGGTGCCACAACACTGTAAGCCCTGACAGTTACTCTTGGTGGGTGCAGCAATGGGCCCTGCTGTGAATTATTAGATCAAGAATTGTAATTACATGCCCCTGTTGAACAGGGGCTGAAAAATTGGGCCTTAGGCACTGGTGGCACAACACTGCAACCCCTCACAGATACTGTACTTGGAGCACAGCAATGAGCCCTGTTGCAAAGTATTGCTTCAAAAATTGTAATGACACGCCCCTGTTAAACAGGGGCTGAAAAATTGGGCCTTAGGCACTGGTGGCACAACACTGCAACTCCTCACAGATACTGTACTTGGAGCACAGCAATGAGCCCTGTTGCAAAGTATTGCTTCAAAAATTGTAATTACACGCCCCTGTTAAACAGGGGCTGAAAAATTGGGCGTTAGGCACTGGTGGCGGCACCCATAAACAAAAATGATCTTCCAAGCTATCATCATCAATCGTATCATTGAGGACTCGGAGGAGGAGGATAGCCAGTCAACATAACAGCACAGGCACTCAGCATCAGCATCAGTCTTGAAGGGATGTGACATTTTAAAATCAATTAGTCTGTTATATCAGCATCAGGTGTGTGGTAGCTGGTGGTGATCCAAGACTGGTTCATCTTGATGAAAGTCAGTCGATCAACCGAGTCGGTGGACAGGCGCACCCTGTGATCCGTGACAAATCCTCCAGCAGCACTGAATGTGCGTTCCGAAAGAACGCTGGATGCAGGACAGGCCAGTAGCTCAATTGCATACTGTGCAAGCTCTGGCCAGTGATCCATCCTCAAGACCCAGTAAGCCAGAGGATTTTCGGTGGGGAAGGTGTCCAAGTCTGACCTTGCCCCTAGATATTCCTGCACCATGTTTATCAGACGCTGGCGATGGTTGCTGGAACCAATCATACTTTGGGGCTGCGGACTAAAGAATTGTCTGAACGCATCGGTCAGACGGCCACCTTCCCCACCGCTCCTTCTTTGACTGGCCGAAGCCTCAGCAACTCGTTGTCCAGGACCAGGAGTTTGCAACCTCCCAGTCTCTGGGAACGCGTTGCACAGACCTTTCTGCAAGGCCTCCCGGAGTTGTCTCATCCTCTGCTCCCTCTGCGACGGTAACATAAGGTCCGCAACCTTACCCTTGTACCGTGGATCAAGGAGAGTGGCCAGCCAGTAATGGTCCCTCTCCTTGATCCGAAGAATACGAGGATCCTTCCGCAGACTTTGCAGGATCAGGGAGGCCATGCAGCGTAGGTTTGCTGAGGCATTCGCTCCGGAGTCCTCTGGGTCACTAAGGACGACATGATCCGCAGCCACCTCCTCCCAGCCACGTACAAGTCCACTGGTTTCTTGGGACTGTAAATCATCCCTAAAAGACTGCTGCTGATGATGCTGAGTGCCAGCCTCCACCTCCATGCTGACACAATCCTCCTCCTCCTCCTCCTCCTCCTCCTCTTCCTGTGCGATGGGTGGGACAGAAGGAACACTGTCTGGGTAAAGGGGGCCTTGAGAGGCAAGGAAGTCCTCCTCTTCCTGCCTCTGTTCTGCCTCAAGTGCCCTGTCCATTATTCCACGCAGCGTGTGCTCCAACAGGTGGACAAGAGGTACAGTGTCACTGATGCATGCACTGTCACTGCTCACCATCCTCGTGGCCTCCTCAAATGGTGCCAGGACAGTGCATGCATCCCTGATCATGCCCCACTGGCGTGGAGAAAAAAAACCAAGCTCCCCTGACCCTGTCCTGGTGCCGTAGTCGCACAGGTACTCATTGATGGCCCTCTGCTGCGTGTGCAGCCGCTGCAGCATGGCCAACGTTGAGTTCCACCTGGTGGGCATGTCACATATAAGGCGGTTCTTGGGCAGGTTCAACTCCTTTTTCAGCTCAGCCAGGCGAGCACTGGCATTATAAGATCTGCGGAAATGCACACAGACTTTCCTGGCCTGCCTCAGGACATCCTGTAAGCCCGGGTACCTGCCCAAGAACCGCTGCACCACCAGGTTAAGGACGTGAGCCACACAGGGCACATGGGTCAGTTGTCCCTGTCGGAGGGCGGAGAGGAGGTTGGTGCCATTGTCGCAAACCACCATTCCTGGCTTAAGCTGGCGTGGCGTCAACCACCTCTCGGCCTGGCCCTGCAGAGCAGACAGGACCTCTGCCCCAGTGTGGCTTCTGTCCCCCAAACACACCAGCGCAAGCACGGCATGGCATCTTTTTGCCTGCGTACTTGCGTAGCCCCGTGAACGGCTACGGAGCACCGCTGGTTCATAGGACAAACCACAGGAAGAGGCCATGGAGGAAGAAGAAGAGGAGGGGGTGGAGGAGAGAGGTGTGTCACAACCAGTAGTAGCATTTTGGAGGCGTGGCGGTGGGACAACCTCCAACACTACTGCACCTTGTCCTGAATCCTTCCCAGCTGCCAAAAGAGTGACCCAATGGGCCGTGAAAGAAAGGTAACGTCCCTGTCCATGCCTGCTGGACCATGAGTCAGCGGTAATATGCACCTTACCGCTGACCGCCCTGTCCAGCGAGGCCAAGACATTGCCTTCCACATGCCGGTAGAGAGCCGGAATAGCCTTCCGTGAGAAAAAGTGGCGTTTGGGAACCTGCCACTGAGGAACCGCACATTGCACAAACTCACGGAAGGGGGCCGAGTCTACCAACTGAAAAGGCAGCAGTTGAAGCGCTAGCAATTTAGCCAAGCTAGCATTCAACCGCTGGGCATGTGGATGGCTGGGAGTGAACTTCTTTCGACGGTCCAGCAGCTGGGGCAGGGAAATTTGCCTGCTAGAATCGGACGTCGGTGTACTGCTAGCAGAGTGGGCGCAAGTACTTGGCTGTGACACACCTAATTCTACACCTTCATTCCTCTCAGTGCATGTTTCAGAGAGGACTGAAGTTATAGTGGGGTTGGAGATCCCAGCTGATGCGGTGCAAGGAGAGGTCCGCTTTGTTCTTTGGTGTGGGTCTTTGAGGTAGGCTTGCCAACGAGCTGCATGGCAGGTCAACATATGTCTGGTCAGGCATGTGGTACCCAAGCGGCTGATGTTTTGGCCACGCGATATACGCTTGAGACATATGTTGCAAACAGCAGCTGTGCGATCTGATGCACTAGCCTCAAAAAAGGCCCACACCAAAGAACTTTTTGAATGACGGGCAGAGGCAGCGCCCTGCACAGGCGGAGCTCTGCGGTGTGATTCCGTCGGTGTACTGCCCTTACGCTGGCCACCAAAGGGCATCCTGCCTCGTTGGAGATGTGCCTCCTCCTCATCCTCCTCCTCCTCCTCTCTCCTATTAGGCACCCACGTGGAGTCATTGACCTCATCATCCCCTCCCTCCTCATCACTGGAGCCAATCTGGCAGTATGCTGCAGCTGCTGGAACATGACTGCCAGATTGGTGTCCTTCTTGAGCATCCCCTCTGTCTGCTCTCACGCTACTGCCTTCCTCTAGCTGGGTTTCATCATCAGACCCTTCGAAACGCTGGGCATCCTCCTGGAGCATGTACCCAACACTGTGCTGAAACAGTTCGGGGGACTCCTCAGGAGGAGGACATGGTGGGTCTAGGGAAGGAGTGACTGATGATTTGTCTGACATTGATACCAGGGAAGACGACGCTTTGGCAGCTGCTTTTCCAGTACCCTGAGCCTGGGTGAGAGAGGATGAGGAGGAGGAGGAGGGCTTGGTCATCCACTCTACCAAGTCTTCGGCATGATGTGGCTCAACATGTCCAGCTGCCGAAAAGAAGGACAAGCGTGTCCCATGGCCATGTGCTGATGACAATGCACCGCGTCCACGACCAGCACTGTTGCCCCCAGACACAGAGCCTGCTTGCCCTCTTTTATTGCCTCCTGACTGTCTGCCTCTCCTTGTTTGCCTTCCAGACATTCTAATAGATGGCCTGCAGGGAGATGGGAAAAAAGCAATAAGGGCTACCTTCAGGTGTCCTTCTCTGTCCCTGGAAACAAGGACTTGCAGAGTGAAAGAAAAAAAACACTCTCCCTACCTACAGTTTTCTGTCCCTAGAAAAAATGTTTTTTTTAATCACAATATAGCACAAGGAAAATTAACTCACTGTCCTTACAGGTCCCTGGAAACAAGGACTTGCAGAGTGAAAGAAAAAAAACACTCTCCCTACCTACAGTTTTCTGTCCCTAGAAAAAAATGTTTTTTTTAATCACAATATAGCAAAAGGACAATTCACTCACTGTCCTTCCAGGTCCCTGGAAACAAGGACTTGCAGAGTGAAAGAAACTGACACTGTCCCTACCTAGAGTTTTCTGTCCCTGGAATAAATGTTTTTTTCAGCACAATATAGCACAAGGACAATTAACTCACTGTCCTTACAGGTCCCTGGAAACAAGGACTTGCAGAGTGAAAGAAAAAAAATACTCTCCCTACCTACAGTTTTCTGTCCCTAGAAAAAAATGTTTTTTTTAATCACAATATAGCAAAAGGACAATTCACTCACTGTCCTTCCAGGTCCCTGGAAACAAGGACTTGCAGAGTGAAAGAAACTGACACTGTCCCTACCTAGAGTTTTCTGTCCCTGGAATAAATGTTTTTTTCAGCACAATATAGCACAAGGACAATTAACTCACTGTCCTTACAGGTCCCTGGAAACAAGGACTTGCAGAGTGAAAGAAAAAAAATACTCTCCCTACCTACAGTTTTCTGTCCCTAGAAAAAAATGTTTTTTTTAATCACAATATAGCAAAAGGACAATTCACTCACTGTCCTTCCAGGTCCCTGGAAACAAGGACTTGCAGAGTGAAAGAAACTGACACTGTCCCTACCTAGAGTTTTCTGTCCCTGGAATAAATGTTTTTTTCAGCACAATATAGCACAAGGACAATTAACTCACTGTCCTTACAGGTCCCTGGAAACAAGGACTTGCAGAGTGAAAGAAAAAAAATACTCTCCCTACCTACAGTTTTCTGTCCCTAGAAAAAAATGTTTTTTTTAATCACAATATAGCAAAAGGACAATTCACTCACTGTCCTTCCAGGTCCCTGGAAACAAGGACTTGCAGAGTGAAAGAAACTGACACTGTCCCTACCTAGAGTTTTCTGTCCCTAGAATAAATGTTTTTTTTAATCACAATATAGCAAAAGGACAATTCACTCACTGTCCTTCCAGGTCCCTGGAAACAAGGACTTGCAGAGTGAAAGAAACTGACACTGTCCCTACCTAGAGTTTTCTGTCCCTAGAATAAATGTTTTTTTTAATCACAATATAGCACAAGGAAAATTAACTCACTGTCCTTACAGGTCCCTGGAAACAAGGACTTGCAGAGTGAAAGAAAAAAAACACTCTCCCTACCTACAGTTTTCTGTCCCTAGAAAAAAATGTTTTTTTTAATCACAATATAGCAAAAGGACAATTCACTCACTGTCCTTCCAGGTCCCTGGAAACAAGGACTTGCAGAGTGAAAGAAACTGACACTGTCCCTACCTAGAGTTTTCTGTCCCTGGAATAAATGTTTTTTTCAGCACAATATAGCACAAGGACAATTAACTCACTGTCCTTACAGGTCCCTGGAAACAAGGACTTGCAGAGTGAAAGAAAAAAAATACTCTCCCTACCTACAGTTTTCTGTCCCTAGAAAAAAATGTTTTTTTTAATCACAATATAGCAAAAGGACAATTCACTCACTGTCCTTCCAGGTCCCTGGAAACAAGGACTTGCAGAGTGAAAGAAACTGACACTGTCCCTACCTAGAGTTTTCTGTCCCTAGAATAAATGTTTTTTTTAATCACAATATAGCACAAGGAAAATTAACTCACTGTCCTTACAGGTCCCTGGAAACAAGGACTTGCAGAGTGAAAGAAAAAAAACACTCTCCCTACCTACAGTTTTCTGTCCCTAGAAAAAAATGTTTTTTTTAATCACAATATAGCAAAAGGACAATTCACTCACTGTCCTTCCAGGTCCCTGGAAACAAGGACTTGCAGAGTGAAAGAAACTGACACTGTCCCTACCTAGAGTTTTCTGTCCCTGGAATAAATGTTTTTTTCAGCACAATATAGCACAAGGACAATTAACTCACTGTCCTTACAGGTCCCTGGAAACAAGGACTTGCAGAGTGAAAGAAAAAAAATACTCTCCCTACCTACAGTTTTCTGTCCCTAGAAAAAAATGTTTTTTTTAATCACAATATAGCAAAAGGACAATTCACTCACTGTCCTTCCAGGTCCCTGGAAACAAGGACTTGCAGAGTGAAAGAAACTGACACTGTCCCTACCTAGAGTTTTCTGTCCCTGGAATAAATGTTTTTTTCAGCACAATATAGCACAAGGACAATTAACTCACTGTCCTTACAGGTCCCTGGAAACAAGGACTTGCAGAGTGAAAGAAAAAAAATACTCTCCCTACCTACAGTTTTCTGTCCCTAGAAAAAAATGTTTTTTTTAATCACAATATAGCAAAAGGACAATTCACTCACTGTCCTTCCAGGTCCCTGGAAACAAGGACTTGCAGAGTGAAAGAAACTGACACTGTCCCTACCTAGAGTTTTCTGTCCCTAGAATAAATGTTTTTTTTAATCACAATATAGCAAAAGGACAATTCACTCACTGTCCTTCCAGGTCCCTGGAAACAAGGACTTGCAGAGTGAAAGAAACTGACACTGTCCCTACCTAGAGTTTTCTGTCCCTAGAATAAATGTTTTTTTTAATCACAATATAGCAAAAGGACAATTCACTCACTGTCCTTCCAGGTCCCTGGAAACAAGGACTTGCAGAGTGAAAGAAACTGACACTGTCCCTACCTAGAGTTTTCTGTCCCTAGAATAAATGTTTTTTTTAATCACAATATAGCAAAAGGACAATTCACTCACTGTCCTTCCAGGTCCCTGGAAACAAGGACTTGCAGAGTGAAAGAAACTGACACTGTCCCTACCTAGAGTTTTCTGTCCCTAGAATAAATGTTTTTTTTAATCACAATATAGCAAAAGGACAATTCACTCACTGTCCTTCCAGGTCCCTGGAAACAAGGACTTGCAGAGTGAAAGAAACTGACACTGTCCCTACCTAGAGTTTTCTGTCCCTAGAATAAATGTTTTTTTTAATCACAATATAGCACAAGGAAAATTAACTCACTGTCCTTACAGGTCCCTGGAAACAAGGACTTGCAGAGTGAAAGAAAAAAAACACTCTCCCTACCTACAGTTTTCTGTCCCTAGAAAAAAATGTTTTTTTTAATCACAATATAGCAAAAGGACAATTCACTCACTGTCCTTCCAGGTCCCTGGAAACAAGGACTTGCAGAGTGAAAGAAACTGACACTGTCCCTACCTAGAGTTTTCTGTCCCTGGAATAAATGTTTTTTTCAGCACAATATAGCACAAGGACAATTAACTCACTGTCCTTACAGGTCCCTGGAAACAAGGACTTGCAGAGTGAAAGAAAAAAAATACTCTCCCTACCTACAGTTTTCTGTCCCTAGAAAAAAATGTTTTTTTTAATCACAATATAGCAAAAGGACAATTCACTCACTGTCCTTCCAGGTCCCTGGAAACAAGGACTTGCAGAGTGAAAGAAACTGACACTGTCCCTACCTAGAGTTTTCTGTCCCTAGAATAAATGTTTTTTTTAATCACAATATAGCAAAAGGACAATTCACTCACTGTCCTTCCAGGTCCCTGGAAACAAGGACTTGCAGAGTGAAAGAAACTGACACTGTCCCTACCTAGAGTTTTCTGTCCCTGGAATAAATGTTTTTTTCAGCACAATATAGCACAAGGACAATTAACTCACTGTCCTTACAGGTCCCTGGAAACAAGGACTTGCAGAGTGAAAGAAAAAAAATACTCTCCCTACCTACAGTTTTCTGTCCCTAGAAAAAAATGTTTTTTTTAATCACAATATAGCAAAAGGACAATTCACTCACTGTCCTTCCAGGTCCCTGGAAACAAGGACTTGCAGAGTGAAAGAAACTGACACTGTCCCTACCTAGAGTTTTCTGTCCCTAGAATAAATGTTTTTTTTAATCACAATATAGCAAAAGGACAATTCACTCACTGTCCTTCCAGGTCCCTGGAAACAAGGACTTGCAGAGTGAAAGAAACTGACACTGTCCCTACCTAGAGTTTTCTGTCCCTAGAATAAATGTTTTTTTTAATCACAATATAGCAAAAGGACAATTCACTCACTGTCCTTCCAGGTCCCTGGAAACAAGGACTTGCAGAGTGAAAGAAACTGACACTGTCCCTACCTAGAGTTTTCTGTCCCTAGAATAAATGTTTTTTTTAATCACAATATAGCAAAAGGACAATTCACTCACTGTCCTTCCAGGTCCCTGGAAACAAGGACTTGCAGAGTGAAAGAAACTGACACTGTCCCTACCTAGAGTTTTCTGTCCCTAGAATAAATGTTTTTTTTTAAGCACACTATAGCAGAAGCACAAAACACACTGACACTCTCCCTACCTATCCTTCTCTTTCCCTAAACTAAAGGAATCCAGGTTAAGCAAGAAAGAAATAACAGTCACTGTCCCTGCCTATGCTACTCTATCCCTGCTCCGGAACACACTACACTAGGCCGCCGTGCTGGCGGCCTTTTATAGTGTGGGGCGTGTACTAAACACCCTCAGCAATAATTGGCCACAGGCATCCTGCCTGTGGCCAATCATTGCTCTCCTCGCTGCCGGCGCTGTGATTGGCCAAGCATGCGGGGTCACAGTGCATGCTTGGCCAATCACAGCGCCTGGATGACACTGCGATGGCGTAGTGCATTGTGGGCCGTTCGCGTCACTCGAATTTGGCGCGAACGGCCCAAATCGTTCGATCTTCGTCGAACGATCGAACAGCCAATGTTCGAGTCGAACGTATGTTCGACTCGAACACGAAGCTCATCCCTAGTTGTCACATACGGGATCTCCAGCATTCCCGCCGATTGCGTCTGGTGCCGGGGTGGAAGTGTCAGCCATCGTTATTGATAGGCAGGCCATGCCGGCCATGGCTGCCGCTGCCAAGCTGACACAAGGCCCATCGCACTTTGGGCGCTCTTCACGTTGTCACCGGGATGATAAAGAAGATTAAATGGGAGATTCTACGGGAACAGCCTTGGGGAAGAGGAGATGTTCGTCGCATGGAATGGCGTCTCTGGCATTACAGAGAGCGGACATTGATGGAAACGGAAATAGTTCGAGTGTCAGTCCACTCTGATGGATCTGGTACTAAGAAACTCCGCTAAGTACTGAATACACTGAATACCGCCACATACCAAAACACCAACCAATCCCCTCTGTGGAATAATATCTTATCTCTGATATCCGCAACGTTAAAGGGGAACAAACTGTATCTGAGCACCACAAACTGAAAACGCCACTCCCCCATCCATCCATCCATTCCTGTCTCCATCCATTCCTGTCTCCATCCATCCATCCATCCATTCCTGTCTCCATCCATCCATTCATGTCTCCATCCATCCATCCATGTCTCCATCCATCCATCCATTCATGTCTCCATCCATCCATTCATGTCTCCATCCATGTCTCCATCCATCCATCCATTCATGTCTCCATCCATCCTTCCACTCCCCCATCCATCCATGTCTCCATCCATCCTTCCACTCCTCCATCCATCCATCCATTCCTGTCTCCATCCATTCCTGTCTCCATCCATCCTTCCACTCCTCCATCCATCCATCTATCCATTCCTGTCTCCATCCATTCATCCATTCCTGTCTCCATCCATCCATGTCTCCATCCATGTATCCATCCATCCATCACTGTCTCCATCCATCCATCTGTCCATCCATGTCTCCATCGATTGATCCATCCATCCATCCTTCCACTCCCCCATCCATCCTTTAACTATCCCATCCATCCATGTCTCCATCTATCTATCCATCCATCCATGTCTCCATCCATCCTTCCACTCCCCCATCCATCTATGTCTCCATCCATCCTTCCACTCCCCCACCCATTCATGTCTCCATCCATCCTTCCACTCCCCATCCATCCATGTCTCCATCCATCCTTCTACTCCCCCATCCAGCCATGTCTCCATCCATCCTTCCACTCCTCCATCCATCCATGTCTCCATCCATCCTTCCACTCCCCCATCCATCCGTCCTTTCATTATTTCATCCATGTCTCCATCCATCCATCACTGTCTTCATCCATCCATGTCTCCATCCTTCTACTCCTCCATCCATCCATGTCTCCATCCATTCATCCATGTCTCCATCCATCCTTCCACTCCTCCATCTATCCATGTCTCCATCCATTCATCCATGTCTCCATCCATCCTTCCACTCCCCCATCTATCCATGTCTCCATCCATTCATCCATGTCTCCATCCATCCTTCCATGTCTCCATCCATCCATCCATGTCTCCATCCAACCATCCATGTCTCCATCCATCCTTCCATGTCTCCATCCATCCTTCCATGTCTCCATCCATCCATCCATCTATGTCTCCATCCAACCATCCATGTCTCCATCCATCCTTCCATGTCTCCATCCATGTCTCCATCCATCCTTCCATGTCTCCATCCATCCTTCCATATCTCCGTCCATCACTGTCTCCATCCACCCATGTCTCCATCCATCCATGTCTACATCCATCCATCCATTCATGTCTCCATCCATCCTTCCACTCCCCTATCCATCCATGTCTCCATCCATCCTTCCACTCCCCCATCCCTCCATGTCTCCATCCATCCTTCTACTTCCCCATCCATGTCTCCATCCATCCTTCCACTCCCCCATCCATCCATGTCTCCATCCATCCTTCCATTCCCCCATCCATCCATGTCTCCATCCATCCATGTCTCCATCTATCTATCCATCCATCCATGTCTCCATCCATCCTTCCACTCCCCCATCCATCCATGTCTCCAATCATCCATCCTTTCACTCCCATATCCATCCATCCATTCATCTATTCATCCTTCTACTCACCCATCCATCCGTCCTTTCATTATTCCATCCATCCATGTCTCCAGCCTTCTATCCATCCATCCACATCTCCATGCTTTATTTTGCTGAGAAATCACTTTGAAAAACACCCCCCCTAGCATTTCTAGCCACGGCCATCTTGAGTAAGGGCAGATGATTCATGTAGCATTTACTTCCTGGGTTCCATCTGCCCTTAGCTCAGGCATGCAGGCAGAAGGGTGTGCTTAGCTGAGAAGGCCCCTCCTCCCATGAAGATTCCTGGCATGTATGACATCATATTGGCCTAGGCCAGAAATCAGGAAACGACTCAAATACATAATATTCATTCCTATTTCTTCATTGATGATGATGGCATCATAAGAATTGCAAATAGCTCATCTTAATTGAGAGAGTTTATTTTCACTTAAAAGTGGAACTGAACTCAAAGTGTGAAGATTTACGATGTTATAGGGAAACGAGAAATGTTTAAGATAACACACTATGAGTTAAGTCCAACAAGGTCCATGGAACTCTTTATTATTTACATCTGACAAGTTTATGGCTCTGCCGAGGATACACTCCAAGCTGTGGGAGGAGAGAAGCACGCAGAGAAGCCACACCCTCTGCTGCCCATTCACAGAAGCCTTTGCATTTTGTGAATGAGTACATATAATACAAAGGATCTGAATTCCTGGAATTCAGCTTTAAGCCCTATTGGTGGAGTGAAACACATTAGCAGACTATTGCACTGTATGGACTTTGTGACTGCGTCTTCTTTCTTTCAATAAACCTATAGTGTGCCAGGAAATGGATCACCTGCTGGTGGCACTGTAGTTCCCAGAGTGAAAGGTTGTAGTTCCGGCGTCTCCCAGCAGCCAGCTGATTCCAGTAGTCAGTCTTCACCTGGTGCTGGCTGCTGGGAGGAGCAGGATCAGGACCTAGGCCAAGGATAAATCGGCAAGTATTAATCTGGCTAGCATGCAAAACACTGAAGCAAGAGGGACTAGTAGAGGAAGGGACTAAATACGCTCCTAGCAGCCAGCTGATTCCAGTAATCAGTCTCCACCTGATGCTGGCTGCTGGGATGGTATTTAGTCCCTCTTCTACTATTGCCTCTTGCTTTAGTGTTTTGCATGCTAGCCAGATTAATGCTTGCTGATTTATTCTTGGCCTAGGTCCTGATCCTGCTCCTCCACTGCCCTGTCCCATGTATCTGGTACCCTGCAACCTCATATAGGCATCCCTTGTTCCCGATTCCAGTCTTGGTTTCCCCTTCCTGACTGTTCCTTGTACCGCCAGTTTTACCATGTTAATCCTAATCCATGCTTCCCTTTTGTTTGCATACATTGTATTATAGTTAGGTTTGCTGTCACTTGGTTAGTTAGGTTGCTAATTAGGTATTTTGTCACTCTTTTTTTTAGGTTCACTTATATTATCATGTTTGCTGTGTATTCTGTTTGCTTCAGTTTGGATGGATTTTGATTCACAGTAAATAAATCTTACTCACAGCATTCACAGTCTGGATTCAGTCTCCTATGTGCAGCTCCATGAATCTGGGCATCCCTGCTGCTGGATGCCTGCAGTTGGCATCCTTGACATATTGGCATTGATAGTAAGCAGCTCTCTTCCCTTGTTGTTGAGGATCAGGGGTATCAAACTCAATTTCATTGCAGGCTCCATCAGTAGCATGCTTGCCCTCCAAAGGCAGGTTGTATTTGTAAAACTAGATGTCCAGAGCTCCACCCCCCTTACATCAGATGTCAAGACCCCCCCCCCCCCACCATCAGGAGTCAAGAGTCCCCCACCCTCTTTTACATCATAGTCAGGACCGCCATCAGGAATTTTGGGGCCCCTTACACAGCTCCAGGCATGGGCCCCCTGGAGCAGAGGCGAACCGGGTGGGGGGGGGGGTGCTGCCACTGCAAATTGAGAAGCGGGGTGTCAGTCGCCAATTGAGAAGTGGGGGGGTACCACGAATTGAGAAGCAGGGGTGAATTGTTGAGGTCGGGAGGGGGGGCTTTGGGTGCTGACGAACAAAGAAAGAACAAAAAAAAGGGGGGTTTGCCATCCAGGGCCCTGGGGACCTCTGGGCCCCTTACAAAAAAAATAATAAAAATATATATATATATATATATATATATATATATATATATATTTATAAAAAATACATAAAAAAGGGGGTTACCATCAGGGGCCCCGGGGACCTCCGGGCCTCTGGGGACCTCTGGGCCCCTTACAAATTTTTAATTTTTTTATAAAAAATATATATATATATATATTTTTTTATTTTTTAAAAAAAGGGGGGGCTTGCCATCCGGGGCCCTGGGGACCTCTGGGCCCCTTACAAAAAATATATATATATATTTTTTTTTATTTTTTTATAAAAAATACATAAAAAAGGGGGGTTACCATCCAGGGCCCTGGGGACCTCCGGGCCTCTGGGGACCTCTGGGCCCCTTACAAAATTTGTATAAAAAAAAAAAATATATATATATATATATATATATATATATATATATTTTTTTATTAAAAAAGGGGGGGGGCTTGCCATCCGGGGCCCTGGGGACCTCTGGGGACCTCTGGGCCCCTTACAAAAAAAAAGGGGGGTTGCCATCCGGGCCCCTGGGGACCTCCGGGCCCCTTACAGGTGTACTGCCTGTACCCCCTGATGGAGGCCCTGATCATAGTGCACCCCGCTTACCTCGTGCTGCTGCCAGGAAGAAGCTGGTGGTAGAGCCGGGAAGCAGAAAAAGCAAAGTCTGGAGGAGGATCTGAGGAAGGCTGCAGTCTGCTAAGACCAGGTGAGGTGGAGACAAGAGGGTGCTGTGGCTGCACAGAGAGGTGCAGGACTTGAAGGAGGAGTTCTGTCCTCCTCTGTGCTGCAGAGGGGTCGGCAGAGACGAGCCTTTCCATTACTACATGTAGAAGTGCAGGATCTGGTGGAGGAGTTCTGTCCTGCTCTACAACTTGCAGGAGAGGTGTGAGGGCCACATTAAAGCGGAGCTCCGCCGGAAAAAAAATATATTAAAAGCCAGCAGCTACAGCTACAGCAGCTGCTGGCTTTTAATATTTGGACACTTACCTGTCCTGGAGTCCAGCGACGTCCGCAGCAGAGGATGAGCGATCGCTCGTCAGTCTGCTGCTCCCTGCGCCATCCTCGCTGAGGGAACCAGGAAGTGAAGCCCTGCAGCTTTATGCCCGGTTCCCTACGGCGCATGCGCGAGTCGCGCTGTGCCGTTCTGATTTGTCCTCCTGTGTTCTGGGAGCCGAGTGTCTCCCAGAACACTACGGGAAGTCTGGGGAAAGTGACGTCACTCCCGCAGATTCCCGGAGAGAGGACTCCCAGATGTGGGTGAAAATACCTGTCTTAGACAGGTATCTTCACCCCCCTCCCCCCTGAAAGGTGTCAATTGTGACACCGGAGGGGGGGAGGAATCCAATTAGCAGAAGTGTAAATTTAGGGTGGAGCTCCACTTTAAATGGCCTGGCAGGCTGGGTTCCGCCTGCTTGTGTTTGATACATGTGATCTATGTGTTTGATGTTTGGTGTCTTACGACCGCAGAGTCTGCTCCTTCAACTGGGAGAGGGATAAGAAGTCCACAGACTGTAGTGAAGGACAGTTTATTCAAAGACATTGAAAGGGGTCATCAAGCTTTGACACATCCGCCATTCCTAGCGTTGTCACTGGCCGGTGAAGGTGTTTCAGTATTCCATGTGTAGCGAACACGGCCCCCTGTTTCTCCTCTTCTATCCTTGGCTCGCTCACAGGAGAAAAAGGCACACAGTCCCCACCATGCCCGTACCCCCTGGTTTGCAGAGGTTAAGCACACTTGTTTTCACTTACGGGTCTTGCAGCAGAGCTCACCTTCAAAGTTGGTTTCTGTCCCTAGAATGTAAGGACAAAGTTTCTACACCCCAAGTAACTCCAAGGTCCACACGAGTAGCCACTCCAACATAGAGCTTCTTTCTTTATGCACGAACATCCACAAAGTTGAGAAGAGAGAAAGGTGTTAGAGAGACAGATCAGTTCAGACACTCCTGGCTTCTTCGCCACTTGATCCCGAGTGGGTACAGCTCACCCGGATAGTCACCCAAGGGCACTAGCAGCCGGCGTGTAACTCGAGTAACTCGAACAGTCTATTAGATTCCCTAATGGATGCGTTCAGGAGATCCCCTGCCACAGGATCTATAGTGTCCCGAACCTCCTAATGGTCCCGTTGTTTAGATCCCTTTTTCGGATGGATGACATCCCTCCAGAGAGTTACTGGGCTCCTTCCTTCACTGTGATCTCTCACCAGTCCCTCGGAACGGTCCTCCCCCAGCCTCCTCTTCTAGAAATGGGTCCCCTCGCAAGGCGGCACCCTGGGATTCCTCCTCCCGAAGTAGGATCCAGCTAAAGGTGCTGGGCCCAGGGCTGAAGTTGCAGTCCCAGGACTAAAGGTGCCTGGGACTGAAGCGCACGTGGCCCCATGGCCTGGAGGGCCATGTGCCACGCACCAGGACTCCGACTCTGGAACCAAGAAGAACCGACCCCTCCCAGGTGGCGTCTGCCCCTTATGTATCCTCTCCCGGCGTGCACAGCAGGTAGACCACACCCACTGCATGGCTGCCGAGAGAGGACACCCAATCGCTACTCCATCACCTGTGGTTCAACCCAGAGTACAAGTGACAGCGCCACCCATACTTCTAAGGGGAACTGCACGCCAGGTGAAACAGCAGCAAGGCAGAGTCCAGCAAATTGAAAGATTCGAGCCAAACTACCACTCGAATCACCCCTAAATTTAGGACCCCCGCTACACATGAAAGAGTGGATTATTATACTCTGGGATTCAATTCACTTTAAAGTGTGGAGGGGCCTTTGTACATCTGTAGGAATGACTTCACCCATGGACTTTTTCTGTCCATCTTTGATCTTATGGAATACTCGAGTCGAGAATGGATCAGATGTGAACTTAGGTCTCTACCCTGTCTTACCACTTAGAGACATCTATACCTCATTGATATGATACTGGGATACATCTTGGTACATGGGCTGGTTGATGCATATTTGGTGTTTTCAGACATTGTACTCATATTTTGATATAAAGAGCTTGTGGACTCGAAGAAGCACTGGATTTATGTGAAACACGTTGGTCCACTAGGCTCAACATCCTGCACTCTATACATTTATATCATGCAATTATGGATGAAGTTTTAATAAGGATTAACCACTTGCCGACTGCAATACATATATATACGTTGCAGCCTGTAAGTGGTTTATTGGGAATATCAGTTATAACCCCGGTACCGTTTTTTTAGCAGACGGCCGACTTTCTCATGAATCCGGTCCGAGCGGCGGGAGGTTATGTCCCCCAACCTCCTGCCACCTATCGGTGCTTCTCAGGCTTACAATTACCGAACGGTGCGGCCGTCTGATCCTATAGGAAAATCACTCTTTGATCGACTCTATGGGCCTTGGAGGACCGGAGCGACGTCATGATGTCACTTCCGGGCCAGGCTGGTAGTAAAAATAAAATGAAAGCGATAGATCACATTTTTTTTGTTATTTTTTGCTTTTAAAAATAAAGAAGAGATTTGGTGTCTTTTTGACTCCATAAAGAGGACCTGTCATCTCTTATTTCTATTACATGAGATCTCTCCATAAAGAGGACCTGTCATCTCTTATTTCTATTACATGAGATCTCCATAAAGAGGACCCGTCATCTCTTATTTCTATTACATGAGATCTCCATAAAGAGGACCTGTCATCTCTTATTTCTATTACATGAGATCTCTCCATAAAGAGGACCTGTCATCTCTTATTTCTATTACATGAGATCTCCATAAAGAGGACCTGTCATCTCTTATTTCTATTACATGAGATCTCTCCATAAAGAGGACCTGTCATCTCTTATTTCTATTACGTGAGATCTCCATAAAGAGGACCTGTCATCTCTTATTTCTATTACATGAGATCTCTCCATAAAGAGGACCCGTCATCTCTTATTTCTATTACATGAGATCCCTCCATAAAGAGGACCTGTCATCTCTTATTTCTATTACATGAGATCCCTCCATAAAGAGGACCTGTCATCTCTTATTTCTATTACATGAGATCTCCATAAAGAGGACCTGTCATCTCTTATTTCTATTACATGAGATCTACATAAAGAGGACCTGTCATCTCTTATTTCTATTACATGATCTCCATAAAGAGGACCTGTCATCTCTTATTTCTATTACATGAGATCTCTCCATAAAGAGGACCTGTCATCTCTTATTTCTATTACATGAGATCTCCATAAAGAGGACCTGTCATCTCTTATTTCTATTACATGATCTCCATAAAGAGGACCTGTCATCTCTTATTTCTATTACATGAGATCTCCATAAAGAGGACCTGTCATCTCTTATTTCTATTACATGAGATCTCCATAAAGAGGACCTGTCATCTCTTATTTCTATTACATGAGATCTCCATAAAGAGGACCTGTCATCTCTTATTTCTATTACATGAGACCTCCATAAAGAGGACCTGTCATCTCTTATTTCTATTACATGAGATCTCCATAAAGAGGACCTGTCATCTCTTATTTCTATTACATGAGATCTCCATAAAGAGGACCTGTCATCTCTTATTTCTATTACATGAGATCTTCATAAAGAGGACCTGTCATCTCTTATTTCTATTACATGAGATCTCCATAAAGAGAACCCGTCATCTCTTATTTCTATTACATGAGATCTTCATAAAGAGGACCTGTCATCTCTTATTTCTATTACATGAGATCTCCATAAAGAGGACCTGTCATCTCTTATTTCTATTACATGAGATCTCTCCATAAAGAGGACCTGTCATCTCTTATTTCTATTACATGAGATCTCCATAAAGAGGACCTGTCATCTCTTATTTCTATTACATGAGATCTCCATAAAGAGGACCTGTCATCTCTTATTTCTATTACATGAGATCTCCATAAAGAGGACCTGTCATCTCTTATTTCTATTACATGAGATCTCCATAAAGAGGACCTGTCATCTCTTATTTCTATTACATGAGACCTCCATAAAGAGGACCTGTCATCTCTTATTTCTATTACATGAGATCTCTCCATAAAGAGGACCTGTCACCTCTTATTTCTATTACATGAGATCTCTCCATAAAGAGGACCTGTCATCTCTTATTTCTATTACATGAGATCTCCATAAAGAGGACCTGTCATCTCTTATTTCTATTACATGAGATCTCCATAAAGAGGACCTGTCATCTCTTATTTCTATTACATGAGATCTCCATAAAGAGGACCTGTCATCTCTTGTTTCTATTACATGAGATCTCCATAAAGAGGACCTGTCATCTCTTATTTCTATTACATGAGATCTCCATAAAGAGGACCTGTCACCTCTTATTTCTATTACATGAGATCTCTCCATAAAGAGGACCTGTCATCTCTTATTTCTATTACATGAGACCTCCATAAAGAGGACCCGTCACCTCTTATTTCTATTACATGAGATCTCTATAAAGAGGACCTGTCATCTCTTATTTCTATTACATGAGATCTCTATAAAGAGGACCTGTCATCTCGTATTTCTATTACATGAGATCCCCATAAAGAGGACCTGTCATCTCTTATTTCTATTACATGAGATCTCCATAAAGAGGACCTGTCATCTCTTATTTCTATTACATGAGATCCCCATAAAGAGGACCTGTCATCTCTTATTTCTATTACATGAGATCTCCCCATAAAGAGGACCTGTCATCTCTTATTTCTATTACATGAGATCTCTATAAAGAGGACCTGTCATCTCTTATTTCTATTACATGAGATCTTCCCATAAAGAGGACCTGTCATCTCTTATTTCTATTACATGAGATCCCTCCATAAAGAGGACCTGTCATCTCTTATTTCTATTACATGAGATCTCCATAAAGAGGCCCTGTCATCTCTTATTTCTATTACATGAGTTCACCATAAAGAGGACCTGTCATCTCTTATTTCTATTACATGAGATCTCTATAAAGAGGACCTGTCATCTCTTATTTCTATTACATGAGATCCCCATAAAGAGGACCTGTCATCTCTTATTTCTATTACATGAGATCTCCATAAAGAGGACCTGTCATCTCTTATTTCTATTACATGAGACCTCCATAAAGAGGACCCGTCACCTCTTATTTCTATTACATGAGATCTCTATAAAGAGGACCTGTCATCTCTTATTTCTATTACATGAGATCTCTCCATAAAGAGGACCTGTCACCTCTTATTTCTATTACATGAGATCTCCATAAAGAGGACCTGTCATCTCTTATTTCTATTACATGAGATCTCCATAAAGAGGACCTGTCATCTCTTATTTCTATTACATGAGATCTCCCCATAAAGAGGACCTGTGATCTCTTATTTCTATTACATGAGACCTCCATAAAGAGGACCTGTCATCTCTTATTTCTATTACATGAGATCTCCCCATAAAGAGGACCTGTCATCTCTTATTTCTATTACATGAGATCTCCATAAAGAGGACCTGTCATCTCTTATTTCTATTACATGAGATCTCCATAAAGAGGACCTGTCATCTCTTATTTCTATTACATGAGATCTCCATAAAGAGGACCTGTCATCTCTTATTTCTATTACATGAGATCTCCATAGAGGACCTGTCATCCCTTATTTGTATTACAAGGGATGTTTACATTTCTTGTAATAGAAATAAAAGTGATAAAAAAAAAAAAATTAAACGGACAGTGTAAAAATAAAAATAAAATAAATAATAATAAAAATAAAAAAGCGCAACATGTTGGGTATCTATTTATTCGGCGTAACACCGTCTTTCACATTATAAAATTGGGTATATATTGTGGTTTGTTTTTGTTTAATTCATTAAAGTGTATTTATTCCAATAAAATTGCATTTACCGTGTGACATAAAAAATTGCATTGATCGCCATTTTATTCCCTAGGGTGTCTGCTAAAAAAATAAATAAATATATATATATATATATATATATATATATATATATATATATATATATATATATATAATGTTTGGGGGTTATAAGTAATTTTCTAGCAAGAATGGCCAGGCTTTCAGTGGCTTCTGCACCCATACTCATGTTCTATCTGACATCAGTCTTTCTTTGACTCCTTCCATACTAACTAGTGGTGGTGGTTCTGTGGGCTCAGTCCATATTCAGCCTCTCATTTCATTATTACATGAAGAAGGGTCTGGGGTGGTGGAGAAAAGTCAATGGGATGGAGCAGACCTTCAAGTGAACACCGGTACAATTAAAAGGCAAAATGCGTTTGGAATTTATTGTGAAAATGGCGCTGTGCTCGCACCGACCTCATCATCTTAAAGTTAAATCTTCCTCTCAATAAAACCAAATACAAAAAACAGAATAAAAAAAAACGTACAATCCGGAGGAAGATCGAAGAGACATATGTGACTGCCAAGGGGCACTATCATTAAACAGAGATTGATTTCCTTGATCTAGTTAATGGTGGATTTACCAGTGCTTACAGCCTTAGTCATTACACTCGCTGAATGAGCTTGAAGTCAGCTGGCTCTGACACTGCTGATAATCCTCTAACATCTCATTACACAGAAATGACTTCAATTTCAGCATCAAATTGCAGCGCAAACAGGGAGACGAAGGCTGCGGTGTGTTCAGTCAATGGAGTGACGGGATGGGAATTGGTCTACAATCTACTACAGGAATGGAGAGGCCTCCTGGACCCATGGCTTGGTGGGTAAAATATATCACTCATGTCATCAGGACCACGCAGATAACCATCTGCTGGAAATTACAATCATTAAATGAACCCCAATGAGACCATACCTCTACATAATGAGGTGCCATGTCAACCTTTCCAATCAGAGCATCCATACTGGCCACTGACGTCGACCCACTGGACAAGGGGATTGTAAATGGGTGTCATGTACCTGGTGGAGATCGAGCTGGAGAGGGGGTTTCTCCTACTCCTCTTGTTCAACACCCCAAGTAGATGTGATAGGGGATGTGAAGACACAGAGTGGGAAGAGGGCCAATGTAGTAGGCAGCGCCAACTGTTGGATGCAGGACACAGAAAGCTGTGGGCCATCAGATAAGGAGCAAAGGCCGGGACATGGTGACACTCGATTAGAAAGCAGGAGCAAAGCTAGGACACAAGCCAAAAGTCATCAACAATCAGACAGTGAGGTACAGGAAAACAAGCAGAGGCAGGGTCAGGATACAAGCCAGGGTCAGTTCACAGCTGGGCAGTGAGGTACAGGAACATAAGGTAGAGGCAGGGTCAGGATACAAGCCGGGGTCAGTACACCGCCGGGCAGCAAGGTACAGTTACATAAGACAGAGGCAGGGTCAGAATATAAGCTGGGGTCAGTTCACCATCAGGCAGCAAGATAAAGTTACATAAGGTAGAGGCAGGGTCAGGATACAAGCCAGGATCAGTTCACAGCAGGGCAATGAGGTACAGGAACATGTGGTAGAGGCAGGGTCAGGATACAAGCCAGGGTCAGTTCACCACCAGGGAGCGAGGTACAGTTACATAAGGTAGAGGCCGGGTCAGGATACAAGCCAGGGTCAGATCCCCGCCAGGCAGTGAGGAGCAGTTACATAAGGTAGAGGCAGGGTCAGGATACAAGCCAGGATCAGTTCACAGCAGGGCAGCAAGGTACAGGAAAAGAAGGTAGAGGCAGGGTCAGGATACAAGCTGGGGTCAGTTCACAGCTGGCCAACGATGTACTCAATCAGGAAGCAGGATACAGGGTCCAAGCACAGGCCGAGGTCACAACAGGTAGACCTCACAAATAGGCACCAATTCCTACAGACACCCTCCAAAATCTTGTGGAAAGTCTTCCCATTCCCAGTAGAATGGAGGATGTTACAGCTACAAAAGGGGGGAAACTCCTTATTAATGGTCATGGTTTGGGAATAGGATATCCAACAAGCTCATAGAGGTGTGACTGGAGGAGGAACTCGACTGTCCCGCACAGAGCCCTGACCTCATCCCTACTGAACACCTTTGGATGGATTGGAACGCCAATGGTGAGACAGGTCTACTCATCCATCAAATAAAACTTTGGTTGGGTAAAACTTTCCACAGATTAGCTCCGAAAATGCGGAAAGCCTTCCCAAAGTAGCGGTTGTAATTTGCGTGGGGGGAGGGGGGATGTGGGGGCAACTCCATATTAATGTTTCTGATGTTGAAATAATCATAGAGGTGTGATGGTCGGGTGTCCATCAATTATAAACAATTTTTTATCTTAGGATGGTTCCTTTTTTGTATATACGGAAGTGGCGGAACTACCGCCATAGCCACACACGCGGCCGCTAAGGGGCCCGCAACCGAGAGGGGCCCGTGGGGAGGAGGAGGAATGCATACTGCCGGGGGGCGAGCACCGCCCGCACGGTCCCCCAGCCAGGGGAAGTGAGGAGAGGAAGAGGCGAGCTGTCCTTACAAGCAGAGAGCTGTAATAGCTTTCATTTGAATGTCCTGTGTTCCCAGGGCTCACCGTCACATAGCCCCACCTCTTGGCCCGGCGCCTTTGATAGACAGAACGCCAGTCCAATGCGGGACATGTGACGTCATCAAAGGCGCCGGGCCAAGAGGTGGGGCTATGTGACTGTGAGCCCCAGGAACGCAGGACATTCAAATGAAAGCTATTACAGCTCTCTGCTTGTACGCATAGCGCGCCTCTTCCTCTCCTCACTTCCCCTGGCTGGGGGACCGTGCGGGCGGTGCTCGCCCCCCCCACTCTGAGGCAGCCCCATGCTCGCCAATAGCCATTTGAGGGCTGCAGTATGCATTCCTCATCTTCCCCAGTAGTTCCGCCACTGGCTCGCCTCTTCCACTGCACAGGTGAGGCTACATTGGGCACAGGTCACGCTGCATTGGGCACAGGTGAGGCTGCATTGGGCACAGGTGAGGCTGTATTGGGCATGGGCAGGCTACGCTGCATTGGACACAGGTGAGGCTGCGTTGGGCACTGGACACACTGCATTTGGCACAGGTGAGGCTACATTGGGCACAGGCCACGCTGCATTGGGCACAAGTGGGCACAGGTGAGGCAGTATTGGGCACGGGCAGACCACGCTGCATTGGGCACAGGTGAGGATTATTGAAGCGCTAACACCAGGTGTTTGGAGTATCTTTATCTGTTGATTAAACTTTCTGGAATACATATATTGCTATTGTGGTGTAGGATCTGGGTTCTTTCTTTCTTTCTTTCATCTCAGACTCGAACCACACGCCCTTTAAACCACACCCACTATTTAATTTAAGTTCGCCATTTTTTTGTGGGGGGGGCCCATACAACATTTTGCTATGGGGCCCTGTGGTTTCTAGTTACGCCCCTGATATACAGTATTTAAGAACGTTACAAAAAATGTAGTTCCTCGTTAGTAAAGTTCTTCCTTTTTCATGTGGTAAGTGAACAGATTCTTGGTACAAGGCATGGGCTGAGCACCCCCCCCTCCCTCTCCCCACCCCCTCCCTCCCTCCCCCCACCCACTTTTCCATGAATTGAGTTTTACATTGTCCAGCTCTTTTCAGTGTTTTGTTTCTTTTTGATTGTTTCAGCACAATTGTATCCTCCGATGCAGTAAAATCCACGTCCACATACATAATCCAGCTTCTTACGCATTGCTGACAAAGTTGTACTGACTCAAGCGGCTCGTGCCAAAGGGAGATAAACCGGTCACATACATTAGACAATCATTATTTTTTTTTGCAATGAAAAGCTATTTATTTCTTGGCATAAACTGTGTATTTGTATCATTTGTGAGAACGTGAAAAAAAAAAAGTTATTAATGAGTATTCTTTATCCTGAGTGTTTTATGAACCTCCTGCTCAGCAGAACTCACTAAAAAGGCACCTGTTACACGGCTATTTAAAATCTACTCAATCTGTTGGCATTTTGGCAGGGTGCACGCTCCAGAGGAGGAAAAAAAAAGAATTGAATGAAATAAAACACTATTTATTCCTCCAGCTCACAGCATTCAAACGTGCCCTGGAGGCACATTCCAGACACATTATGGCGCATTATCGAGAGATAATCTACCTCCCAGCCTTAGATCAATGAGTGGCTAGACCCTCTGGCATCTAAAGGGTTCGGAACTAGAAATGGATCCATCTTTAGCATGTAAAGTGTAAGCAATTAACAACTCAACTGATTTATTAATATTTCATCCATTAGTATTTTGTTTGAAAGAATCTCCATGGAGGATGCCAGACCTTCTGGAAATTCCAGCTGCCGTCCAACATGCTGTCCCAGCGCATAGTAATGTGGTTATTGTGGTGGGAGACGGCGAATCTAAGCGCTTCACTGATTGGCCTTCTAGTGTTTTCCTCCCTGATGCTCATCTATTCCCATGGGCGTCCGCTCCATAGGGAAAGGGGGGTCAATTGCCCCCCTCTGGAATCGTAAGAGTGTTCGGGCCGCTAGTGGGGCACTTTTAACCCCAGCTATCGGTCAAAAACAGGGTTAAATGCAACTGTGTATCGCCGCTGCCGAAGTGCTTTGCGGGCTCTTCGGCAACGGTGCCCATTTATTTCAATGGGCAGGGGCAGTGGAGGAGTGGTGTATACAGCACTGCTCCACTGCCCCAAAGATGCATGGATGACCTTAAAATGATGCCCCCCCCCCTGAAAAAAGTTCAGCGGATGCCCATGTCTATTCCCTCTACCCTTTTGGGGTAAAAAAGGTCGATAATGCTGCCTTAGGACACCCCATGGTGATTGTATGCCAAGGAGTGTTGGCCCCAGAATTTCATCTTTCGGGACGCCAGTCAACCACAGCTCAAGGAACCCATAGAAACCTCTGGAGGAACCGTGGGGTTCTGTGGAACCGTGGTTGAGAATGGTTGTGGTGTGAGTATAAATGTTTGGGTATGTTCCTCACACTCATTAGATCTGAAGAAGAAGTGTCTTGGTCAACTACGAAATGACTTCAACAAAACAAGTCCAGTTTAATGGGACTACCTACTACTAGATACTTCAGGTAACACTTACTAGTCCACCTAAGCGCTTCACTGATTGGCCTTCTAGTGTCTTCCTCCCTGATACTCGTCTATTCCCTCTACCTTTTTGGGGTAAAAAAGGTTGATAATGCTGCCTTAGGACATCTCATGGTGATTGTATGCCAAGGAGTGTCGGCCCCAGAATTTCATCTTTCGGGAGGCCAGTCAACCACAGCTCAAGGAACCCATAGGAACCTCTGGAGGAACCGTGGTTGAGAATCGTTGTCCTAAGGCTCAAGTATAAATGTTTGTTCCTCACGCTCATTAGATCTGAAGAAGAAGTGTCTTGGTAAACTAGGAAATGTCCTCAACAGAACAAGTCCAGTTGAATGGGACTACCTTCTACTAGATACTTCAGGTAACTCTCACTAGTCCACCTACAATGGTTGTAGTAACAGTGGCTTGTAAACTTGCTACCACCAAGATAGTCCAAGGGAAGAATCTACTGACTACTGGTACACTGACATACTCTTTGGCCTACAGTAAAAGAAACTACCATTTCAAGTCATGATTATGTCCGAGTTCTTGCAGCTCTGAGTTTTAGGGTTGTTGGTGAGTTTTGAGGTGTGTTTCAAGCTTAGCATGTATGGTGCAAACACACTTCAGAGAATGTTTTTTTCCGTGTTTCCAATCCCAGAACCTCCACCAGTGCCAGACTAACTGAGATAGCCAATAATGCAAAGACATTGGTTTGTGGTCACCTAGGCTAGCCAAGAGCGGCAGGACTGCTGCAGGTAGGTCTATGAAGGGTCTCATTTATCCAGCTCATGGCATATCTAGTCAGGGCCGCCATCAGGGGGGTACAGGCAGTACACCTGTAAGGGGCCCGGAGGTCCCCAGGGGCCCATATGGCAACCCCCCATTTTCCTTTTTTTTTGTAAGGGGCCCATTGGCCCCCAGGGGCCCGGAGGTTCCCTAGGGCCCCGGATGGCAACCCCCCTTTTTTTTATAATTTTTTATTTTTTATTTATTTCTTGTAAGGGGCACAGAGGTCCCCAGGGCCTGGAATGCCAACCCCACCCCCTTTTATGTATTTATTTATTGTTTTCCTTTCTTGTAAGGGGACCCCCCCTTTTTTTTGTTCTTTTTTTGTTCTTTTTTTTTCCTTGTCCGTCAGCACCCAAAACCCCCCGACCTCAACGATTCTCAATTCGCAGCACCCCCGCTTCTCAATTCGTGGTACCCCCCGCTTATCAATTTTCACGGCAGCCCCGCCTCTCAATTTGCGGCGGCAGCACCCCCCCGGTTCTCCTCTGCTCCAGGGGGCCCATGCCTGAAACTGTGTAAGGGGCCCCAAAATTCCTGTATCTAGTAAGTAGCTGGTCACATTCAACTTTACGTGTTCTGTAATATTGAAGACATTTGTATTTACACCTTAGGACAACCATCCTCAACCTCCGGAGGTTTCTAGGTTTTTTTTTTGAGCTGAGGCTGATTGGCCTCCTGTCCTATGGAATTCTGGGGCCAGCAGTACTTGGTAGAGCCACCGACATGACACACCTAATGGGATTGTTTACTGTCTGAAAGGGTGGAATTCTGAACACCACTGTAAGAAGAGCATTTTTCCCTCTGATAACTTCTACATTCATTTTAGAAGATGGTCCCCAATAAAAATGAAAGTTGAGAAAAAAAATGACTTTCATGCCGCGTACACACGATCGTTTTTAATGACGAGAAAAATGAAATTTTTAAAAATGTTCATTAAAAATGATGGTGTGTGGGGCTTTCCAGCAGTTTTCCCGACGAGAAAAACGCAGAGAATCACGACGAGAAAAATTGGAACATGCTCTAATTTTTTACGTCGTTTTTTACATCGTCGTTTTTCTCGTCATGAAAAACGGCCGTGTGTAGGCTTTAACGACGTGAAAAAAAAATGCGCATGCTCAGAAGCAAGTTATGAGACGGGAGCGCTCGCTCTGGTAAAACTAGCGTTCGTAGTGGAGATAGCACATTCGTCACGCTGTAACGGACTGAAGAGCACGAGGCTGAAAAGCGCGAATCGTCGCTCAACAAACTTTACTAACATGAAGGGTGGCGCCATCCGAATGGAACTTCCCCTTTATAGTGCCGTCCTACGTGTTGTACGTCACCGCGCTTTGCTTGAGCGTTTTTTTCCGCGATAGTGTGTAGGCAAGGCAGGCTTGAGAGGAAACACGGAAAATTACGTCGAGAAAAATGCATTTTTTTCTACATTAAAAACGATCGTGTGTACGCGGCATTAGGGTTATTTTGGGGTAAAAAGATTGAGAATTCTTCTTTAGGACATTGGTGATTGTATTAACCACTTCAATACTGGGGGGGGGGCACTTTCACCCCCTTCCTGCCCAGGCCGATTTTCAGCTTTCATCGCTGTTACACTTTGAATGACAATTACGCGGTCATGCGACACTTCACCCAAATGACATTTTTATAATTTTTTTCACACAATAGAGCTTTCTTTTGGTGATATTTGATCAACGCTGGTTTGTAAATTTTTTGCTAAAAAGATGAAAAAAGACTGAAATAAAATGATTTTCTTTGTTTCTGTTAATTTTTTTTTGCCAATGTGCGCTAATATGCGCTGATGAGGCTGCACTGATGTGCGCTAATGAGACTGCACTGATGGGCACTGATGAGGCTGCACTGTTGTGCAATGATGGGCACTGAGAAGGCTGCAGGCTGTAATGATGGGCACTGCTGAGGCTGCACTGATAAGGCTGTAATGATGGGATCTGATGAGGCTGCACTGATGGGCACTGATGAGGCTGCACTGATAAGGCTGTAATGATGGGATCTGATGAGGCTGCACTGATGGGCACTGATGATGCTGCACTGATGGGCACTGATGAGGCTGCACTGATGTGCAATGATGGGCACTAAGAAGGCTGCAGTGATAAGGCTGTAATGATGGGATCTGATGAGGCTGCACTGATGGGCACTGATGAGGCGGCACTGACAAGGCTGCATGGATGGGCACTATTGGGGCTGTTCTGACGGGTACTGAGGAGAGGGCACTAATGGGCACTGATGAGGAGGAACTGTCAAGGCTGCACTGATGGGTACTGAGGAGGCGGCACTGATAGACACTGATGAGGGGGCACTGCCTCTGAGAGTCATGCTTGTAATTGTCAGTCTTGCAATGCCTCATGGGACATGTAGTTCCATAACAGCTGGAGGGCTGCAGCTTGTCCACCCCGTGCATTACATGGTTGTTTCTGGATCAGATGTCCCTTTTTTTTTTCCAGTTTAGTGGCAATTTAAAACGTAGGATATCCCCTCCCTTCCCGTCCCAATGACGGCCTTCAGGACAGACAGAGAGTCGATCTTCCTACCGGAAACACGGACATTCTGGCTTTAGATACATTTTCTCCATCCCAGGGGCCTCACTCCACCATCATCAGAGGTCTTCTTCTACTAGCGTTGTACCCGGGATAGCAGTGCGGGACGCCATCCGATCGCACAGCCCCTCCTCCGCCATGTCTGGAGCTCCTCTATTCCTGGAGAGATCGACTTCTCCACGTCTTGTGTGCAGCAGCTGCACTTTCATGGTCTTTCCTTCCTAACTGTGCGATTTACTATGCAATATGGCTTCGTAGATTTATTTTATTGCCATAATGGCGGCAGTATAATAAGTTTTACAATCACTAAAAGGTGTTTGAATATGGAAGTGCTGAGCTGCAAAACTACCTTTTAACCCTTTGCTCTGGGAAATGTATGGAAAGTCTTCAGCCTTACAGCTCTTCATGGACCATAAAAAAGATAAGAGCCTCCACTCCTGACACCACCCCCCCCCTGCAAATCAGCCTCCACTCCTGACTCCACTCCACTCCTGACACCACATTCCCCCCCCCGCAAATCAGCCTCCACTCCTGACACCACATCCCCCCCCCCCCCCGCAAATCAGCCTCCACTCCTGACACAACCCCCTACGCAAATCAGCCTCCACTCCTGACACAACCCCCCCCCCCACAAATCAGCCTCCACTCCTGACACCACCCCCCTCCCCCCCTGCAAATCAGCCTCCACTCCTGACACAACCCCCCCCCTCCCCCACAAATCAGCCTCCACTCCTGACACCACCCCGCTCCCCCCCTGCAAATCAGCCTCCACTCCTGACACCACCCCCCCCCCCCCCCCCCGCAAATCAGCCTCCACTCCTTACACCACCCCCTCCCCGCCCGCAAATCAGCCTCCACTCCTGACACCACCCCCCCCCGCAAATCAGCCTCCACTCCTTACACCACCCCCCTCCCCCCCGCAAATCAGCCTCCACTCCTGAAACAACCCCCCTCCCCCAAAAATCCTCCTCCACTCCTTTTTTGGACACGTGGTCACCCTAGGTATGGAGGGTCGGCAACCTGCGATCTGGGCTTGCCAACCCGCCATTCCAGAGCAGGAGGTCGCGAGCCACATCAGAGGACTCCGCGGGTCACATGTGGCCCCCCGGGCCACTGGTTGGCCACCCCTGCAGTAGGGACATCTGTTATCCTCCAGCTTTGAGTGGCGCTCCAAGTCCATGCGTGATCCCAGAGAGGAGCAGCAATCACAGGCAGACAAGGACAATCCGAGAGAAAGTCACACAAATGTTGGGTCAGGGAGAAGGTCAAGGTCAAGGTCAAGGAGAAGATCAGGAATCACAGGAGTGCAGGCCGAAAACCATTCAGCACTGATCCTATGCAGAACAGCTAGGCATCAGAATCTGTGGTGGTGATGCATGTATGCCCATGTGTGTACATGTACTTCAAGCGGAGTTCCAACTACTAATTAACTCATTAAAAAAATAAAATAAAACAAACATTTCATTAGTCAATGACATTTCTATTTAGTACTCGCGTCTTTGGAAGAATTCCTCCCCCGATGTCTTGTTTTAATAGCCAAAATAAACTTATATTTCTCAATGCAGGCCGCTGTCATTTTGCTTGCGGGCATGTGAAGCCCACAAGCATTTAGTTCCGGGATACTGTGCCCCCGTTCTCGCGCATGCGCAGTAACGCACCGTAGCGACGCTGTAAAGTATACAGGTTGCCATAACAACGGGCGGCGGTGGCGGAAGTGCCCGCCCCGTTGTTATGGCAACCTAGCCCTCGGCGCTGCCCAACTGACTCCTGGGAAATGATGACACACATCTTCCCAGGAGCAGCAGCGGGCGGAGGCGCCGAGGGAAGTGGCGAAAGGAGGTGATGAAGGAGGCAGATTTCGAGGGGCCGCATAGCAACAGCCATTTAAAGGTGAGTAAAAAAAAAAAAAAACATATCTAAATTTTTTTTTATTTTTTATTTCATGCACATTAATGGCATATTTTTTTTTTTTTTTGGGTGGAACTCCACTTTAAGGTCACACTTCCAGTTTTCTATGTCCTTGGCTGCAACGTTCTTCCTGATGGCTGGCACAATGTTCCTGGCATATCCTTCCACAGCATGATTCAACCCCCCCACCACCCCCCCACCAACCACCACCAACCATAAGTATATAGGTAATGACCTCCTCTTATCATACGATGTCCCCAGAGCAACTCTCCTCACCTTCCTGACTCCATACGTCTCCTACTCCCACCATCCCCTCCTGTATTCTACACAGTGGAATGTACCGTATATACTCGAGTATAAGCCGAGTTTTCAGCACATTTTTTTGTGCTGAAAATGCCCCCCTCGGCTTATACTCAAGTCACCTTTTTGCGCCTGATCTCCCGGAATTTGGGACCCTGGACCCCAAACTTGGCACACATGTAGCCCCAAGTGTGCAAAGTTTGTTGTCTGGAGGACCTACGGCCGGGGAGCACCGATTTTTCAAAACCGGGCACCCCTTCTATAGACTCCCATGTTAAACGTCAGTCTAGTCATGGGCACAGTGAGGCATGCAGATGGACACCCTAGGCTTATACTCGAGTCAATACGTTTTCACTGTTTTTTGTGGTAAAACTAGGTGCCTCAGCTTATATTCGGGTCGGCTTATACTCGAGTATATACTACTGTATATATAGCCCATAGGTCTGGGCACACCCTAATCACCCTGTGCATTGACGATTCCCCCTGCATTCTGGTATCCCCTGTCTCTCCCCTCCTCTCTTCTCACACTAGCTGCTGCAGGGGATGTTTCAGGATGGATGAATGAATGAACTTAGTGAGTGATCTGTACTGATCGCTCCTGTGTTCATTCTTAACTGAAGAATATGATGGGAATTGGAAGGAGGCTAAATTGGACTTTTATGGTACTGTATGTTTTAACTGATTACCAGTCAAGGTTACTGCAAAACATGTTATCAAACATCTATACAATATATTGTGGATGGTGATCTGTCTCAAGGACTTATAGTTTTCAACCTTCTTGCCCCATAAACTTCAGATTCCATATTTCTTTGATCTCAACTTTATTAGAACAAGCCAGGTGAAACTACAAATAACAAAAGTAAACCTTAATAAGTACAATATCTCGTACATTGCAGAAACAACGATACATAATACAAGATGAGACAGTAAAAATTTACTTTTTAAGTTCTCTAAGGGGTGATGGTGATAGATTGAACAAGACATGTCCTGCTTCCTGCAGTGTCTTCTCAAAGCACGGTGAATGTGTCTCTTCCTGTGAAGATTCTACCCAGAATACCTTGCTTACTAACTACTTCCTGGGTTACACATACAATGCGTAGAATAATAAACAAAACTGAAGCAGTACCAAAAAAAGGACGCTAGATGGCGCCTGCGCTCTGCATATCACTGTCTATGTAAATTACAACTTTAAATGTCATTTTAATCAGACAAATGCAGATAATCAGAATATCGACATTTAATGGACAGAACAGATGGTTTGATATTTTACTGGTAACAATAAGATGTTAAATAATCTCATGGTTGTCACAACAAAATATTTTATTCTATGAAAATGTAAATGAATTTATCTATTTTGTAATAAAATGTATTTGTAATTCTTAAACCCTTGACTTGGTAATCAGTTAAAACATGACCATAAAAGTCCAATTTAGCCTCCTTCCAGTTCCCTACATATACTTTGATGGGACGAAGGTACCATTTATATAAAAACTTTTTTTTTTTATCAGCACCTTTACATACGTGACTGAAGCATAGTAAACTATGTTTACTATGCTTCGGGTTGTGAAAGGAACAGGAAGCTGTTCAGCAAAAAGAGCACTTCCCATTCGTTCCCTGTCCAGTGCAGCTGAGGCTGCAGAGAAAGAGACTTGGTAAGCTCTGTCCTCAGTCCCTTCCTCTCTGTTTAGACCCTTGATATTTCACCAAAGCCCCCCAACGGGGCTCCTAAAAAAAATAATAATAAAAAAATAAAAACTGTAAAAAATAATAACAAAATAAAAACTACAGACACCGTTCACTGCTCTACTGATACGCACACATGTGTATTTGTGCTCTGGGGGGCACCCCAATGATATTCCCCATAAAATGCAGTCTGATTGTCCGCCTGTCTCTCCGATCCCCAAACACTACAGACTTTTCTCAATCTCAGTTTTCATTTGCATTTCTCTGTTCATAAATGTCCATCAAAGACGATAAATATATCCAACACACAGCATGGCTCCCGGCTTCTTCTCCTCATACAAGGCGGAAATACTCCGAGACCCATTTATAATGATTTATAGAGGAGCTACAACCCCCCTCCACACCCGATAGACCTCACATGACTGTAGGCCACAGACATGTACATTCACCGGCCCCTCTTGCTAGTAGCGGGTTGGACCCCCTTTATTAGGTCCCTCTTGCTAGTAGCGGGTTGGACCCCCTTTATTAGATCCCCCTTGCTAGTAGCGGGTTGGACCCCTTTATTAGGCCCCTCTTGCTAGTAGCGGGTTGGACCCCTTTATTAGGCCCCTCTTGCTAGTAGCGGGTTGGACCCCCTTTATTAGATCCTCCTTGCTAGTAGTGGGTTGGACCCCCTTTATTAGGTCCCTCTTACTAGTAGCGAGTTGGACCCCCTTTATTAGGTCCCCCTTGCTAGTAGCGGGTTGGACCCCCTTTATTAGGTCCTCCTTGCTAGTAGCGGGTTGGACCCCCTTTATTAGGTCCTCCTTGCTAGTAGCGGGTTGGACCCCCTTTATTATGTCCCCCTTGCTAGTAGCGAGTTGGACCCCCTTTATTAGGTCCCCCTTGCTAGTAGCGGGTTGGACCCCCTTTATTAGGTCCTCCTTGCTAGTAGCGGGTTGGACCCCCTTTATTAGGTCCTCCTTGCTAGTAGCGGGTTGGACCCCCTTTATTAGGTCCCCCTTGCTAGTAGCGGGTTGGACCCCCTTTATTAGGTCCCCCTTGCTAGTAGCGGGTTGACCCCTTTATTAGGTCCCTCTTGCTAGTAGCGGGTTGGGCCCCCTTTATTAGGTCCTCCTTGCTAGTAGCGTGTTGACCCCTTTATTAGGTCCCCCTTGCTAGTAGCGGGTTGGACCCCCTTTATTAGGTCCCGCTTGCTAGTAGTGAGATGGACCCCCTTTATTAGGTCCCTCTTGCTAGTAGCGGGTTGGACCCCCCTTTATTAGGTCCCTCTTGCTAGTAGCGGGTTGGACCCCCTTTATTAGGTCCCTCTTGCTAGTAGCGGGTTGGACCCCCTTTATTAGGTCCCCCTTGCTAGTAGCGTGTTGGACCCCCTTTATTAGGTCCTCCTTGCTAGTAGCGTGTTGGACCCCCTTTATTAGGTCCTCCTTGCTAGTAGCGTGTTGGACCCCCTTTATTAGGTCCCCCTTGCTAGTAGCGGGTTGACCCCTTTATTAGGTCCCTCTTGCTAGTAGTGGGTTGGACCCCCTTTATTAGGTCCTCCTTGCTAGTAGCGTGTTGACCCCTTTATTAGGTCCCCCTTGCTAGTAGCGGGTTGGACCCCCTTTATTAGGTCCCCCTTGCTAGTAGTGAGATGGACCCCCTTTATTAGGTCCCTCTTGCTAGTAGCGGGTTGGACCCCCTTTATTAGGTCCCTCTTGCTAGTAGCTAGTTGGACCCCCTTTATTAGGTCCCCCTTGCTAGTAGCGTGTTGGACCCCCTTTATTAGGTCCTCCTTGCTAGTAGCGTGTTGGACCCCCTTTATTAGGTCCCCCTTGCTAGTAGCGGGTTGACCCCCTTTATTAGGTCCCCCTTGCTAGTAGCGTGTTGGACCCCCTTTATTAGGTCCCTCTTGCTAGTAGCGTGTTGGACCCCCTTTATTAGGTCCCCCTTGCTAGTAGTGGGTTGGACCCCTTTATTAGGTCCCCCTTGCTAGTAGTGGGTTGGACCCCCTTTATTAGGTCCCCCTTGCTAGTAGCCATCAAAAGATGGGGGCACTGTAGTCATAAAGGGAGGGACATGGTCAGCGACAATACTCAGGGGGGCCGTGGTGATTAAACCATTCTCAAAAAAATATATTCCATCAGTAACAATAGACCCCCCCCAGCTATGCTGTACTCCCCAAGTGACATAGATCCCCCAGCAGTGATCATCCATAGACCCCTCCCCCCACAGAACCCCTTATCCATGCTGGAGGTGCCCGAAATGTGTACCACGCATTGCTGCTGAAAAAAGCCACACACCGTATATATTTATATATCCCTACACACCGTATATATATATATCAATCCCTACACACCGTATACAGAGCCCAGAAAACAGCCGTAGGTTCTCCTCCCCTCACCTCCAGCGTGGGTCCAGGACAGATGACTCGTATTTATCAAAATTCCCAGAAGATACGAAAATCAATAGCATTAAATAAATAACACACAAGATATGATTTATGGGCGACCTGAAAATAAAATGGAACGAGCCGCGTCTCTGGATTAACCTCTTCTGTGGATTCCGAGCTCCTAGCAATGTGACTTCAGAGGGTCCCCTCCACCCCCCATATCCCCCCCGAATCGCAGACCACCGCAGTGTGACTTCGGAGGGTCCCCTCCACCCCCCATATCCCCCCCGAATCGCAGACCACCGCAATGTGACTTCAGAGGGTTCCTCCACCCCCCATATCCCCCCCGAATCGCAGACCACCGCAGTGTGACTTCAGAGGGTTCCCTCCACCCCCCATATCCCCCCGAATCGCAGACCACCACAATTTGACTTTAGAGGTCCCCTCCACCCCCCATATCCCCCCCGAATCGCAGACCACCACAATGTGACTTCAGAGGGTTCCCTCCACCCCCCATATCCCCCCGAATCGCAGACCACCACAATGTGACTTCAGAGGTCCCCTCCACCCCCCATATCCCCCCCCGAATCACAGACCACCACAATGTGACTTCAGAGGTCCCCTCCACCCCCCATATCCCCCCCGAATCGCAGACCACCACAATGTGACTTCAGAGGGTCCCCTCCACCCCCCATATCCCCCCGAATCACAGACCACCACAATGTGACTTCAGAAGGTCCCCTCCACCCCCCATATCCCCCCGAATCACAGACCACCACAATGTGACTTCAGAGGTCCCCTCCACCCCCCATATCCCCCCGAATCACAGACCACCACAATGTGACTTCAGAGGTCCCCTCCACCCCCCATATCCCCCCCGAATCGCAGACCACCACAATGTGACTTCAGAGGTCCCCTCCACCCCCCATATCCCCCCCGAATTACAGACCACCACAATGTGACTTCAGAGGTCCCCTCCACCCCCCCATATCCCCCCGAATCGCAGACCACCACAATGTGACTTCAGAGGGTCCCCTCCACCCCCCATATCCCCCCCGAATCACAGACCACCACAATGTGACTTCAGAGGTCCCCTCCACCCCCCATATCCCCCGAATCACAGACCACCACAATGTGACTTCAGAGGTCCCCTCCACCCCCCATATCCCCCCCCGAATCGCAGACCACTGCAATGTGACTTCAGAGGGTCTCTCCACCCCCATATCCCCCCCGAATCGCAGACCACCGCAATGTGACTTCAGAGGTCCCCTCCACCCCCCATATCCCCCCCCGAATCGCAGACCACTGCAATGTGACTTCAGAGGGTCCCCTCCACCCCCCATATCCCCCCCGAATCGCAGACCACCGCAATGTGACTTCAGAGGTCCCCTCCACCCCCCATATCCCCCCCGAATCGCAGACCACCACAATGTGACTTCAGAGGTCCCCTCCACCCCCCATATCCCCCCCGAATCGCAGACCACCACAATGTGACTTCAGAGGGTTCCCTCCACCCCCCATATCCCCCCGAATCACAGACCACCACAATGTGACTTCAGAGGTCCCCTCCACCCCCCATATCCCCCCCGAATCGCAGACCACCACAATGTGACTTCAGAGGGTCCCCTCCACCCCCCATATCCCCCCCGAATCGCAGACCACTACAATGTGACTTCAGAGGGTCCCCTCCACCCCCCATATCTCCCCGAATCACAGACCACCACAATGTGACTTCAGAAGGTCCCCTCCACCCCCCATATCCCCCCGAATCACAGACCACCGCAATGTGACTTCAGAGGTCCCCTCCACCCCCCATATCCCCCCCGAATCGCAGACCACTGCAATGTGACTTCAGAGGGTCTCTCCATCCCCCATATCCCCCCCGAATCGCAGACCACCGCAATGTGACTTCAGAGGTCCCCTCCACCCCCCATATCCCCCCCGAATCGCAGACCACCGCAATGTGACTTCAGAGGGTCCCCTCCACCCCCCATATCCCCCCCGAATCGCAGACCACTACAATGTGACTTCAGAGGGTCCCCTCCACCCCGCATATCCCCCCGAATCACAGACCTCCACAATGTGACTTCAGAAGGTCCCCTCCACCCCCCATATCCCCCCGAATCACAGACCACCGCAATGTGACTTCAGAGGTCCCCTCCACCCCCCATATCCCCCCCGAATCGCAGACCACTGCAATGTGACTTCAGAGGTCCCCTCCACCCCCCATATCCCCCCCGAATCGCAGACCACCGCAATGTGACTTCAGAGGGTCCCCTCCACCCCCCATATCCCCCCCGAATCGCAGACCACTACAATGTGACTTCAGAGGGTCCCCTCCACCCCGCATATCCCCCCGAATCACAGACCTCCACAATGTGACTTCAGAGGGTCCCCTCCACCCCCCATATCCCCCCGAATCACAGACCACCGCAATGTGACTTCAGAGGTCCCCTCCACCCCCCATATCCCCCCCGAATCGCAGACCACTGCAATGCGACTTCAGAGGGTCTCTCCACCCCCCATATCCCCGCCGAATCGCAGACCACCGCAATGTGACTTCAGAGGTCCCCTCCACCCCCCATATCCCCCCCGAATCGCAGACCACCGCAATGTGACTTCAGAGGGTCCCCTCCACCCCCCATATCCCCCCCGAATCGCAGACCACCACAATGTGACTTCAGAGGGTCCCCTCCACCCCCCATATCCCCCCGAATCACAGACCACCACAATGTGACTTCAGAGGGTCCCCTCCACCCCCCATATCCCCCCGAATCACAGACCACCGCAATGTGACTTCAGAGGTCCCCTCCACCCCCCATATCCCCCCCGAATCGCAGACCACCGCAATGTGACTTCAGAGGGTCCCTCCACCCCCCATATCCCCCCCGAATCGCAGACCACCACAATGTGACTTCAGAGGGTCCCTCCACCCCCCATATCCCCCCGAATCACAGACCACCGCAATGTGACTTCAGAGGTCCCCTCCAGCCCCCATATCCCCCCCGAATCGCAGACCACTGCAATGTGACTTCAGAGGGTCTCTCCACCCCCCATATCCCCGCCGAATCGCAGACCACCGCAATGTGACTTCAGAGGTCCCCTCCACCCCCCCTATCCCCCCGAATCGCAGACCACCGCAATGTGACTTCAGAGGGTCCCCTCCACCCCCCATATCCCCCCCGAATCGCAGACCACCGCAATGTGACTTCAGAGGGTCCCCTCCACCCCCCATATCCCCCCGAATCACAGACCACCACAATGTGACTTCAGAGGTCCCCTCCAGCCCCCATATCCCCCCGAGAATCGCAGACCACTGCAATGTGACTTCAGAGGGTCCCTCCAGCCCCCATATCCCCCCCGAATCGCAGACCACCACAATGTGACTTCAGAGGGTCCCCTCCACCCCCCATATCCCCCCGAATCACAGACCACCACAATGTGACTTCAGAGGTCCCCTCCAGCCCCCATATCCCCCCCGAATCGCAGACCACCGCAATGTGACTTCAGAGGGTCCCCTCCACCCCCCATATCCCCCCGAATCACAGACCACCACAATGTGACTTCAGAGGTCCCCTCCACCCCCCATATCCCCCCCGAGAATCGCAGACCACTGCAATGTGACTTCAGAGGGTCCCTCCAGCCCCCATATCCCCCCCGAATCGCAGACCACCACAATGTGACTTCAGAGGGTCTCTCCACCCCCCATATCCCCCCGAATCACAGACCACCGCAATGTGACTTCAGAGGTCCCCTCCACCCCCCATATCCCCCCCGAATCGCAGACCACCGCAATGTGACTTCAGAGGGTCCCTCCACCCCCCATATCCCCCCCGAATCGCAGACCACCACAATGTGACTTCAGAGGGTCCCTCCACCCCCCATATCCCCCCGAATCGCAGACCACCGCAATGTGACTTCAGAGGGTTCCTCCACCCCCCATATCCCCCCGAATCGCAGACCCCCGCATTGTGACTTCAGAGGGTCCCCTCCACCCCCCATATCCCCCTGAATTGCAGACCACCACAATGTGACTTCAGAGGGTCCCCTCCACCCCCCATATCCCCCCGAATCACAGACCACCACAATGTGACTTCAGAGGTCCCCTCCACCCCCCATATCCCCCCCAAATCGCAGACCACCACAATGTGACTTCAGAGGGTCCCCTCCACCCCCCATATCCACCCCCCGAATCGCAGACCACTACAATGTGACTTCAGAGGGTCCCCTCCACCCCCCAAATCACAGACCACCACAATGTGACTTCAGAGGGTCCCCTCCACCCCCCATATCCCCCCGAATCACAGACCACCGCAATGTGACTTCAGAGGTCCCCTCCACCCCCCATATCCCCCCCGAATCGCAGACCACTGCAATGTGACTTCAGAGGGTCCCTCCACCCCCCATATCCCCCCCGAATCGCAGACCACCGCAATGTGACTTCAGAGGGTCCCTCCACCCCCCATATCCCCCCCGAATCGCAGACCACCGCAATGTGACTTCAGAGGGTTTCTCCACCCCCCATATCCCCCCGGATCGCAGACCCCCGCATTGTGACTTCAGAGGGTCCCCTCTACCCCCATATCCCCCCTGAATTGCAGACCACCGCAATGTGACTTCAGAGGGTCCCCTCCACCCCCATATCCCCCCGATTAGCAGACCACCACAATGTGACTTCAGATGGTTCCTCCACCCCCCATGTCCCCCCCGAATCACAGACCACCGCATTGTGACTTCAGAGGGTCCCCTCCACCCCCCATATCACCCCCGAATCGCAGACCACCGCAATGTGACTTCAGAGGGTCCCCTCCACCCCCCATATCCCCCCGATTAGCAGACCACCACAATGTGACTTCAGAGGTCCCCTCCACCCCCCATATCCCCCCGAATCGCAGACCACCGCAATGTGACTTCAGAGGTCCCCTCCACCCCCCATATCCCCCCGAATCGCAGACCACCGCAATGTGACTTCAGAGGGTCCCCTCCACCCCCCATATCCCCCCGATTAGCAGACCACCACAATGTGACTTCAGAGGTCCCCTCCACCCCCCATATCCCCCCGAATCGCAGACCACCGCAATGTGACTTCAGAGGTCCCCTCCACCCCCCATATCCCCCCCCGAATCGCAGACCACTGCAATGTGACTTCAGAGGGTCTCTCCACCCCCCATATCCCCCCCGAATCGCAGACCACCGCAATGTGACTTCAGAGGTCCCCTCCACCCCCATATCCCCCCCGAATCGCAGACCACCGCAATGTGACTTCAGAGGGTCCCCTCCACCCCCCATATCCCCCCCGAATCGCAGACCACCGCAATGTGACTTCAGAGGTCCCCTCCACCCCCCATATCCCCCCCGAATCGCAGACCACCACAATGTGACTTCAGAGGTCCCCTCCACCCCCCATATCCCCCCCGAATCGCAGACCACCACAATGTGACTTCAGAGGTCCCCTCCACCCCCCATATCCCCCCGAATCACAGACCACCACAATGTGACTTCAGAGGGTCCCCTCCACCCCCCATATCCCCCCCGAATCGCAGACCACTACAATGTGACTTCAGAGGGTCCCCTCCACCCCCCATATCCCCCCGAATCACAGACCACCACAATGTGACTTCAGAAGGTCCCCTCCACCCCCCATATCCCCCCGAATCACAGACCACCGCAATGTGACTTCAGAGGTCCCCTCCACCCACCATATCCCCCCCGAATCGCAGACCACTGCAATGTGACTTCAGAGGGTCTATCCACCCCCCATATCCCCCCCGAATCGCAGACCACCGCAATGTGACTTCAGAGGGTCCCCTCCACCCCCCATATCCCCCCCGAATCGCAGACCACCGCAATGTGACTTCAGAGGTCCCCTCCACCCCCCATATCCCCCCCGAATCGCAGACCACCACAATGTGACTTCAGAGGTCCCCTCCACCCCCCATATCCCCCCCGAATCGCAGACCACCACAATGTGACTTCAGAGGTCCCCTCCACCCCCCATATCCCCCCGAATCACAGACCACCACAATGTGACTTCAGAGGGTCCCCTCCACCCCCCATATCCCCCCCGAATCGCAGACCACTACAATGTGACTTCAGAGGGTCCCCTCCACCCCCCATATCCCCCCGAATCACAGACCACCACAATGTGACTTCAGAAGGTCCCCTCCACCCCCCATATCCCCCCGAATCACAGACCACCGCAATGTGACTTCAGAGGTCCCCTCCACCTACCATATCCCCCCCGAATCGCAGACCACTGCAATGTGACTTCAGAGGGTCTATCCACCCCCCATATCCCCCCCGAATCGCAGACCACCGCAATGTGACTTCAGAGGTCCCCTCCACCCCCATATCCCCCCCGAATCGCAGACCACCGCAATGTGACTTCAGAGGGTCCCCTCCACCCCCCATATCCCCCCCGAATCGCAGACCACTACAATGTGACTTCAGAGGGTCCCCTCCACCCCGCATATCCCCCCGAATCACAGACCTCCACAATGTGACTTCAGAGGGTCCCCTCCACCCCCCATATCCCCCCGAATCACAGACCACCGCAATGTGACTTCAGAGGTCCCCTCCACCCCCCATATCCCCCCCGAATCGCAGACCACTGCAATGCGACTTCAGAGGGTCTCTCCACCCCCCATATCCCCGCCGAATCACAGACCACCGCAATGTGACTTCAGAGGTCCCCTCCACCCCCCATATCCCCCCCGAATCGCAGACCACCGCAATGTGACTTCAGAGGGTCCCCTCCACCCCCCATATCCCCACCGAATCGCAGACCACCACAATGTGACTTCAGAGGGTCCCCTCCACCCCCCATATCCCCCCGAATCACAGACCACCACAATGTGACTTCAGAGGGTCCCCTCCACCCCCCATATCCCCCCGAATCACAGACCACCGCAATGTGACTTCAGAGGTCCCCTCCACCCCCCATATCCCCCCCGAATCGCAGACCACTGCAATGTGACTTCAGAGGGTCCCTCCAGCCCCCTTATCCCCCCGAATCGCAGACCACCACAATGTGACTTCAGAGGGTCTCTCCACCCCCCATATCCCCCCGAATCACAGACCACCGCAATGTGACTTCAGAGGTCCCCTCCACCCCCCATATCCCCCCCGAATCGCAGACCACCGCAATGTGACTTCAGAGGGTCCCTCCACCCCCCATATCCCCCCCGAATCGCAGACCACCACAATGTGACTTCAGAGGGTCCCTCCACCCCCCATATCCCCCCCGAATCACAGACCACCGCAATGTGACTTCAGAGGTCCCCTCCACCCCCCATATCCCCCCCGAATCGCAGACCACTGCAATGTGACTTCAGAGGGTCTCTCCACCCCCCATATCCCCGCCGAATCGCAGACCACCGCAATGTGACTTCAGAGGTCCCCTCCACCCCCCATATCCCCCCCGAATCGCAGACCACCGCAATGTGACTTCAGAGGGTCCCCTCCACCCCCCATATCCCCCCCGAATCGCAGACCACCGCAATGTGACTTCAGAGGGTCCCCTCCACCCCCCATATCCCCCCGAATCACAGACCACCACAATGTGACTTCAGAGGGTCCCCTCCACCCCCCATATCCCCCCGAATCACAGACCACCGCAATGTGACTTCAAAGGTCCCCTCCACCCCCCATGTCCCCCCGAGAATCGCAGACCACTGCAATGTGACTTCAGAGGGTCCCTCCAGCCCCCATATCCCCCCCGAATCGCAGACCACCACAATGTGACTTCAGAGGGTCTCTCCACCCCCCATATCCCCCCGAATCACAGACCACCGCAATGTGACTTCAGAGGTCCCCTCCACCCCCCATATCCCCCCCGAATCGCAGACCACCGCAATGTGACTTCAGAGGGTCCCTCCACCCCCCATATCCCCCCCGAATCGCAGACCACCACAATGTGACTTCAGAGGGTCCCTCCACCCCCCATATCCCCCCGAATCGCAGACCACCGCAATGTGACTTCAGAGGTCCCCTCCACCCCCCATATCCCCCCCAAATCGCAGACCACCGCAATGTGACTTCAGAGGGTCCCCTCCACCCCCCATATCCCCCCGAATCACAGACCACCGCAATGTGACTTCAGAGGTCCCCTCCACCCCCCATATCCCCCCGAATCGCAGACCACCGCAATGTGACTTCAGAGGGTCCCTCCACCCCCCATATCCCCCCCGAATCGCAGACCACCACAATGTGACTTCAGAGGGTCCCTCCACCCCCCATATCCCCCCCGAATCACAGACCACCGCAATGTGACTTCAGAGGTCCCCTCCACCCCCCATATCCCCCCCGAATCGCAGACCACTGCAATGTGACTTCAGAGGGTCCCCTCCACCCCCCATATCCCCCCGAATCACAGACCACCACAATGTGACTTCAGAGGGTCCCCTCCACCCCCCATATCCCCCCGAATCACAGACCACCGCAATGTGACTTCAAAGGTCCCCTCCACCCCCCATATCCCCCCCGAGAATCGCAGACCACTGCAATGTGACTTCAGAGGGTCCCTCCAGCCCCCATATCCCCCCGAATCGCAGACCACCACAATGTGACTTCAGAGGGTCTCTCCACCCCCATATCCCCCCGAATCACAGACCACCGCAATGTGACTTCAGAGGTCCCCTCCACCCCCCATATCTCCCCCGAATCGCAGACCACCGCAATGTGACTTCAGAGGGTCCCTCCACCCCCCATATCCCCCCCGAATCGCAGACCACCACAATGTGACTTCAGAGGGTCCCTCCACCCCCCATATCCCCCCGAATCGCAGACCACCGCAATGTGACTTCAGAGGGTTCCTCCACCCCCCATATCCCCCCGAATCGCAGACCCCCGCATTGTGACTTCAGAGGGTCCCCTCCACCCCCCATATCCCCCTGAATTGCAGACCACCGCAATGTGACTTCAGAGGGTCCCCTCCACCCCCCATATCCCCCCGAATCACAGACCACCACAATGTGACTTCAGAGGTCCCCTCCACCCCCCATATCCCCCCCAAATCGCAGACCACCACAATGTGACTTCAGAGGGTCCCCTCCACCCCCCATATCCACCCCCCGAATCGCAGACCACTACAATGTGACTTCAGAGGGTCCCCTCCACCCCCCATATCCCCCCGAATCACAGACCACCACAATGTGACTTCAGAGGGTCCCCTCCACCCCCATATCCCCCCGAATCACAGACCACCGCAATGTGACTTCAGAGGTCCCCTCCACCCCCCATATCCCCCCCGAATCGCAGACCACTGCAATGTGACTTCAGAGGGTCCCTCCACCCCCCATATCCCCCCCGAATCGCAGACCACCGCAATGTGACTTCAGAGGGTCCCTCCACCCCCCATATCCCCCCCGAATCGCAGACCACCGCAATGTGACTTCAGAGGGTTTCTCCACCCCCCATATCCCCCCGGATCGCAGACCCCCGCATTGTGACTTCAGAGGGTCCCCTCTACCCCCCATACCCCCCCCGAATTGCAGACCACCGCAATGTGACTTCAGAGGGTCCCCTCCACCCCCCATATCCCCCCGATTAGCAGACCACCACAATGTGACTTCAGATGGTTCCTCCACCCCCCATGTCCCCCCCGAATCACAGACCACCGCATTGTGACTTCAGAGGGTCCCCTCCACCCCCCATATCCCCCCCGAATCGCAGACCACCGCAATGTGACTTCAGAGGGTCCCCTCCACCCCCCATATCCCCCCGATTAGCAGACCACCACAATGTGACTTCAGAGGTTCCCCTCCACCCCCCATATCCCCCCCGAATCGCAGACCACCTCAATGTGACTTTAGAGGGTTCCTCCACCCCCCCCATATCCCCCCCGAATCGCAGACCACCGCATTGTGACTTCAGAGGGTCCCCTCCACCCCCTATATCCCCCCTGAATCGCAGACCCCCGCATTGTGACTTCAGAGGGTCCCCTCCACCCCCTATATCCCCCCTGAATCACAGACCACCGCAATGTGACTTCAGAGGGTCCCTCCACCCCCCCATATCCCCCCCGAATCGCAGACCACCACAATGTGACTTCAGAGGGTTCTTCCACCCCCCATATCCCCCCCGAATCACAGATCACCACAATGTGACTTCAGAGGGTTCTTCCACCCCCCATATCCCCCCCGAATCGCAGACCACAGCAATGTGACTTCAGAGGGTCCCCTCCACCCCCCATATCACCCCGAATCGCAGACCACCTCATTTAATGACATGGGGTGGCAAATAAAAAGAATGGTGATTGGTCACAGCTGACCTCCATGGACGCTCTTATCTGCCACATGATTCGCACTTCTATGATTATCACCCCATTGCAGAAAGCCCCAGAGTGACCCCTCCCCCCCAACCTTCTGAGATAGGAATGAGGGACACCTACAGAGGGGGGAAAATAACGATCGTCTCCCCTGCAGATTGGGTAAGTTTTGCCCACTTACATAGAAATGAAGGGTCCATCGTTTTTATCATCGGTGTATTTTATATGATAGAGACAGAATGTCAACAACAAATACAGAAACATCACAGGATACAAATGTTATAAATGGAGTAAAATAAGTATTTGATCCCCTTAGTAGTTGGTGGAGAAACCCTTGTTGGGAAGCACAAAGATCAGACGTTTCTTGTAGGTGGTGATCAGGTTTCCACATCTCAGGAGGGATTTTGCTCCTCTCTTCTTTACAGATCTTCTCTAAATCCTGAAGGTCTCTCTTAGCAACTTGAAGTTTCATCTCCCTCCATACATTTTCTATAGGATTAAGGTCTGGAGACTGGCTAGGCCACTCAATCACCTTAATGTGCTTCTTCTTGAGCCACTCCTTGGTTGCCTTGGCGGTATGTTTTGGGTCATTGTCATGCTGGAAGACCCATCCATGACCCATCTTCAGTGTTCTGTCTGAGGGAAGAAGGTTCTCACCCAAGATTTTACAATACATGGCCCCGCCCATTGGCCCCTCAATGCGGCAAAGTTGGCCTGGACCTTTATCAGAGAAACACCCCAAAGCCTCATGTTTCCCCCTCCGTGTGACTGGAGGGATGGAGTTCTTAGGGTCATAGTCATCATTATTCTTCCTCCAAACACGGCGAGTCAAATAAATGCCAAAGAGCTGAATTTTGATCTCATCTGACCTCAGAACTTTCTCCCCGATCCTCCTCTGAATCATTTAGATGTTTATTGGGAGACTTCAGACGGGCTCTACCTGTGTCTTCTTCAGGAGGAGGAGGACTCGCCGTGTTTGGAGGAAGAAAAATGGTGACTATGACCCTAAGAACTCCATCCCTCCAGTCACATGGAGGGGGAAACATGAGGCTTTGGGGTGTTTCTCTGATAAAGGTCCAGGCCGACTTTGCCGCATTGAGGGGCCAATGGGCGGGGCCATGTATGGTAAGATCTTGGAGGAGAACCTTCTTCCCTCAGACAGAACACTGAAGATGGGTCATGGATGGGTCTTCCAGCATGACAATGACCCAAAACTTACCACCAAGGCAACAAATTGGGTGGCTCAAGAAGAAGCACATGAAGGTCATGGAGTGGCCTAGCCAGTCTCCAGATCTTAATCCTATAGAAAATTGATGGAGGGAGATAAAACTTCGAGTTGCCAAGAGACCTTCAGGATTTAGAGAAGATCTGTAAAGAAGAGAAAATCCCTCCTGAGATGTGTGGAAACCTGATCACCACCTACCAGAAACGTCTGACCTCTGTGCTTCCCAACAAGGGTTTCCCCACCAACTACTAAGGGGATCAAATACTTATTTTACTCCATTTATAACATTTGTATCATGTGATTTCTCTGGATGTTTGGTTGATATTCTGTCTCCATCATATAAAATACACCGATGATAAAAATTATAGACCCTTCATTTCTATGTAAGTGGGAAAACTCACACCATCTGCAGGGGAGACGATCGTTATCCCCCCCTCCCCCGCTGCATATATATATAATGTACGTATTGCAGTCAGCGAGTGGCTTTGCTCAGACTTTTCTTTCTCTAATAGAAAAAGACAAAACAACATAAAAATCTCCTCTGCACGTTCCGCCATATAAAGAGCGTTCTGTGAATCCCTCGCCGGCTCTGAGGCCGGCTGACACCTTCCCGCTACATCGGCTCTATTGTCTCCGGATTCTTTTCAGGCTTCCAGCGTACGCCGTCTGCAGTCAGATCTGTTTACCTCCCGGGGAGGGGGATCACTCACCGGGAACGTTTGTAGAGAGTGAAGACTTGTGTTCTGTGAGAGTGAAGTCACCGAGGTGACGGAGAATAACAAAGCGAACGTGTCGCTGCGATCGCTTTGAGCAGAACAATGCCGGGTGAACCTGACTGGCGAGGACACCGCTAGACTAGTCAGTCTTTGGTTGAGTTAGGACTTGGTCCCGGTTCACACTGGTGTGACTTCTGACGGACGTGAGTCGCATAGAATCGCATAACAAGGGAAATCTCATTGTTTTCATTGGTGCCTTCTAATCGATGTGACTCAGCACGGTGCCATTTTCCGAAAAGGTTCCGGCACTACTTTGGTGTGACTCCAGAAGCCATTCCTATGAGACTTTTATGAGATCGACCCTCACCTCTCCTCCCTGGTCATCCTTGCTGCCCCAATGTATCCCAGGCAGGGCCGTGAATAAGGGGGTCCCACCAGTCCTCCTTTACAGGGCCTGGGCCAGCAGGGGGGGGGCCCTGGCAGCTGGGTGAATTGAATGTGGGCAGCAGAGCCACCATCAGGGGGGTACAGGCAGTACACCTGTAAGGGGCCCGGATGGCAACCCCCCTTTTTTTTTTATTTAAAAAAAATAATATTTGTAAGGGACCCTTTTTTATGTATTTTTTATTTAAAAAAATATATATATATATATATATATATATATATATATATATATATATATATATATATTTTTTTTTTTTTCTGTAAGGGGCCCAGAGGTCCCCAGGGCCCCAGATGGCAACCCCCCTTTTTTTTATTGTAAGGGGCCCAGAGGTCCCCAGGGCCCCGGATGGTAACCCCCCTTTTTATGTATTTTTTATTTAAAAAAATATATAAATATTTTTTTTTTTTGTAAGGGGCCCAGAGGTCCCCAGGGCCCCCGGATAGCAACCCCCCTTTTTTTTAAATGTTATATTTTCTTTGTAAGGGGCCCAGAGGTCCCCAGGGCCCCGGAAGGCAACCCCCCTTTTTTTTTGTTGTTCTTTCTTAGTTCGTCAGCACCAAAGCCACCCCGGCCTCAAAAATTCGCGGCAGCAGCACCCCCCCCGCTTTTCAATTCGTGGCATCCCCCGCTTCTCAATTCGCGGCTGCCCCCCCGGTTCTCCTCTGCTCCAGGGGGCCCATGCCTGAAGCTGTGTAAGGGGCCCCAAAATTCCTGATGGCGGCCCTGGTGGGCAGAGAAGGTGATCCCTGGCCAGCATACCCGACAATGAATGTAATGCAATGCGATCTGTACTGCATGACATTCAGTGGAGCACAGGACCCTGGATGTGTCATTAAAGAGAACCTGTCACCAGAAAAAAATTATACAAAAGTTATACAATCTTTAGGCCGAAAATTATTTTTTTACACATGTGTGCAAAAAAAAGGAAAAATGTATCTGGCAGCAAAAGGGTTAAATAATAAAGCAATGAAAAACTGCACAATCCTGTCATAAGATTTATGGTTAAGAACCCAGCCGTCCGTCCTTTGTGTGCCGAATCGGCACAGAATAAGCAAAAGTCCTGATAAATGTAAAAAAAAATAAAAAAAACATTATGTATAAATAAAAAAATAAAAAAACACATAAATAAAAAAAAAATGCTATATATATATATATATATATATATATATATATATATATATATATATAGCTGGTTCATATTTTTCCCCAATAAAGCAAACAGCCAGAGGGAATGTGTTTTGTTTCTTTTTTTGTATTTGCGGTCCCTTGACACAGTGAAGTGCAAAAAAATAAAACCCCTCCCATGAAGCATCGCCCCACTTTCTGTGCGTTCTCAGAGACGTCGGAGTCCATGCTTTGTGATGAGCCCAGGAATGATGTGGAGTAGGAAGGAGAGACGTCTGAGTTTTCTCTCCTCTAGGGTGGGGTTGGCATTGTTGGAGGATATGATAATCAGACTCCCGAGGACTTCGTAGAGAAACGCTCGCTCTGTACACAATGAAGGAGTCCCATACACGGGAGGATTGTATGATTAGCACCATCTGTTATCAGACTTCTTCTGGGCTCAGGAAACCCCCCCAGAAAAGGTGCAGACCGGAGGCAGTACATCCGCCACACACAGGAGGACATCATTGTGGAGCCAAAATCTGCCGTCACTTCAAAGTCACAGCCGGGAGGTTATTAGTACAAGATGGGACCCCCCAGCTATTGGCTGATGAAAAGTCTTGTATATCGGGAAGACTAAAAGAAGTAAAATATCATTACTATACACATCCCACCAACCGGCACCAACCACACTCTTCCTCAGCATTACAGAAAGCAAATGCACAATTAGAAAACCCAAAGAAAGCCAACTCTTCCAAAACCACCAGAATTTACATATTCTTCACAGTCCCATATATCCTCCAATCTAGCGTTGGGTTGGAGGATATATTGGGTTGGAGGATATGTTGGATAGGAGGATATATTGTTTTGGAGGATATATTGGATTGAAGGATATGTTGGATAGGAGGATATGTTGGGTTGGAGGATATGTTGGGTTGGAGGATATATTGGATTGGAGGATATTTTGGACTGGAGGATATATTGGGTTGGAGGATATATTGGGTTGGAGGATATGTTGGATAGGAGGATATGTTGGATTGGAGGATATGTTGGGTTGGAGGATATGTTGGGTTGGAGAATATATTGGGTTGGAGGATATATTGGGTTGGAGGATATGTTGGGTTGGAGAATATATTGTGTTGGAGAATATATTGGGTTGAAGGATATGTTGGATAGGAGGATATGTTGGATTGGAGGATATGTTGGGTTGGAGGATACATTGGATTGGAGGATATATTGGATTGGAGGATACATTGGATTGGAGGATATGTTGGGTTGGAGGATACATTGGATTGGAGGATATGTTGAATTGGAGGATATGTTGAATTGGAGGATATATTGTATTTGAGGATATATTGGGAGGATATGTTGGATTGGAGGATAAATTGGATTGGAGGATAAGTTGGATTGGAGGATATGTTGGATTGGGGGATAAATTGCATTGAATATATTGGGTTGGAAAATATGTTGGGTTGAGGGATATGTTGTGTTGGAGGATATGTTGGGTTGGAGGATATATTGGGTTGGAAGATATGTTGGGTTGGAGGATATGTTGGGTTGGAGGATATATTGGGTTGGAGGATATGTTGGATTGGAGGATATGTTGGGTTGGAGGATAAGTTGGGTTGGAGGATAAGTTGGGTTGGAGGATATGTTGGATTGGAGAAAATGTTGGGTTGGAGAATATATTGGTTTGGAGGATATGTTGGGTTGGAGGATACGTTGGGTTGGAGGATATGTTGGGTTGGAGGATATGTTGGGTTGGAGGATATGTTGGGTTGGAGGAAATGTTGGGTTGGAGGATATGTTGGGTTGGAGGATATGTTGGATTGGAGGAAATGTTGGGTTGGAGAATATATTGGGTTGGAGGATATGTTGGGTTGGAGCATAAGTTGGATTGGAGGAAATGTTGGGTTGGAGAATATATTGGGTTGGAGGATATGTTGGGTTGGAGGATATGTTGGGTTGGAGGATATATTGGGTTGGAGGATAAGTTGGATTGAAGGATATGTTGGATTGGAGGAAATGTTGGGTTGGAGAATATATTGGGTTGGAGGATACGTTGGGTTGGAGGATATGTTGGGTTGGAGGATAAGTTGGATTGGAGGATATGTTGGGTTGGAGGATATGTTGGGTTGGAGGATAAGTTGGATTGGAGGAAATGTTGGGTTGGAGAATATATTGGGTTGGAGGATACGTTGGGTTGGAGGATATGTTGGGTTGGAGGATAAGTTGGATTGGAGGATATGTTGGGTTGGAGGATATGTTGGGTTGGAGGATATGTTGGGTTGGAGGATAAGTTGGGTTGGAGGATAAGTTGGATTGGAGGAAATGTTGGGTTGGAGGATACGTTGGGTTGGAGGATATGTTGGGTTGGAGGATACGTTGGGTTGGAGGATATGTTGGGTTGGAGGATACGTTGGGTTGGAGGATAAGTTGGATTGGAGGAAATGTTGGGTTGGAGAATATATTGGTTTGGAGGATATGTTGGGTTGGAGGATACGTTGGGTTGGAGGATATGTTGGGTTGGAGGATATGTTGGGTTGGAGGATATGTTGGGTTGGAGGAAATGTTGGGTTGGAGGATATGTTGGGTTGGAGGATATGTTGGATTGGAGGAAATGTTGGGTTGGAGAATATATTGGGTTGGAGGATATGTTGGGTTGGAGCATAAGTTGGATTGGAGGAAATGTTGGGTTGGAGAATATATTGGGTTGGAGGATATGTTGGGTTGGAGGATATGTTGGGTTGGAGGATAAGTTGGATTGGAGGAAATGTTGGGTTGGAGAATATATTGGGTTGGAGGATATGTTGGGTTGGAGGATATATTGGGTTGGAGGATAAGTTGGATTGGAGGATATGTTGGGTTGGAGGATATGTTGGGTTGGAGGATATGTTGGGTTGGAGGATAAGTTGGATTGGAGGAAATGTTGGGTTGGAGAATATATTGGGTTGGAGGATACGTTGGGTTGGAGGATATGTTGGGTTGGAGGATAAGTTGGATTGGAGGATATGTTGGGTTGGAGGATATGTTGGGTTGGAGGATAAGTTGGATTGGAGGAAATGTTGGGTTGGAGAATATATTGGGTTGTAGGATACGTTGGGTTGGAGGATATGTTGGGTTGGAGGATAAGTTGGATTGGAGGATATGTTGGGTTGGAGGATATGTTGGGTTGGAGGATATGTTGGGTTGGAGGATAAGTTGGGTTGGAGGATAAGTTGGATTGGAGGAAATGTTGGGTTGGAGGATACGTTGGGTTGGAGGATATGTTGGGTTGGAGGATACGTTGGGTTGGAGGATATGTTGGGTTGGAGGATACGTTGGGTTGGAGGATAAGTTGGATTGGAGGAAATGTTGGGTTGGAGGATACGTTGGGTTGGAGGATACATTGGGTTGGAGGATATGTTGGGTTGGAGGATATGTTGGGTTGGAGGATATGTTGGGTTGGAGGATACGTTGGATTGGAGGATACGTTGGATTGGAGGATACGTTGGGTTGGAGGATACGTTGGGTTGGAGGATACGTTGGGTTGGAGGATACGTTGGGTTGGAGGATACATTGGATTGGAGGATAAGTGGAGATGTAAAGTATTACAGACAGATATTCATGACTGGTACCCTTTATAGAAGAAAGCTGTGAACAGATGAAATTCCCGGTTGGTTGTAATAATTACTATCAGAGCTTCATACTGATGGTGTTTTCTTTGTGAATTGCTCATGTCGGGAATATCGCACTCACATGCTGTACAATATACTGCAAATGGTTTCTCCTTCAGCAAGCAGTCTTGCGTGACCAATAGTCACAGTGAGGCCGTGAATATATATCAATGTCGTCCAATCCGAATGCGGCGTTTATGGGAATGGTTTAGAAAAAAAAACAATGATTGCAATGTGATAAATACGGGGGAACGTTCGCACTTTGTCAGCGCTTTGCCTCAGGCTGTTTTATGAGGATAAGGGTGTCGGCTGCATCTTCTCTCCCACACTTACTATACCCCTCCCCCGATCAGAAGAAAAATATTAAAAAAGATGGGAACACCCTTTTTATCCTAAACCACTTCAATGCCTCCCCAGTTACCCCTTATAGGACAAAGCCCCGCCCACCTGACAATCTTTTCCTATCAAGTAAAAAAAAGAAAAAGAAAATCAAACTGTCCAACAAATAAAGATCCAGTATGAATTCGGAGTTTCCATTGATGAATTATCGGCCACAACGATGTAGCGCTTCGGCATTATGGACACCAAATGGGATCATAAACACAAAGATGTATAGAATGTTCACTATGCTTATTGACTGAGATCTATTCACTTTAACCATCCAATAAGGTGAGGGGAAAACCCTGCTTTTGTTTTTTAATTCCCATGAACACAATTACCGTATATACTCGAGTATAAGCCCAGTTTTTCAGCACATTTTTTTGTGCTGAAAATGCCCCCCTCGGCTTATACTTGAGTCACCTTTTTGCGCCTGATCTCCCGGTACCGGCCGACCGTAGGGGCCCCTGGACCCCAAACTTGGCACACATGTAGCCCCATACTTCCACTACAAGTGTGCGAAGTTTGTTGTCCGGGGGACCTACAGCCGGGGAGCACCGATTTTTTAAAGCTTGGCACCCCTTCCATAGACTCCCATGTTAAACGGTAATTTCTTTGGTGATTTTGGGGACCCGGTACCGGCTGACCCTAGGTCCCCTGGACCCAAAACTTGGCACACATGTAGCCCCTTTTCTCCTCTACAAAGATTGTTGTCTGGGGGAGCTACGGCCGGGGAGCACCAATTTTTCAAAACCGGGCCCCCCTTCCATAGACTCCCATGTTAAACGTCAGTCTAGTCATGGACACAGTAAGGCATGGACACAGTGAGGCATTGGCACAGTAAGGCATGGACACAGTAAGGCATTGGCACAGTAAGGCATGGGCACAGTGTTGGCACAGTAAGGCATGGACACAGTGAGGCATTGGCACAGTAAGGCATGGACACAGTGAGGCATTGGCACAGTAAGGCATGGGCACAGTGTTGGCACAGTAAGGCATGGAAACAGTGAGGCATTGGCACAGTAAGGCATTGGCACAGTAAGGCATGGACACAGTAAGGCACAGTAAAGCATGCACATGGACACAGTGAGGCACAGTGAGACACAGTGAGGCATTCACATGGACACAGTGAGGCAAAGTGAGGCACAGTGAGGCATGCAGATGGACACCCTAGGCTTATACTCGAGTCAATACGTTTTCACAGTTTTTGTGGTAAAATTAGGTGCCTCGGCTTATATTCGGGTCGGATTATACTCGAGTATAACCGGCAGGTATTCAATGTGAATGCAGCTTCACCTTAGACATGCAAACGAATGTCCAAGCTGCTAAATTAAAGTCGACCTTCACCCAAAGATTAAACTCCCCCATCTTATCTTCCTTTCCCCCAGTTAAAAATGGCAGTTTTTTTTTTGTTTGGGGGGGGGGGTTCCTTTTTTTTTTGGTGGTACCATCCCAATTTCATCACTCCTTGCCTAGGCAAGGATGAGGTCTCCTCAGTCTGCCCAGCACCACCACCCCTGCAGCCTCCTGGGATACATTATCCAACAGCAATCTCTAGGCAGTCAGTGATGAGCAGTAGGGAGTCGGCTGTGAGCCACCAGGAACCAGTTCCCAAAACCAAGATGGCGGCCATGGGAAGCATTTTCTGCATAGAAGACATCACAGGACGGCATGAGCTGGTAAGCATCTAAGTCAGAAGCTAGAATACTTGCTGACTTTAGATTTTCCAAACCCTGGGTGAAATTCTTCTTTAACCTTCTTTAGTACATCAACCCAAAAACCAAGATGGTGACCTGTGAGATCAGACAATGTCCCAGGAAATTCAATAACATTTGGAATGCCAGGATGGATGTCTCAGGCTCCTACAATGGAGATTGCCTAATCCAGTTGTAGTCTCAGTTTTAGTCCCGCTCTTTTTTTCCTAGTCTCCCCCCTCCTTCCTCTTCTTCCCTCCCCTCCCCTCTTCCCCTACTCCCTTTGCTTTCCCACCTTCATCCCCCTTTTCTCCCTGCCCCTCTTTTAAAAGGTCCCAGCTCTGACTCCACCAATTCAGGCACCTAGGTGCATTTTATATACACTATATTGCCAAAAGTATTGGGACGCCTGCCTTTACACACACATGAACTTTAACGGCATCCCAGTCTTAGTCCGTAGGGTTCAATATTGAGTTGGCCCCGCCCTTTGCAGCTATAACACCTTCAACTCTTCTGGGAAGGCCGTCCACAAGGTTTAGGAGTGTGTCTATGGGAATGTTTGATCATGGAAGCTTGGAGAACACTCGGAGATGCTCAGAGACCACTCGGAGGCGCTCAAAGACACTCAGGAACAGAGTTTTACCAAGTGTTTAAGTGTCTCCGAGCGGCTCCGAGTGTCTCAGAGTGGCTCCTAGTGTCTCCAAGCGTCACCGGCGCCCCTGCACCTCTGGCCAAATGTGATACTGCACACCCCAGGGGCTTGAATCCTGCTCGTCTTGCGGGACAACGTTCGCAAACCGAGTCAGGATTTATAAAAAAAAAAAGAAAATAGCTCATATTGCGAAACGCTCGTAAAACGGCGTTACTCGCAATCCGAGGTTTTACTGTATTTCTTAAAAGTCAGCAGCTAGAATACTGGTAACTGCTGACTTGTGATTTTCCCAAATCTGGGTGAAGTTTCTTTCTCATTCTCTACGTCTTTAGTAGATGGACCCCGATATCCCCCCCCCCCCCCCCATAGGTTGATGAGAAGGGAGGATGAAGTCGGAGGGGTTGTAGGGTTCTCATTCCTGAGCTCCATGATGTCCATCCTCGGAATGTTGGCGGCACCGGTATTCATTCCTATAGAATTTGATTTCTATGTCGGATAATCAACCATCATAATTTGTGTTTTGATTTGTGAACCGTCAGCGATTTGTGAGGATTATAGAAATCAAAGAGCCATTTTAGACGATAAAAACGCGGCTTTGATTTCTCCAATTAGCGATGTCGGATATTTGTTTGTATATTGAAACAAAACATTAAAAGGCTTTTTATGTCAGTCTGAGGAGAGATTAGAATCATTCACACTGACTTGGTCTTTAAAACGTCTTTTTTTCCTCAAGTCGATCACGCTGGTAGCAAGTATGGATACAAAAAAAACACAAACAAAACAAAAGACCTTTACAGCTCGGGAAACAAATACATAATAACAGTTAAACAATTGAACCCGTTACAGAGAAAACACAATGGAGAGCTTTCCTTAAAGGGGTTCTAAAGGCTGAAGGTCACATTCATCGCATGAAGGTACAAACTTTCTGTGTGCAGCGCCCCTCCCCCCCCCACCCAAGCCCCCCCAATCCTCACGTGAGTCCCCCTCCAATCCAGCGATCTTCATGATAGCCTCGGCTGTATGAGGACTCTCCCTTCCAGTGGCGGCTGGTGCTCAAAATTTTGGGGGGGGAGCAAACAAACTGAAAAAAAAAAAAAACATCAATTGCGGCCACTGTGCCCATTAAACGCAGCCACTGTGCCCAAACGTCACCAGTTTGCCCCCCCAAATACAGCCAATTTGTCCCAAATGCAGCCAGTTTGTCCCAAATGCAGCCAGTTTCACCCCAAATGCCCCAAATGCAGCCAGTTTCCCCCATATACAGCCAGTTTCCCCCAAATGCAGACAGTTTCACCCCAAATGCCCCAAATGCAGCCAGTTTCCCCCATATACAGCCAGTTTCCCCCAAATGCAGCCAGTTTCACCCCAAATGCCCTAAATGCAGCCAGTTTCCCCCATATACAGTCAGTTTCCCCCAAATGCAGCCAGTTTGTCCCCCCCGTCCCCCCCCCCAACAGCCCTGCACTTACCTTCCTCGGGTCAGTGCCGTCCTTCTCCCGCCCTTGATGTCGCATCAGCCAATCAGGTTACCGGTAACCAGACCCGGTGAACCTGATTGACTGAAACGCCTGTCAGTGTTAACCAGGGAGCACACCCCCGTGCGTCCCCTGGTTAGCTATTTAGAAGCCGATTACAGCCCTCAGGCCGCTGGCTCTGATAGGCACTTCCAAAGACCAACCAGCCGCTGTTATTCAGATGGCCGGCGCTCAACAGGGGGCCGGCCATATGAATAGTGGGCTGCAGTGGCGGCGACAATACATAGGTTCATGCAATGCATGAACCTATGTATTGTTGTGAGTGACTGGCACAGGAGCGAGAGGGGGCGGCGCTCCTGCGCCCACTATGGACGCACCGCCACTGCTCCCTTCTCATTGGCTGAGACATCTGCCGGAGCCAATTGGCTTCCACTGCTATCATTTATAGCCTGTGAGCCAATGAGGAGAGAACAGGGCGGGGGCAGAGCCACGGCTCTATGTGTCTTTCATAGAGCAGGGGCTTGGGAGCGAGCAAGCAGCGGTGCCCCCAGGTCAAGCGTTTTTTTCTCTGGGGGCACTGCTCAAGGGGGAGGAGCTCTGGCCAGGGGGGGGGACCCGAAAAGAGGAGGGTTGGGGGCTACTCTGTGCAAAACCATTACAGAGAGCCGGTACTAGACATGTGCAGTTCGTTTTGTTTCAAATTAATATTCAAACAAATTTTTTCGTTATTTGGAAATTCGGACTGAAATTCGAATCTAATTTTACATTGAACTCCAGTCCAATTCTCACCACATATATAATGCTGGAATCAAAGACTACGATGTGTTATTAGAGGACCATTTGGAAATAAAGATGTTTCAGTTCAACCAAAAGTGATATAAAGAGTCATTGTAATCATTTGATGAAGATTTGTCTTTTGTTTGTTCACTTTGCTGCATTCAAATCGAAAACAATGTAACATTTTCATTTTGACCGATTTATCAATTTGATTGTTTCAAATCGATAAAAAACTGTAAATTCAAAGAAAATTTGAAAATTCCAAACAGAAATTGAACGAATCAACCGAATTTAACTAAACAAAATAACCAGATTTACGAATCAAAACGAAACGAAACCCATTTTTTCGTCATGCGCATGTCCAGCAGGAACCGTCATGGCCAAAGGTTTTGAGAATGACATACATATTAATTGTCACAAAGTCTGCTGACTCCGTTTTTATGATGGTAATTTGCATAGACTCCAGAATGTTATGAAGAGCGATCAGATGACTGAAGTTCATCTTTGCCATGAAAATTAACTTAATGCCATAAAAAAATAACACTTCCACTGTATTTGTGAAGAAGGATTCAGGGCGCCCAAGAAAGTCAAGCAAACGCCAGGACCGTCTCCTACAGTGGATTCAGCTGCGGGATTGGGGGGAACTACAAGTGCAGGGGGGGGGGATCAGGGCACCACCAGTGCAGAAGGGGGGAGATAAGGGCACCACCAGTGCAGAGGGGGGAGATCAGGGCACCACCAGTGCAGAGGGGGGAGATCAGGGCACCACCAGTGCAGAGGGGGGGGAGATCAGGGCACCACCAGTGCAGAGGGGGGGGGGGGGGAGATCAGGGCACCACCAGTGCAGAGGGGGAGGAGATCAGGGCACCACCAGTGCAGAGGGGGGGGGAGATCAGGGCACCACCAGTGCAGAGGGGGAGGAGATCAGGGCACCACCAGTGCAGAGGGGGAGGAGATCAGGGCACCACCAGTGCAGAGAGAGGGATCAGGGCACCACCAGTGCAGAGGGGGGGGGGGAGATCAGGCACCACCAGTGCAGAGGGGGGGATTGGGGCACCCCCAGTGCAGAGCTTCCTCAGGAATGGCAGCAGACAGGTGTGAGGACATCGGCACAGTGAGGAGAAGACTTTTGGAGGGATGGTCTGGAGTCAAGAAGGGAAGCAAAGAAGCCACTTCTCTCCAGGAATAACATCCGGGACAGACTGATATTCTGCAAAATATATTGATGAAGCCATTTATGAGAGTTAAGATTTTTGCTTACAACAGTGATTACTACTGTTGTAAGCAATACCAGTTTAAAATAAAAAATTCAAAAATAAAAATCGCTGATCACCCTTCCCAGAGTACAGTTACACTATGTGAAAACGCCAGGACCACAGGTGATCCGGGGAAAATCCGATTGCCTCTCGGGGGATCAGGAAGGAATTTTTTCCCCTGCTGTAGATAATTGGATCATGTTCTGCTCGGGGTTTCTCACCTTCCTCTGGATCACCTGTGGGTATAGAATTGTGTATATGGGATTGTACGATATTATTATTTTATTTTTTTATGATTGAACTGGATGGACTTGTGTCTTTTTTTCAACCTGACTAACTATGTAAGAAATGAGATACTTTGTCAGTACATCAGAATTGGTGGATTGTCAGATATATATTCCATTGTCCAAAATGTCTTGGTATGATGACACCTTAAGAGTTCCCGTTACTGGAAATAAGGGGCCAAGCCCAACCCCTGAAAAACAACCCCCCACCATATCCCCCCCCCCACAACATAATCCCCCCTCCACCAAATGGTTTGGACCAGTGCACAAAGCAAGGTCAATAAAGGCACGGATGAGCAAGTTTGGGGTGGAGGAACTTGAATAGCCTGCACAGAGTCCTGACCTCAACCCGATAGAACACCTTTGGGATGAATTAGAGAGGAGACTGTGAGCCAGACCTTCTCATCCAACATCAGTGCCTGACCTCACAAATGTACTTCTGGAAGAATGGTCAAACATTCCCATAGACACCCTCCTAAACCTTGTGGACGGCCTTCCCATAAGAGTTGAAGCTGTTATAGCTGCAAAGGGCGGGGCCAACGCAATATTGAACCCTACGGACTAAGACTGGGATGCCATTAAAGGGGTTGTAAAGGATATTTTTTTTTTTTTAAATAACAAACATGTTATACTTACCTCCTCTGTGCAGCTCGTTTTGCACAGAGTGGCCCCGAACCTGGTCTTCTGGGGTCTCTCGGCGGCTGTCTCGGCTCCTCCCCGCAAGAACTAACCCCCTTCATGCGAGCTCTCTCCCATGGGGGTTAGTTCTTGCAGGCGCACTCCTGTTATACAGCCTGTGGCTATAGCCTCCCTCTGTATCACTCGGCCCCGCTCCCCCCCCCGGCACGCTGCGTCCTTGGATGTGATTGACAGCAGCGCGAACCAATGGCTGCACTGCTATCAATCCATCCACTCTAGCCAATCAACGGCCAGGCTGAGTGGAGAAGAGGACGTCGGGGGCGAGCGCAGCAGGTGAACGGGCTCAGGTAAGTAAAACGGGGGGGGGGGGCGTAACTGTCAGATGTTTTTTACATAGGATGCATTAAGGTGAATAAATATGAGGGTTTACAACCCCTTTAAAGTCATGTGTGTGTAAAGTCAGGCGTCCCAATACTTTTGGTAATATAGTGTATAAGTGAAGCACAGCACTTTATTGTATTTGTCACAAAATAACTGTTCTCCGCGTAGATGGGGGGGGGAGGTATAAGGTTCTCAGTGCTAGTATCCTCCAAGGACTCCGATCACCATAACGGTATTATAAGCGCGGGATCTTCGTAGTTTTTCACTTTTAGTATTAGAACTTTTATTTATCATGTTGGATAAACTTGGCTCAGAAAGTGTGGAGCCGCCATGGGTTTGTCACCTCTGTCGCTGGCATCGCTTCCACCCCAGACGCGCGTCTCTGCGATTCGCGGTGATAAACTGGCGGCTGTAGACAGCGCCAACCAGCTGTAATAATGGCTCTGGAAAGTGGAGTGTCTACAGATGGCACAGCCAAGGTTTGCTGCACCTATGAGCTGTGAATACTGAGCGGACCCACCTCAGACATCTCTCCTTTTTTTTTTTTTTCTAAGCAGATCAAGAATACATTAGAGGAGGATTTTGCTTTTAATAAATATTTCATGCCTTTCATCCTCTGGCGCACAAACACCCCGCGTACCGCACAGCGCAGCTCACAGCTGGATTATGTTGGGAAAACAGATTTAGACCAGCTCAGCATAACACAGTGTTCCACATAGAACTAGCCGCGCGCTCCCTGGGGGCAACCTGCCCCACTAAACCTTCCGCGTATTACAGGCGTTGCGCCATCTTAAAGCCACGAACCGAAAATTAATGAGCCACAAATTTATTCCATATACCTGCAAGGATTAGATTTCTATGTGCAACCCGTCCCTTAAAAAAGAAAAAAAAGTTCTATTCAAATTATTCACAAATCACTTCCCGTCACCAGAAGATGGAAAGTAGCTTAAATCCCGACGCCAACTTTTGTGCTCGTTCCCGGGAATATCCCGCCTCGGATTCAAGGACAATGCCACCGACAAACGCATGCATACGGTGCGGAGGAAATTTCCATCTCCATCAGACCTCCAGCTTATCCAGTTCTTCAGACTAAAAAAAAAAAACGGGGCGAAAGCTACAACCAGCTGAGATGGAATTTTCTAATCCTTTATTTTTTTAGGCCGAATTCGACTTATTCTGTCATTTCCTGTGATCATCTTAATGATCAGATATTATTAGTGAAGTTTGTACAAGTCGTTAGGAGGGATGAGAAGAATTCCGAGTTTCCATGATCCTGAAATTACAGATCTAATCATGAAAAAAATAGGGCAAAATTTTACCATTTGGGTTAAATGCATTGGAGTTGTCGTTACATTGTTGGGTTGAAAGAAGACACATGTCCATCTAATTAAAGTGGTTGTAAACCCAACCGCACAACTTGCACCTACAGGTGATCCTAGATTGAGGCTTAACTGCAGGTGCAAGAAATAGCTCCTTAACCAGTTCAGCTAAGGTGACCAGATTTTTAAAATGAAATCCGGGGACAGATTTTTTTTTTTTTACTAGTAATGGCGGCAATCAGCGACTCTCTGCCCGTCGGTGCCACCGCCCGCCTCACAGCCTGTCAAGTCTCACACTCCGGGCCCCGGCTACTACTGGGTGGGGAGCGGAGGAAGATCACTCCCCCAGGGAAGGCAAGGAGATAAGCAGGCAGGCGGCTTGGCTGGGACTTGAGCCAAGGCAGAAGAACATGTGAGCTGAATGGGAACCCGAAACTGAAGAAATATTCCCTCCGCTCCGACCAGCACATGATCATCAGAAAGGGGCACAGATAAGGGAAAAAAAATACACCCCCCTAAGCTAGTAGGCACGGCGGAGCGGGGGGGGGGGGGTGTAATTCTGATTTTTTTTTTTATTCTGCACTGACTGTCTTTGAAATTGCCCCAGCCCCTGTTCAAATCCAATCCGGGGACAAAACCGGGGACAGATTTGATCCGGGGACAGTGTCCTCAATCCGGGGACTGTTCCCTGAAACCGGGGATGTCTGGTCACCCTAACTTAAGCCCTGGACCAATACGCAGCATAAGGACCAGGCCCCTTTTTGCGATTCGGCACTGCGTCGCTTTAAGTGACAATTGCGCGGTCGTGTGACGTGGCTCCCAAACAAAATTGACGTCCCTTTTTTCCCCACAAATAGAGATTTCTTTTGGTGGTAGTTGATCACCTCTGCGGTTTTTATTTTTTGCGCTATAAACAAAAATAGAGCGACAATTTCGAAAAAAATGCAAACATTATTTACTTTTTGCTATAATAAATACCCCCAAAAATATATTTAAAAAAAACAATTTTTTTCCTCAGTTTAGTGCGATACGTATTCTTCTACATATTTTTGGTAAAAAAACCTGCAATCGGCGTTTATTGATTGGTTTGCGCAAAAGTTATAGGGTCTACAAAAAAGGGGGTAGTTTTATGGCATTTTTATAAAAAAAATTTTTTTACTAGTAATGGCGGCGATCAGCAATTTTTTTCGTGACTGCGACATTATAGCGGACACATCGGACACTTTTGACACCATTTTGGGACCATTGTCATTTTTACAGCGACCAGTGCTAGAAAAATGCACTGATTACTGTAAAAATGACACTGGCAGTGAAGGGGTTAACCAGGAGGGGGCGCTGTAGGGGCTAAGTGTGACCTAATGTGGGATTATTACTGTAGGGGGGGCGTGGCTTGGCGTGTGACGTCACTGATCGTCGTTCCCTATTACAGGGAACAGACGATCAGTGACAGGCTCACTAGGAAGCACAGGGAGAGGTTTGTTTACAGTTACCTCTCCCCGTTCTTCCTCTCTGTGACCCGATCGCGGGACACCAGCGGCGATCGGGTCCGCTGTTCCCGCGGGGACGGTCACGGAGAAGAGGACCTGGTCGCGAGCGCGCCATATAAGCCAGGTCTGGGGAAGCCCAAGTGCACTTGGGGCAAGAGAGCCAAAAACCCTACACCAGCACAGATGTAACAAGCACATGAAGGGCTGGAGGCCACATAAGAGTAGACCTGCACCCAGGAGAGCCAGCTGTAGACTTTCTGTTCCTTATGAAGGTGGGGGGGGGGGGGGGGGATTGCAAAAGACCTTTTAGGCCAGACCAAGAGTTTGTTGAGTGTGGCTATTCCCCTGGAGAGTCCCTGGGGTGGTGTACCTATGGAGGAGGTGCCTACAGAGAGCCCAGTCCTGTGGGTACTAATGACCCTGGTTAGAAGGAGAGAATGTTAGAGGCAGATGCTTTCACATGTGACTACTGCAGACCATCCACTAAATGTGATTGACTCCATATTGTGAAGTGACTCCAGAATGTATAAGTTAGGCATAGTGGATAGGAACAGGAAAACTTCCAACTAGCACCGTCACCCCTTAATGATCAAAATACTGGTGGAAGGTTCTTTAGAATAGGATTTCCTAGATGCAAAACTGTAAATACACATACAACTGTACAAGTTTTATTCACACAAGTCATTAAAAACCATGATACATTGGTTCAATAGTGTACTACATGTAAAGGATCCCTTTAACTTTATTCTTCTACATGTTTCCCCATCCTGGCTTCTTCAGGAAGTACATGTAAGGGATGTTACTAAATGAAAGAAGAGGATGATATACAAGAACTCAGAATTTCAAAAATCCATGACATGAAATACTATAAATATACATTTAAACAAAATAATAAACAATCAAACCCACCAGGTGGGCACAGGTCCCATAGAATCTTGACCCCTCAGGTGAGTGTCAGGCAGGTCAAGGTGAAAAAATATAAAGGAAAACGTATCCCAATACACCACAGGAAGCCCCCCATGGGCTGTTCTCGACTTCCCTGTGGGGGGCTTCCTGTGGTGTAGTGGGATACGCTTTCCTTTATATTTTTTACCTTGACCTGCCTTACGCTCAGCTGGGGGTCAAGATTCTATGGGACCTGTGCCCGTCTGGTGGGTTTGATTGTTTATTAATTTGTTTGACTGTATATTTATAGTATTTCATGTCATGGGTTTTTGAAATTCTGAATTCTTGTATATCTTCCTCTTTCTTCATTTAGTAGCATCCCTTACATGTACTTCCTGAAGAAGCCAGAGGTGATCAAATACCACCAAAAGAAAGCTCTATTTGTGGGGAAAAAAGGACATCAATTTTGTTTGGGAGCCACGTCGCATGACCGCGCAATTTTCAGTTAAAGCGACGCAGGGCCGAATCGCAAAAATTGCTCTGGTCTTTGGCCAGCCAAATGGTCCAGGGGTTAAGTGGTTAATGACTTATGTGAATAAAACTTGTTGTATGTGTATTTATAGTTTTGCACCTAGAAAATCCTATTCTTAAGCATCTTCCACCAGTATTCTGATCATTAAGGGATGACGGTGTTTGTTGGAAGTTACAATCCCTTACATGTACTTCCTGAAGAAGCCAGGATGGCGAAACATGTAAATGTAAATAAATGTAAAGGGCTCTTATTTTTATCCGCTATACATGTAGTACTCTGTTGAACCAATGACTTATGTGAATAAAACTTGTTGTAGCGTTGTAGGTGTATTTACAGTTTTGCACCTAGAAAATCCCATTCTAAAGAGTCTTCCACCGGTATTTTGCTCCCGAATGTATGTGGATGTGATGTGACTGTTATGCCATTTCGTGAAGTCCATCAGTAAAGTGCAGCAACCCTATTCATGTGTGTGGACATTCCTTCCTTGGGATTTGAAGGTCAACGGCCGGGAATGTTGTGTGGAGGCCTCTGGCATGGAGTGGGGCTCAAGATGGTGGAGGGTTTGGGCTCAGTAGGAGGGACAGTGTTCTAGAAGGAGAGGAGCTGGGGGCAGGGACTTGTGCTCTTGGCGCCAATTTTAGCCAACTGGCACCTGAGGGAAGGGCCAGAGCCACTCGGAGGTGGACTGAAGTTCTGCTTTAACTAGACTTTTTTATACCAGCTCCAGACAATATTGGAGTATTTTAATGAGGCCTTACATGTACATACAGCATCAAAAATGTCCATAGTAAACATGTTGGGGGGGGGGGGGCGAGTCATTTGCAGAATTACTGAATTATAAAACGCTCATTCTGGATGACAGGTCCTCTCAGTATTACATTCAGAAATAATATTCTATACGATCCCAGCGCAATTCTGCCATCCTTGAAGGGAGAACATAATGTCATTAACACCACTTTTTATCTTCGGCTTTAACTGTCATTATTGCTTTATTAAATTACAGACCATTTCACCCATACACAGAGATATAAAAGCCGGGATATTATAATGGAAGAAGAATTATTACAGGCAGATGTAAAAACCAGGGAATATCCTTGATTTGATAAGGCGGTGCGATGATGTGCCGTATCCCTGGGCAAATCATTACAGTTTTCATTAGTGTGACGGCAAAAAACCCGCCAAAGAAAACGGATCTGTGACTGGGCGGCGTGTATTATTATCACATATCTTATTATAGAGAATTATAGGACTGCAAAGTGCAATGGAGAATGGAGAACGTGAACTTTCCAAAATATGGATGTGTATTACCGGGCTAGTCATCGATTAATGCAGAGAATTAGGAGTTTAGGTCATACACTCCATTGGCTGACCTAAAGTGACATTAGTGGTTGGTAAAAAAAAAAAAATCAGCTTGGGCCCAAGTAATTACGTATGTAAGGGGGCTTGTCAATGCTTTGTAATGGCACCAAGAGCACAAGTCCCTTCCCTGCTTCTTCTCAGATTGGACAACCACCCACCTGTTTGTAAGGGGGCTTGCGAATGGCTAGTAATGGCGCCAAGGGCACAAGTCCCTTCCCCGCTTCTTCTCAGATTGGACAACCACCCACCTGTTTGTAAGGGGGCTTGCGAATGGCTAGTAATGGCGCCAAGGGCACAAGTCCCTTCCCCGCTTCTTCTCAGATTGGACAACCACCTGCCTGTTTGTAAGGGGGCTTGCGAAAGGCTAGTAATGGCGCCAAGAGCACAAGTCCCTTCCCCACTTCTTCTCAGATTGGACACCCACCCACCTGTTTGTAAGGGGGATTATGAATGGCTAGTAATGGCGCCAAGAGCACAAGTCCCTTCCCTGCTTCTTCTCAGATTGGACAACCACCTACCTGTTTGTAAGGGGGCTTGCGAAAGGCTAGTAATGGCGCCAAGAGCACAAGTCCCTGGCCTGCTTCTTCTCAGATTGGACAACCACCCACCTGTTTGTAAGGGGGATTGTGAATGGCTAGTAATGGCGCCAAGAGCACAAGTCCCTTCCCTGCTTCTTCTCAGATTGGACAACCACCTACCTGTTTGTAAGGGGGCTTGCGAAAGGCTAGTAATGGCGCCAAGAGCACAAGTCCCTGCCCTGCTTCTTCTCAGATTGGACAACCACCCACCTGTTTGTAAGGGGGATTGTGAATGGCTAGTAATGGCGCCAAGAGCACAAGTCCCTTCCCTGCTTCTTCTCAGATTGGACAACCACCTACCTGTTTGTAAGGGGGCTTGCGAAAGGCTAGTAATGGCACCAAGAGCACAAGTCCCTATCTGCTTCTTCTCAGATTGGACAACCACTCACCTGTTTGTAAGGGGGCTTGCGAATGGCTAGTAACGGCGCCAAGAGCACAAGTCCCTGCCCTGCTTCTTCTCAGATTGGACAACCACCCACCTGTTTGTGAGGGGGCTTGTGAAAGGCTAGTAATGGCGCCAAGAGCACAAGTTCCTTCCCCGCTTCTTCTCAGATTGGACAACCACTCACCTGTTTGTAAGGGGGCTTGTGAATGGCTAGTAATGGCGCCAGGAGCACAAGTCCCTTCCCTGCTTCTTCTCAGATTGGACAACCACCCACCTGTTTGTAAAGGGGCTTGCGAATAGCTAGTAATGGCACCAAGAGCACAAGTCCCTGCCCTGCTTGGTGTCTTTCAGGTGGCCTTCACCATCAAATGAGAGGTCAATCAGCCATAGCTCAAGGAACCCCTAACTGCCTCTGGAGGAACCTTGAGGTTCCAGAAGAACCCTGGACGAGAATGGCTGTTCTAGAATGATCCCGCAGGTATGGTATATGCATAAAAACATTGGTCCAAGCTGGGCTATGTGACTATGTAAAACATTTTGTACCTGGAATTCGGCTGCCGTGACGGTCTGAATCCATTAGCCGCAGTGGAGCTCCCTTCATCTATGCTGTTGGATGTGGGAATCCATTAATTTTCTCTCATGCAGCCCATGTATGGTTGGTTACCTGTAGCTTAATCTCAATCTAATGCGCTCTCCCTGACAGTGTGTGTAATGTACCTGAGGGTTGTCACAGAAATGTGCTGATCACCTCCAGCTGTGTTCCTTCAGGGTTTCTATGATGAAACAAGCAGAGCTCTCTAGAGGAATCCAAAATGGCGGTGCCCAGGGTGCTGTGATGGTGCTACATAGAGTTCACAGAGGAGAACATTTTGCATGTGCAACGCCGTCCTCAAGGTGTTGGTGTGCAAGCATTAATGTCACTGTAGTGGTTGGTGCTTCCATTTTTTGGGCACAGATTTACTTTAAGTCTAGATTACCGAGAAGTATGAGGAGATACATGAGACATGGAGGGAAAGAAGTCACATCTGACATTGTCAGGTCACCTGAAGCCAGGTGACGGATGCACACCGTTGGGGTCAGGAGTGCACCGCTAAGATAGTGAACCCTATTGCTGACTGCTGCGGATGGAACTCTGGGTGATTAAGGAAGGCAGGTCCACTAGAGCACTAACAGGGATCCCACAGGAAGCTAGAGCCCAAGATTCCCCAGGGCGCGGAGTCTAAGATCCAGCAGGTGTTCACCAGAGCCTCTAGTGGTGAGGATGGACTGAACTGCAACTGAATCCAGGTCGTGGCCCCCAGAGTCCCCCAGCTCACGCTCACAGTAGGCTACAGAGGATAGAGGGGAAGCAGCAGCTCAGGATACAAGAGATAGTGAGAGGATAAGCCAAACGTCGGGGCGACTAGCAGACAAGGATAAACAAAGGACACGCCAAAGTGTCTGGCCTCTAAGGTGAACACATGGAGAAGGGGTAAGTTGAGAGACAAACATTACTGCATAACCATGACAGACATTTGCAGCGCTACCCCCAAAGGGGCCATTCAGATTACATAGGTTCTTTCCCACACAGTGCAGAGGCAGCCAGGCACACAAGTCCAGTAGTTTGTCCTTTCTGTAGTTTATTGGCTGGTAAAACTTGGGAGGGGATTAGGGGTGAAGTGAGATAGCAGAATGAGGACAATCTTCTCCTTTAGTGAAAGTGAATATTGAATAGTCTATTCTCTCACAACTGGGGACCATGAGGTAGGAAGCAGAACAGGTATAGCTAGTCAGGTTCACGGCTGGGTACCATGAAGTAGGTTTAGGGTGCAGCACAGAAAGGAGGCTTTGTATAGGATCAGTCCATGAGTGCCCCTTGTAGAGTAATTCAGTGTCCAGTCCCAGGGCTCCAGAGGCAAGCAGCCCCTGTCCTTCTCAGCTCAATGATCCATCCCCTCAAGGGGAGAAGAGACAATCTTCTCAGGGCTCCAGACTTTTTAACAGCTTTCCCAGCCACCAATGGGGCACACCTCCCCAGGGATTGGCTAGGCCCTGGAACAGGTGCATCTGAGCTACTACCTCCTGTGTAATGCCTGGTGAGCCACAAGAACACAGCACTCAGCCTGGGAAGTCTGTGCAAATCTCCATGTAATCTATGAAAAAAAGAGAGAAAGGCTGGTGCCATGGAAGTTGGCTAAAACATTGTTTTATTATTGCATGTGAACAACAGTCAAAAAATCCAATGTGTTTCGGCCATCAGGCCTTAATCGTGGCTTCCGTCATGGCAGTCTTTCTCCCTTTTTTGCATTGGCTGGGCCCTGCTCAATATTCCAGCTGGTCATTTACATTCTCCCTCCCTAAGCTCCAGAAATTTATTCTATAGGAAGGGGGAAGCAATCAAATTCCCAGCCAGTGCGGCCCTGAGAAGACCAAACCAAATATTCACTGCTTCTCTGATTACAGTAGAAGCGAAAAAATTAAGTTTACCGAGCAACCTAACTAGGAGGTTGAAGTTTTCTGGGTCTGTGTTCTCTCAATCTGCTGCCCTGGGTGCTGGCCCAATCAATATCAAATAGGAACCACTGTGTCATGTACCTGTATGAGGAGCTGGAGATGATGAGGGTGGGCTCTTGCACAATTCCCAATCCGAGTACCCCTGGAAGCTGAGACAGGGACTACCAGAGTGATGGAAGGGCACAAGTGCCAGGAAGCTATGACTATGTATGTTAGGAGAATACCTGTAATGAGTGGAGACCAATGGCCGACAACGTCAGACAAGCTCAGTTTTCAGGTCTGCGAGAGATAGGAAAGCCTGAATAGCTAGACCAATGATCAGTGTTGGGGACACAAGCCAAGGTCAGTGCAGGAGAGTGTTTTGTAATTGAGGTCACAAGCCAAAGTCGATTCAGGAGGAGAGTTTCGCCAATGTAACGACACCCTGTGTATGAAAGGGGTTAACGTCGTTTAGGATATTCCATTCCTGACACCAAGCCAGCTACCGACACTCCAGTCAGGCGAACAAGACCCATAAGAATAATTCTCCCTCAATAACGAGACGAAGCTCTGTCTTGAGGTTTTAAGCAGGACTGACAATCTTTATTGAGAGACCACAGGCTTATATACAGTAAGAGAGGAGGTGCATACATATCCTTCTCATATTACTCTGAAAATACACCTGTGACCAGACCTAATTAACATGCTAATTACCGAATTCCTTTTAGCAGCCCTGCTCAGAGACATTTAGGCTAGACTTGCCACCTTGTAGCTCAGAAGAGACAATCAACATTATCACAAGTCAACACAGAACTCCCTCCCACAATAGCAGAGTTAATTACCACAAGCCACAATAAAAAGACCCTTAGGCCCCTTTCACACTGACGGTCCGTTCAGGTCCGCCTGTCAGTTTTTTAGGCAGACCTGAACGGATCCTCCATGTAGCCCGATGGAGCCACGGATGTCAGCGGTGACATGTCCGCTGACATCCGACCCGCTCCGCTCCGCCAAAGTGTGATGGAGGAAAACCCTATTTTTCCTTCCATCGGTGGAGCGGATCGGATGACAACGGACTCTACGGTCCGTCGTCATCCGATCCCCCCATAGGGGAGAGCGGCGCTCTGACAGGGCGGTCCCTGCACAGTGTGCGGGGACCGCCCAGTCATCCGCCGGCTCAGCGGGGATCAACGGAGCGATCCCCGCTGAGCAAGCGGAGCTTCACGGGGTGGATCTTTACTGATCTGTCCCGTGTGAAAGAGCCCTAAGAAGCTATCCTAGACCCATTTACATTACAACAGGCAGGTGGCTGGGGGTGATGACATTAGCATCTAAAGCCCTGTACACACGATCGGATTTCCTATGGATTCTATTCCGATGGATTTTTCCATCGGAAATCCGATGAAGCTGACTTCCATTAGTCTTGCCTACACACCATCAGTCAAAAATCCGACCATCCCAAACGCCGTGATGTAAAACACTCCGACAAGCCGAAAAAAATTAAGTTCAATGCTTCTGAGCATGCGTCAACTTGATTCTGAGCATGCATGGGTTTTTTGTCCGATGGAGTTCCACACAGACGATCTGAATTTGCAATCGTTTTTTCCCCATCGGATAAATTTAAAACATGTTCCATTTTTTCACGGCATAACAGTATGTGTCCCAACCGTATGAATGAGTCACTCTTTCTAATATGGCATATATCCTGGGAGATATTGTGGATAAATATGACTGTCCCATTCCAAGTAATCCAAGACATATTCTTAATGTCCATTATTTTCTTGCTCACCCTATGCCCCCTAATGGACACAGGGTGATTTAGACATAAGAGGTGCATGGGGATCTGAAGCAAGGGTATCCCATACTTTGTAAGGGATTCTGGGTTCCACGGGCCCTCCCGTTACACAATATAACACAAATGATGGCGCAAAAAGAAAAGGAACAGGAAACTCACTGATAGATTAAGGGAGCAAGAGGATTACCTGATATGTAATGTATAATAAATAGCACATTATGCAATACCTAAAAATATGGAGGAATTACAGTATCAATTAAAAACTTAATAAAAAATGTCTCAATTCTCTAAAAGAAATTGTCAATAAGGGAATAAAAGTCCATGTGATAATGATGATCTTGATGACATATACACCGTTGGCAGCACTTGAAGGGTGAAGTAAACTCTATATGCAATAAGGGAAAAAGAAACAGTGCGCCTACACCCCGGTTAAAATACATAAAATGTTCCCCTTGATTCCGGACACCTGCTTCAGAGACTGTGGAGAGAAGGGTTCTCTCCTCCACACCTTCTGGAGCTGTAGAGCCTTGTGTCCTTTGTGGCAACAGGTGTCTACTAAGATACAACAGATCACTGGGAACAAGGTTATCCTAACGGCACGACTATGCCTCCTCTTTGCGAATATCCCAGGGACCATACCCGCAGAGCAAAAATTAATTCATACTCTGTTTAGTGCGGTACATTGGGCGGTTGCTTTAAATTGGCGTAAACTATTTGTCCCTTGGCCACAGGTTCTTTGTCGCATGGAGTCGATAAAATTAATGGAACGCATTCACCACACACTTACGGACTCCATGCAGCTTTTCGAGAAGGAATGGGACTCATGGCCCTCATCTGGGTAGGCTCGTAGCCAAGCCCACCTGGTAGGGTCACTCTAACTGTGCCTCTGAACACTAGATTTGACAAACCTCTGACAATGACTAGAATTTGATCTATGCTTACACAATATCTATTACAGCAGTATGCTTTAACCTTTCTTATTTCTTTTTGTTTCATTTTTGTTCGGTTTTATATTTACCTCTTTAATTATGATTGGATTCTCACTTATTAAGCATCAATGGAGATGCATGTCCCAGTAATGGGTTTATATTCATACTATGACACCGATGAACCACAGGCTCTTTTTAATACTGTTATATATTATAGTTTACTTATCCTGGTTCCTGGATAAGAGTCTGTGACTTCACGGACACGTTGTATACCAGTCTATGTAATTTCTATTGCATTTTTTCTCCTGTAAATTCTTTGTATGATCCTTCAATAAAAAAGAAACAGTGCGCCTACTAAGTGCAGTATGTTGGTATTGATTTATTATAAAAGTAAAATTACAGCCAAATGGCTACTCACAGGATAAAAATGAAGTACTGGCATAGACAGATATCAATGGTTGTCTGCGGGGGGTGTGTGTCACTCCGTTCATCTGTAGTCTTATGGCAGTGTGGAGCTGCTCCGGTGTTAGGATCACACAGAATGGTGTAGTTGGAGCGGTGGATGGATGGTGGACGAGCAGTATTTTAATTTTACTTTTATAATAAATCAATACCAACATACTGCACTTAGTAGGCGCACTGTTTCTTTTTCCCACCCGTTACACAAGCCAAGGTCGATGCAGAAGGAGAGTTTCGTAGTCGGGGCCACAAGCCAAACAAGTTTCCAAACAGCAGTAGAAGTAGCTTAAGCCGTAAGCAGGATCAGACCACAATAATCTGGCAACAGGAAGTGCAGAAGCAAGGCTTATATAGGAAGTTCACGGGAGGAGTAAAGAGTTCAAGGTTCAACAACAATCAAGAAACAAAGCATGGTTGTCCAATGGATCAGGCAGGATTGTCCAATGGATCAGGCAGGGAGCTGTCCAGCTTCTAAGATAGCTCAGCAAGAAAAATCAATGCCAGCCACAGAAGAGGTCCCAGGTTCAAGCCCAGGTCTTGACAATGGATTTACACTTGGGAGCACTGGAGTCAAGTAAGCAGAAGCACAGTGATGAGTAGGGATGAGCTTCGTGTTCGAGTCAAACATACGTTCGACTCGAACATCGGCTGTTCGATCGTTCGACGAAGATCGAACGATTTGGGCCGTTTGCGCCAAATTCGAGTGACGCGAACGGCCCACAATGCACTACGCCATCGCAGTGTCATCCAGGCACTGTGATTGGCCAAGCATGCACTGTGACCCCGCATGCTTGGCCAATCACAGCGCCGGCAGCGAGGAGAGCAATGATTGGCCACAGGCAGGATGCCTGTGGCCAATTATTGCTGAGGGGGTTTAGTACACGCCCCACACTATAAAAGGCCGCCAGCGCGGCGGCCTTGTGTAGTGTGTTCCGGTGCAGGGAAAGAGAAGCATAGGCAGGGACAGTGTAATTTTTTTCCTTTACTAATCCTGGATTCCTTGTGTTTAGGGACAGAGAAGGATAGGTAGGGAGAGTGTCAGTGTGTTATTCTGTGCTAAACCTTGTTTGTAGGGACAGAGAAGGACAGTGAGGGAAAGTGTCAGTGTGCTATTCTGTGCTAAATCTTGTTTGTAGGGACAGAGAAGGACAGTGAGGGAAACTATCAGTGTGCTATTCTGTGCTAAACCTTGTTTGTAGGGACAGAGAAGGACAGTGAGGGAAAGTGTCAGTGTGCTATTCTGTGCTAAACCAATCTTGCTGAACCATATTTGAAATCCTTGAGTTTAGGGACAGAGAAGGACACTCGGGGAAACTATCAGTGTGCTATTCTGTGCTAAACCAATCTTGCTGAACCATATTTGAAATCCTTGAGTTTAGGGACAGAGAAGGACACTCGGGGAAACTATCAGTGTGCTATTCTGTGCCAAACCAATCTTGCTGAACCATATTTGAAATCCTTGAGTTTAGGGACAGAGAAGGACACTCGGGGAAACTATCAGTGTGCTATTCTGTGCTAAACCAATCTTGCTGAACCATATTTGAAATCCTTGAGTTTAGGGACAGAGAAGGACACTCGGCGAAACTATCAGTGTGCTATTCTGTGCTAAACCAATCTTGCTGAACCGTATTTGAAATCCTTGAGTTTAGGGACAGAGAAGGACACTCGTGGAAACTATCAGTGTGCTATTCTGTGCTAAATCTTGTTTGTAGGGACAGAGAAGGACAGTGAGGGAAACTGTCAGTGTGCTATTCTGTGCTAAACCTTGTTTGTAGGGACAGAGAAGGACAGTGAGGGAAACTGTCAGTGTGCTATTCTGTGCTAAACCAATCTTGCTGAACCATATTTGAAATCCTTGAGTTTAGGGACAGAGAAGGACACTCGTGGAAACTATCAGTGTGCTATTCTGTGCTAAACCTTGTTTGTAGGGACAGAGAAGGACAGTGAGGGAAACTGTCAGTGTGCTATTCTGTGCTAAACCAATCTTGCTGAAGCATATTGCAAATCCTTGTGTTTAGGGACAGAGAAGGATAGGCAGGGGACAGTGTCAGTGTCATTGTTGCCAAACCTCCTGCACAGTATACACCTGAAGGTAGCCCTTATTGCTGTTTTTCCCATCTACCTGCAGGCCATCCATTAAAATGTCTGGAAGGCAAACAAGGAGAGGCAGACAGTCAGGAGGCAAAAAAAGAGGGCAAGCAGGCTCTGTGTCTGGGGGCAACAGTGCTGGTCGTGGACGCGGTGCATTGTCATCAGCACATGGCCATGGGACACGCTTGTCCTTCTTTTCGGCAGCTGGACATGTTGAGCCACATCATGCCGAAGACTTGGTAGAGTGGATGACCAAGCCCACCTCATCCTCCTCATCCTCTCTCACCCAGGCTCAGGGTACTGGCAAAGCAGCTGCCAAAGCGTCCTCTTCTCTGGTATCAATGTCATCATTAGTCACTCCTTCCCTAGACCCACCATGTCCTCCTCCTGAGGAGTCCCCCGAACTGTTTGAGCACAGTGTTGGGTACATGCTCCAGGAGGATGCCCAGCGTTTCGAAGGATCTGATGATGATACCCAGCTAGAGGAAGGCAGTAGCGTGAGAGCAGAGAGAGGGGATGCTCAAGAAGGACACCAATCTGGCAGTCATGCTCCAGCAGCTGCAGCATACTGCCAGATTGGCTCCAGTGATGAGGAGGGAGGGGATGATGAGGTCACTGACTCCACGTGGGTGCCTAATAGGAGAGAGGAGGAGGAGGAGGATGAGGAGGAGGCACATCTCCAACAAGGCAGGATGCCCTTGGGTGGCCAGCGTATGGGCAGCACACCGACGGAATCACACCGCAGAGCTCCGCCTGTGCAGGGCGCTGCCTCTGCCCGTCATTCAAAAAGTTCTTTGGTGTGGGCCTTTTTTGAGGCGAGTGCATCAGATCGCACAGCTGCTGTTTGCAACATATGTCTCAAGCGTATATCGCGTGGCCAAAACATCAGCCGCTTGGGCACCACATGCTTGATCAGACATATGTTGACCTGCCATGCAGCTCGTTGGCAAGCCTACCTTAAAGACCCACACCAAAGAACAAAGTGGACCTCTCCTTGCACCGCATCAGCTGGGAACTCCAACCCCACTATACCTTCAGTCCTCTCTGAAACCTGCACTGAGAGGAATGAAGGTGTAGAATTAGGTGTGTCACAGCCAAGTACTTGCGGCCACTCTGCTAGCAGTACACCGACGTCTGATTCTAGCAGGCAAATTTCCCTGCCCCAGCTGCTGGACCGTCGAAAGAAGTTCACTCCCAGCCATCCACATGCCCAGCGGTTGAATGCTAGCTTGGCTAAATTGCTAGCGCTTCAACTGCTGCCTTTTCAGTTGGTAGACTCGGCCCCCTTCCGTGAGTTTGTGCAATGTGCGGTTCCTCAGTGGCAGGTTCCCAAACGCCACTTTTTCTCACGAAAGGCGATTCCGGCTCTCTACAGGCATGTGGAAGGCAATGTCTTGGCCTCGCTGGACAGGGCGGTCAGCGGTAAGGTGCATATTACCGCTGACTCATGGTCCAGCAGGCATGGACAGGGACGTTACCTTTCTTTCACGGCCCATTGGGTCACTCTTTTGGCAGCTGGGAAGGATGCAGGACAAGGTGCAGTAGTGTTGGAGGTTGTTCCACCGCCACGCCTCCAAAATGCTACTACTGGTTGTGACACACCTCTCTCCTCCACCCCCTCCTCTTCTTCTTCCTCCATGGCCTCTTCCTGTGGTTTGTCCTCGGAACCAGGGGTGCTCCGTAGGCGTTCAAGGGGCTACGCAAGTACGCAGGCAAAAAGATGCCATGCCGTGCTTGCGCTGGTGTGTTTGGGGGACAGGAGCCACACTGGGGCAGAGGTCCTGTCTGCTCTGCAGGGGCAGGCCGAGAGGTGGTTGACGCCACGCCAGCTTAAGCCAGGAATGGTGGTTTGCGACAATGGCACCAACCTCCTCTCTGCCCTCCGACAGGGACAACTGACCCATGTGCCCTGTGTGGCTCACGTCCTTAACCTGGTGGTGCAGCGGTTCTTGGGCAGATACCCGGGCTTACAGGATGTCCTGAGGCAGGCCAGGAAAGTCTGTGTGCATTTCCGCAGATCTTATAATGCCAGTGCTCGCCTGGCTGAGCTGCAAAAGGAGTTGAACCTGCCCAAGAACCGCCTTATATGTGACATGCCCACCAGGTGGAACTCAACGTTGGCCATGCTGCAGCGGCTGCACACGCAGCAGAGGGCCATCAATGAGTACCTGTGCGACTACGGCACCGGGACAGGGTCAGGGGAGCTCGGGTTTTTTTTCACCACGCCAGTGGGGCATGATCAGGGATGCATGCACTGTCCTGGCACCATTTGAGGAGGCCACGAGGATGGTGAGCAGTGACAGTGCATGCATCAGTGACACTGTACCTCTTGTCCACCTGTTGGAGCACACGCTGCGTGGAATAATGGACAGGGCACTTGAGGCAGAACAGAGGCAGGAAGAGGAGGACTTCCTTGCCTCTCAAGGCCCCCTTTACCCAGACAGTGTTCCTTCTGTCCCACCCATCGCACAGGAAGAGGAGGAGGAGGAGGAGGATTGTGTCAGCATGGAGGTGGAGGCTGGCACTCAGCATCATCAGCAGCAGTCTTTTAGGGATGATTTACAGTCCCAAGAAACCAGTGGACTTGTACGTGGCTGGGAGGAGGTGGCTGCGGATCATGTCGTCCTTAGTGACCCAGAGGACTCCGGACTGAATGCCTCAGCTAACCTACGCTGCATGGCCTCCCTGATCCTGCAAAGTCTGCGGAAGGATCCTCGTATTCTTCGGATCAAGGAGAGGGACCATTACTGGCTGGCCACTCTCCTTGATCCACGGTACAAGGGTAAGGTTGCGGACCTTATGTTACCGTCGCAGAGGGAGCAGAGGATGAGACAACTCCGGGAGGCCTTGCAGAAAGGTCTGTGCAACGCGTTCCCAGAGACTGGGAGGTTACAAACTCCTGGTCCTGGACAACGAGTTGCTGAGGCTTCGGCCAGTCAAAGAAGGAGCAGTGGGGAAGGTGGCCGTCTGACCGATGCGTTCAGACAATTCTTTAGTCCGCAGCCCCAAACTATGATCGGTTCCAGCTACCATCGCCAGCGTCTGATATACATGGTGCAGGAATACCTAGGGGCAAGGTCAGACTTGGACACCTTCCCCACCGAAAATCCTCTGGCTTACTGGGTCTTGAGGATGGATCACTGGCCAGAGCTTGCACAGTATGCAATTGAGCTACTGGCCTGTCCTGCATCCAGCGTTCTTTCGGAACGCACATTCAGTGCTGCTGGAGGATTTGTCACGGATCACAGGGTGCACCTGTCCACCGACTCGGTTGATCGACTGACTTTCATCAAGATGAACCAGTCTTGGATCACCACCAGCTACCACACACCTGATGCTGATATAACAGACTAATTGATTTTAAAATGTCACATCCCTTCAAGACTGATGCTGATGCTGAGTGCCTGTGCTGTTATGTTGACTGGCTATCCTCCTCCTCCTCCTCAATGATCCGATTAATGATGATAGCTTGGAAGATCATTTTGGTTTATGGGTGCCGCCACCAGTGGCTAAGGCCCAATTTTTCAGCCCCTGTTTAACAGGGGCGTGTAATTACAATTTTTGATGCAATACTTTGAAACAGGGCTCATTGCTGTGCTCCAAGTACAGTATCTGTGAGGGGTTGCAGTGTTGTGCCACCAGTGCCTAAGGCCCAATTTTTCAGCCCCTGTTCAACAGGGGCATGCAATTATAATTATTGATCTAATAATTCACAGCAGGGCCCATTGCTGCGCCCACCAAGAGTAACTGTCAGGCCTTACAGTGTTGTGGCACCAGCACCACCATCAAAGGCCCAATTTTTACTACCACTGTTCAACAATTATATGTTATTACAATTCCTGATATAATAGTTGACAGCAGGGCGTTCCAGCACCAACCAAGAGTAACTGTGAGTGCTTACAGTGTTGTGCCAACACCAACACCTAAGGGGCCAATTTCTGCAGAGTATATACGGCAGGTCCCTACTTTCAAACATCCAACTTACAAACGACTACTACTTGCAAACGGAAGAAGACAACAGGAAGTGAGAGGAAATCTACCCCTTGGAAGGAAAATTCTCTCCTGTAAGAATAAATATGGGAGAAAGGTGTCTCCTCTGTACTGATGCTTTATCACCAATCCTTGTTTCAAGAAAAACACCACATTTCAAAAACAGTTGTCATTGGTACGGAAAGTGAGGTGAAATGTTCTGAACAGGGGCACAGACAGCAAAACAAATGTTACAGGGGTGATAACCCTTCCCTATGTTTTCCAAAAAGCTTAAAAATAGATTTTTTGGCTGGAGCTACACTTAAACAATGTACGTGTTCAAAATTACAAACAGATTCTACATAAGAACAAACCTACAGTCCCTGTCTTGTTTACACCGGTCTTGTTTACACCGCCTGTATACTGCTGTTCAGAGTATATAGGGCCTTTTTTATTTTGTGTTGCGGGGTTCCCCTTAATTTCCATACAAGACCCAAAGGGGCTGGTAATGGGCTGGGGTGGGGAGCGGGGGGGGGTGATGGGGTAGCTATGCCATTTTTCTTAAAGATTTTCATCCATATTACCGGGACCAGACATTACATTAAAGCCGCAAGCAGTTTTAAATGGCTTTTTTTTTCCATTAGAAGTGTCATTTTGTGCAGGGACAGTTCTAAACACGGGAAACACGTGGCACTTCACAGGCATACTTTAGACACCCCCCAGGTATGATATTTAAAGATATATTTGACTTTTTTTTTTCACTTTATGCATCATTAAAATCACTGCTCCCGAAAAACGTCCGTTTTTAAAACTTCTTTTTGCATTGATACATGTCCCCTGGTGCAGAACCCGGGTTCCCAAACTCTGTTTAGGACAATAACATGGATAATAGTCGTTATAATTAGCACTTTAGAATTTGAACGTTCGCATCCATTGTATTTAATAGGGTTCTAATGTTCGTGCGAACTTTCGGTCCGTTCGCGGTTTCTGGTGCGAACCGAACCCGGGGGTGTTCGGCTCATCACTAGTGATGAGGGCACCCTGGCTTTGCCAGACCAATAGAGAGCAGGGGCCAGGTCACAAGCCAATATCGGTAACAGCCAGGCAGGAAAGCACCAAACCGCCAGCAGGGTCAGAGAAGAGCAACATGCAGGTATGGAATCAATAGGCAGAATCTTGGTCAAGAGTCCAGCCCGAGGTTGGTAACATTGGTAGGCAGGAACAGACAAAAGCTGAGTCAAGCAGGTTCAGGATTAAGAGAGATATAAGCTGAAAGACTATCCAGCAATGATCCCATGCAGGGTTTGTATCCATGGGCATGCCATCATTTTCGTCATGCTGTGCATGATTAGTTAGGCCTCCATGCAGAAAAGCATGTGCTCCTTTATGTGTATGAACACGGGCAGATAAGAGGTTCCTGACACACCGCCTTGAACCCGTAGTTTTTTTTTTTTCTGCTATCGAGAGCAGGCACCAGCCTTTCCTAATGTCTTCTTCTTTTTATTTTTTCCACCCCGCAGATGTAGCCGGCTCTCCTCTATTAGTAGAAAAGGCTGTTTTGCTGCACTGACCGGCACTTCCAGCCAAACACATCTGTTTACTAGCCGGGAATATCACCTCATTACTGTGGATGGGCCATTTCCAAGGCCTGCTCCCCTCCACTGAGTGCACCTCCAAGAATTAGTAATTGTTAATAAAACCGCACGTTTAACCTGATTGTGTCCTCAGCGAGCCGCATTGATTTGTACCTGCCTAAATGGAGAAGAGCAGCCCGCCTAGCTCAGGAGGGTTCTGCTGTTTTACGGTTATGGCGTGCAATATTCGCTGTTAAATAAGTAACGAGATTATCACCTATTGATGAAATGTGTTGTGTGTGATCTCTTATGGGATATTAAACAGATGGCGGTGTGTTTTAGACGAGTGACACACTTTGGCGCGCTCGCTTACTCGGATCTCACTTAAACAGGGTCAGCGCTAAAAATAGTTTCCCGGCACACAATGTGAGAAATGGAGTGACATTGATCAGAGCACATAGGTGGTATTTCCATAAAACGGAGATTTGTAGGAAGATCGTGTGAAATGAAGGAACGGAGCAGGAAGGAGGTGGGACTGGTCAGACGATGGATTTCTGGGTCGGCCCCCAAGTAGACAATCCCAATCCAGCTGTCATGTTTCTTATACAAAGGGCAGGATTTGATTGGTTGCTATAGGCAGTTGCTTTTAATATACAGTATGTGGCCCAGTAACTGTTTTCCTGGTCACAGCTCTTAGCTTAGCCTTGGGTGCTATGGGCTTGCCACCAATGAGGCAACTCCTCAGGTAGCACCCAAATGAAGGGTGGGGGGAGAGCTGAGACCAGAGTGACTTTAATGGACACTTCATCCTCACTGCAGTTGGGTAACATTTCCCTGTAGGATAAATTCTTAACCACGGACAAACCACTAAAGTAGGCACCACATCCCTTGGTTTGAATGGCTGTAGGAGGGGTTGCAGGATTTTTAAGGTGCAATTATTGATACGATAATGCAGGGATAATATAAAATAATTTTATTTGAACAATGATAAAGCTTATCTAAAAACAATTATACAGCAAGTACATAGAGTGTAATCCTTATGGGTACAGCAAATTAGATGGAATTCCCAACATGTTTCGCCAACAAACTGGGCTTCCTCAGGGGAGGCTGTCCACATGAAGTATAAGCCTTCTAATAAAGAAAAATATAACAATCATATCAATGCATATTTTGTTTTTTCAAGTGTAAATAAATGTTCTCTTTTTTTCTGTGATCAAAAGTTTTGTATTGATATGATTGTTATATTTTTCTTTATTAGAAGACTTATACTTGAAGTGGACAGCCTCCCCTGAGGAAGCCCAGTTTGTGGGCGAAACATGTTGGGAATTCCATCTAATTTGCTGTACCCATAAGGATTACACTCTATGTACTTGCTGTATAATTGTTTTTAGATACATTTTATCATTGTTCAAATAAAATAATTGTATATTATCCCTCTGGATCATTGGATCAATATTTGCACCTTAAAAATCCCACAACCCCTCCTACCAACATTTCCCTGTATTTATAGATCAGCATTAATGCGCTGGTTGCTAGGATGCTGGCAGCTGGGCCACACATCATTGGTTGCTATGGTGCAGGTGGGTGGGGTGCCTGTACCATAACAACCAACAACGTAGTATTGCACAGTCACCTGCGTTCTGAACAATGATGCTGTGCTGCTTAGCCACCATCACCCTAGCAACCACAAACCGCTGAACAGCACCATAGGTTGCTAAGATGCTGGCAGCTGGAACACTGTGCCATTGGTTGCTGTGTCAGCTTCCCAGCAGCTAAAAACATTCAAACACTGTCTGCTACATTTCCAGCAAGGATCTGCATTATAGCCCTGCCACACAGCAATGAGGGTTTGATGTGGCTTTGTTTATAAACAAAGACATGTTTTACCATAAGACCCCATTCACACCGGGGCGTCTCAGCCGCCTGACAATTCGTGTCCCGTTCTGTACAATGGAACCGTTCTAATAGGAGAGACTCAAGTCGCTCCGACTTAGAAAAAGGTTCCTGTACTACTTCAAGACGACTTCAGGGTGACTTCCATTGACTTCAATACAGAAATCATTTTGCAAGTCACCTTTGAAGTCGTGTTAGGATCGCCCGGCAGAGTCGCGGGACAAGTCGTGCCGCCCCTGTGTGAATGGGCTCTAATAGGGTCTGATGTGGCTTTGTTTGTAAACAAAGACACGTTATATAACAATAGGGTCTATTTCAATTAGAAAATAGGAGTGCCCACTCTGACATGTCTTTGTTTATAAACAAAGACATCTCACAACAATAGTGTCTGATGTGGCTTTATTTATAAACAAATCGCACAGTTATAGGAAAAGTTTTTTTAAGCTGATTTTGTCTTTGCATTAAGGGGAGTTCCGGCCTTTTTTCAGGTTTATTAAAAGTCAGCAGCTACAAAAAGTGTATCTGATGACTTTTAATAAACAGACACTTACCTGCTCCACGGTCCAGCGATGCGGCCGCCCTCTCTCCGCCAGCACCTCCATTCACTCTGTGGGCACCCGGCCGTGACAGCTTTCGGCTTCACAGCCGGGGCACGCTCTGCGCATGCGCGAGTGGTGCTGCTCTCCCTGAGTGGACAGGCGAGCTCTTGGGACCTGTCCCAGGTGATCGCCTACAGGAAGGGGCCGCCTAAGGCGATATGACGAGTCGCCGGGGCGGTCTCTGGGCGGAAGGAGGAAGTGGGACAGGAAGTCCCACTCCTACCGAAGCCCCCACCCCCCCCTAAAAAATGTATCCCCCTTCATAACCAGGCCATTTTTTGTGATACGGCACTGCGTTGCTTTACCTGACAATCGCCCAAATAAAATTGATGTCCTTTTTTCCCCACTAATAGAGATTTCTTTTGGTGGTATTTGATCACCTCTGCGGTTTTGATTTTTTGCGCTGTAAACAAAAAAGACCAACAATTTTGAAAAAAAAAAAAAACCAATATTTTTTACTTTAGGCTACAAAACATCTAATATTTTTTTTTTAGGGCTGTGGAAATTAACTATTAATTTTTTTGATCGATCAAAATTCTTTTGATCGGGACTCACCTCTCCGCCGGCGTCTGGGTCTTCAGGGAGTTCCGTCGGCGATCCGGTGACGTCACGGACACCGGTGGGGCTTGCCGTGTCCATCTGAAGGGCTCCCTTGCTGTGCCTTCATATCTGCATGCTGGCGGGACCTTACTATCTGCCACACGCAAGGGCTGTTACACTTCCCTCTATCACTTCCCTCTATCAACCTGGGATTCTACAGCCATCCACTGGGAGTTGTGATAGTTCCCATCACGGGACATCTACATGTCGATGGACTGATGTTAGCCCCTCCTCATCTGGATTCAGCAGTGGTATCGTTGTACACATTTTTATACCAGTATCATACTTAGCTACATGTTTTTATGACTGCTTTTGCTACTGTTTGGTATTACTCGCACCATTTTTACAGTTTATGTAGCTACATTGATTTTATCTCCAGTGAAATATTTATTTTGTTACCTACTTTTTTAAAGTTTTAATGCTATTCCCATCGGGCGCTGCCTTTGGCCTCTTTCACACGGGGCGGATCCGTGAAGATCCGCCCCGTGAAGCTCCGCTTGCTCAGCGGGGATCCCTCCGTTGATCCCCGCTGAGCCGACGGATGACTAGGCGGTCCCCGCACACTGTGCAGGGACCGCCCTGTCAGAGCGCCGCTCTCCCCTATGGGGGGATTGGATGACGATGGACCGTAGAGTCCGTTGTCATCCGATCCGCTCTGCCGACGGAAGGAAAAATAGGGGTTTTCCTCCGTCACACTTTTTCGGAGCGGAGCAGATGTCAGCGGACATGTCTCCGCTGACATCCGTGCTTCCATAGGGGTGCATGGAGGATCCGTTTCAGGTCCACCTAAAAAACTGACAGGCGGATCTGAACGGACCTCCGTGTGAAAGAGCCCTTTGTGTGTTTTTTGTATCCTGCTATCCATTTTTCCAGTGGTTGGGAGCTGCACTGGGAACCGGCCTTCAAGGAGATCAGCTAAAAGTAGTTGGATCTGTATGTGCGTTATAATTAATCAAAATTAGTCGATTAATCGATTTTAAAAAAAATTGATTAATTGAACACGAAAATTTCAGTAACAGCCCTAATTAAAAAAAAAAATCCAATTTATTCACCAGTTTGGGCCAATATGTATTCTGCTACGTGCGTTTGGTAAAAAAAATCCCAATAAGCGTACATTCCAAAGACATGCTGGGAGGTTAATTGGCTTCTGTCTAAAATTGGCCCCCAGTATATGAATGTTCGTTAGTGTCCTTAGAGTGTGAGCTCCTTGAGGGCGGGGACTGATGTGAATGTACAATGTATATGTAAAGGGCTGTGTAAACTGACAGCGCTATATAAGTGAAAAAAGGGAAAACAACTGCGCTAGAACCCAAATGAAGAAAATAACAAAGCTGCTGACACTCAAACAAAGAAAGTCCAGCATAAATGAGGAATAAATAGTGCAGCGCTAAACAATAAAAATTGTACAAACAGTGAATAACACAATGCAAAGAAAAATAATCAATGGATTCCAGGAAGCCAAAAGGCTATATAAGTACCTGAAATAATAATAATAATAATAATAATAATAATAATAATAATAATAATTGTATTGATTGGTTTACTCAAAAGTTATCGCTAGACTTGTGCACAACGGAAAAATTTGTTTCTTTTCGGTCCTGTTGATTGGTAATCGTTCGTAATTTTGCTAGACGGGATTTTTTGTGTTCGGACTAATTCGTATTTTCGCAAGCAACATTTTTCGTTGAATCGGAATGATTGGTATTAATGTAAAGCCTTATTTTTAGTTGATTTATAATTCGTACTTTCGGTAGAGTACATTGTTTTTCGTTGATTCTGGACACAACTCCTACTTTCCTAACTTTTTTGGTTCGTTGATTCGTAATTTTCCGTGTCTCTCTCACAACGACGCTGCCTATTATGCCTAATGTGCTTCCAATGGATTTGTACTTTTCTAAATACATTGCGGTTATTTGTAACGATTCGAAATCTCGTATTTTACTTTCGTTTTTGACATGTGGCTATAGACTCCGCCCCTGTACACCATTTTGAGAGGGAGTTCAGCACGGTGAGGAAGAAGCAGAGAGCAGAGCAGAGTGTTATTGTGCTTCGTATTGATTCGTACATTCCTAACTTTTTTCATAACAAATTATGCCGAAGACATTCGGGCATTCGCTATTTGCAATATAATTTATTTCAGATTCGGTTTTATTCGTAATTGCTCTGTTCGGAAATTCGAATGCTTCCGAATGTCAGAAAGTTGCTAAATTCGGACGAATTTTGATTCGTTATGAAACGAATTTCACAAGCCTAGTTATCGCATCAACAAACTATGGGATAGATTTATGGACTTTGTTTTTACTGTTTCTACTAGTAATGGTGGGGATCATCAATTTTTAGCAGGACTGTGACATTGCGGCGGACAAATCAGACACTAAAGCCTCGTACACACGACCGAGTTTCCCGTCAAAAAAACGACAAGAAACTTGCTGGCAGAGCTTTCTTGCCGAGTAAATCGGCCGTGTGTATGCGGCTATCAGGTTTCTCGTCAAGAAAACTGACAAGAATCTCGACGAGATACACTCGGCCGGGACAAGTTTCTTGTCCAAGAATCTCGTCAAGAAAAACGACAAGTTTTTTCCTGACGAGATTCTCGGCCGTGTGTACGAGGCTTCAGGCCCCTTTCACACGGCAAGCCTGGTCGGATCCGCCTGTCCGTTTTTTTGGCGGATCCAAGCGGGCCATCCATTGACTCCTATGGGGAGACGGATGTCAGCGGAGATGTGTCTGCTGACACCCATCTGCCATCTGATCCTCTAAAATCAGACGTATGGCGATACGTTCACCATCTGTCTTGGTGGATCGGATCGGATGAGATCTGATGAAAACCGACATGCTGTCTCTCCATAGGAATCAGCGGCGCTCTGACAGGCCCCTCCCCGCTCAGTGAGCAGAGACGGACCTGTCATCAATGGAGTGATCTCCTGCTGAGCTGGTGGACTCCGCTGAGCGGATCCGTCTCATGTGAATCAGACACTGTGGGGGTTATTTACTAAAGGCAAATCCACTTTGCACTACAAGTGAAAACTACAAGTGCAAAGTGCGCTTGAAATTGCCCTGAAAGTGCCCATGGAAGTTCAATCGCTGTAAATCTGAGGGGAAGATCTGAAATGAGGGGAAGCTCTGCTGATTTTATTATCCAATCATGTACAAGCTAAAATGCTGTTTTTTATTTTCCTTGCATGTCCCCCTCAGATCTACAGCGACTGCACTTCCACTTTGCACTTGTAGTTTTCACTTGTAGTGCAAAGTGGATTTGCCTTTCGTAAATGACCCCCTAAGTGACACTTTTTGGGGGACCAGTGACACCAATACAGTGATCAGTGCTAAAAAAATATGCACTGTCACTGTATAAATGCAGGGCCGGTGCTACCACTAGGCAAACTAGGCAGCTGCCTAGAGTGCACTGCTGCCTAGGGCGCCCGGCCACTGGTGTTCCTACTCTCTTCTCTCTGCAGCAAACAACTAAGTCTCAGCATCAGCAGGCAGCCGCCGCTTCATTCGCACATAGTGGGCACTGGTGAGGCTGCATTGATGAGCGCTGGTGAGGCTGCATTTGATGGGCACTGGTGAGGCTGCATTTTATGGGCACTGGTGAGGCTGCATTTTATGGGCGCTGGAGAGGCTGCATTTGATGGGCGCTGGTGAGGCTGCATTTGATGGGCGCTGGAGAGGCTGCATTTGATGGGCACTGGTGAGGCTGCATTTGATGGGCACTGGAGAGGCTGCATTTGATGGGCACTGGTGAGGCTGCATTTGATGGGCACTGGTGAGGCTGCATTTGATGGGCGCTGGAGAGGCTGCATTTAATGGACACTGGTGAGGCTGCATTTGATGGGCGCTGGAGAGGCTGAATTTGATGGGCACTGGTGAGGCTGCATTTGATGGGCACTGGAGAGGCTGCATTTGATGGGCACTGGTGGGGCTGCATTTGATGGGCACTGGTGAGGCTGCATTTGATGGGCGCTGGAGAGGCTGCATTTGATGGGCACTGCTGAGGCTGCATTTGATGGGCGCTGGAGAGGCTGCATTTGATGGGCACTGGTGAGGCTGCATTTGATGGGCACTGATGAGGCTGCATTTGATGGGCGCTGGAGAGGCTGCATTTGATGGGCACTGGTGAGGCTGCATTTGATGGGCGCTGGAGAGGCTGCATTTGATGGGCACTGGTGAGGCTGCATTTGATGGGCGCTGGAGAGGCTGCATTTGATGGGCACTGGTGAGGCTGCATTTGATGGGCACTGATGAGGCTGCATTTGATGGGCGCTGGAGAGGCTGCATTTGATGGGCACTGGTGAGGCTGCATTTGATGGGCGCTGGAGAGGCTGCATTTGATGGGCACTGGTGAGGCTGCATTTGATGGGCGCTGGAGAGGCTGCATTTGATGGGCACTGGTGAGGCTGCATTTGATGGGGAGCGCTGGAGAAGCTGCATTTGATGGGTGCTGGTGAGGCTGCATTTGATGGGCACTTCATTAAAAAGGTGGGGTATACATGGACAGGGCGAAGGGGTGGAGCAGGGGGGGGGGCGGCAAAATGAGGTTTCACCTAGGGTGTCGAAAAATCCTTGCACCAGCCCTGTATAAATGATACTGGTAGGGAAGAGATTAACATCAGGGGCGATCAAAGGGTTAAAGCGAAGTTTCACCCAAAAGTGAACCTCCGCTTTTCGGAACCCTCCCCCCCTCGGGTGTCACATTTGGCACCTTTCAGGGGGGAGGGGGTGCAGATACCTCTATAATACAGGTATTTGCACCACTTCCGGGTATAGACTCCCGCGGGAGTCCCGCCCCTTTGCGGCACCCCCCACCACCCCCGTTGTGTTCTGGGAAACACACGGCTCCCAGAACACAGCGGGGAGCAGTGAGGACGGCGCATCGCGACTTGCGCATGCGCAGTGGGGAACCGGGCAGTGAGGCCGCAGCGCTTCACTTCCCGATTCCCTCACCGAGGATGGAGGCGGGAGCAGCCGAGAGACGAGCGATTGCTCGTCTTCGGCTACTGACGTTGCGGGGCGACCAGGACAGGTAAGTGTCCATTTTTTAAAAGTCAGCAGCTGCAGTATTTGTAGCTGCTGACTTTAAAAAAAAAAATTGCCAGTGAACCTTCCGCTTTAAGTGTTCTCCTAGGGAGTGCTTGCTGACTGTGTGGGGGATGGACTGACTGACGGAAGAGAGAGATCTGTGTTCCTAGTGAGCAGGAACACAAGATCTCTCTCTTCCTCTCTGACAGAATGGCGGTCGGTTTTACAAAGGCAGACCGCCGTTCTGCCTCTCCATTGAACGATCGCGGGTGGCCCGGCATCCACCGCGGCCGCCGGACCCGCTGATCTGCTCCCGATGTGTCCAATCCGACACGTGCGCGCGCCCCAGAGCCGATCCGTAGAATCACGTGCAGGTACACGATTTTGCGCTTAAGGACCGCCCTGCCGCAGTATATGTACGTGAGGCGGTCCTTAAGTGGTTAAAAAATATATATTTATTTGCAATCGCTTTGAAGGCAAATTTTGATAGTAAATTTCAGAAAAGGCATAAACACGGCAAAATCAAGTTTGACTTTATTTCACCCCTCCCCCCACCCGCTTATCCCCAATTATTAACAAATAAAAAAATAATAACTTAGCCAGGAATGACCCTAATTACCCTTTTAAACAATATACCACTTTGTGTAACTGAAGCTACGAGGCCATAAATAATCGTCCCGCCAGTGTGAGCGTCGCGCCGATCACACAATTCATAGAACGCCGGAGGGAACATTTGTAACAATTTAAATAAGAGAAAAACACACAAAGGATTGCTGGTAATACTCGGGTCACATGAGGATTCCGAAGGATTCCGGGGGGAGGGGGGACAGGCTTAGGAGATGCAATCATAGGCGGGTCACTATTACCCTTTGTAGCGCCCTCAGTCCCTGATTCGGAATATAAAGTGGGCGCCCTCTTATCTCTCATGTCTGTTGAGCTCTTCATCTGCTCACTTTTAATAAAATTCGGCAAAACTCTGACATTTTACCTCCCTTTATAGTCTAATAGAGGCTCAGATAGGAGATAACAGAACAAGAGATGCAAAGGAACGAGACTCGGTTTTATTCTACAAAGACTTGTATTGTGAGCCCACGGATGATTGGTCACAGCCGGGCCCCCCTGAACCCGCCCCGGCCGAGTCGCATCCTCTACACCCCCCCCCCAATAGCCAGACCTCAGATGATTATTTCTTTGTTACCCCCAAAACTTTCTGATTAATAATTTTGCTCGATACAAAGTTGCGTTTATAGAGGATTTTTTTTTTTTTTCAAGTGATGATGGTGGAAATAAAAGGCGAGGATTTCTTTGATTTCCGGATCCATGGAACACGGCAGTCCAAAGGTGCGGAGAGAGAGAGGAGTGAAGGGAAGACGACATCGCCGATCACTAGTCAGGGCGAGCTTCATCTTTTCATCTCTAATCCCATCATTCTTGAAAAATATCAGCAGCATGAGAGACGGCTTTTATAACAAAGAGATCCCATTCTGCCGACAAATTCCTCTTCAACTAAAAGAAACCGTCTCCCTCAATAACCCAGAATCCTCTGCGGCCGAGCGCTCTGACGCTTCACACATTCATTTGATGTATTCCATCCGTCTTTAGATTGGTTCCAGTAACCCACCGAAAACACGGCCAGGAACTATTTTTCAGGTTCGGCTTTTGGGGGAGAAAAAAGAAAAAATAAAAAGTCTTATGCCGCGTACACACGCCCGTTTTTCATGACGAGAAAAATGCCATTTTTTTAAATGGTCATTAAAAATTTGGAACACGCTCTAATTTTTCTCGTCGTTTTTCACGTCGTCGTTTTTCTCGTCATGAAAAACGGCGGTGTGTAGGCTTTAACGACGTGAAAAAAAATGCGCATGCTCAGAAGCAAGTTATGAGACGGGAGCGCTCGTTGTGGTAAAACTAGCGTTCGTAATGGAGATATCACATTCGTCACGCTGTAACGGACTGAAGAGCACGAGGCTGAAAAGCGCAAATCGTCTCTCACCAAACTTTACTAACATGAGGATCAGCAAAAGCAGCCTAAAGGGTGGCGCCATTGGAGTGGAACTTCCCCTTTATAGTGCCGTCGTACGTGTTGTACGTCACCGCACTTTGCTCGAGCGGTTTTTTTTCACGATAGTGTGTAGGCAAGGCAGGCTTGAGAAGAATCACGTAGATAAAAACGTCGTTTTTTTCAATGACATTAAAAACGGTCGTGTGTATGCGGCATTAGGGGTCTAATTCTAATAATATAGCTTTGCGAATGTGTCAGCCTTGGCACAAAAGCAGAGGCGGCTCTCTAATTAGGCAAATAAGGCGGTCGCCTAAGGCCTCGCACTCACAGGGGCCTCGCGACTGCCTAATTCAAGAGCCGCCTCTGCTGACAACAATGCCGCTGCGGCGTTAAGCTCCAGCCACTTAACATTTCCTGTGTGAGAGAACTGACACCAGCACTCTAAAGCTCTTAATACAGGTCCTTCTCAAAAAATTCGCATATTGTGATAAAGTTCATTATTTTCTGTAATGTACTGATAAACATTAGACTTTCATATATTTTAGATTCATTACACACAACTGAAGTAGTTCAAGCCTTTTCTTGTTTTAATATTGATGATTTTGGCATACAGCTCATGACAACCCAAAATTCCTATCTCAAAAAATTAGCATATCATGAAAAGGTTCTCTAAACGAGCTATTAACCTAATCATCTGAATCAACTAATTAACTCTAAACACCTGCAAAAGATTCCTGAGGCTTTTAAAAACTCCCAGCCTGGTTTATTACTCAAAACCGCAATCATGGGTAAGACTGCCGACCTGACTGCTGTCCAGAAGGCCATCATTGACACCCTCAAGCAAGAGGGTAAGACACAGAAAGAAATTTCTGAACGAATAGGCTGTTCCCAGAGTGCTGTATCAAGGCACCTCAGTGGGAAGTCTGTGGGAAGGAAAAAGTGTGGCAGAAAACGCTGCACAACGAGAAGAGGTGACCGGACCCTGAAGAAGATTGTGGAGAAGGACCGATTCCAGACCTTGGAGGACCTGCGGAAGCAGTGGACTGAGTCTGGAGTAGAAACATCCAGAGCCACCGTGAACAGGCGTGTGCAGGAAATGGGCTACAGGTGCCGCATTCCCCAGGTCAAGCCACTTTTGAACCAGAAACAGCGGCAGAAGCGCCTGACCTGGGCTACAGAGAAGCAGCACTGGACTGTTGCTCAGTGGTCCAAAGTACATTCGGAAATCAAGGTGCCAGAGTCTGGAGGAAGACTGGGGAGAGGGAAATGCCAAAATGCCTGAAGTCCAGTGTCAAGTACCCACAGTCAGTGATGGTCTGGGGTGCCATGTCAGCTGCTGGTGTTGGTCCACTGTGTTTTATCAAGGGCAGGGTCAATGCAGCTAGCTATCAGGAGATTTTGGAGCACTTCATGCTTCCATCTGCTGAAAAGCTTTATGGAGATGAAGATTTCATTTTTCAGCAGGACCTGGCACCTGCTCACAGTGCCAAAACCACTGGTAAATGGTTTACTGACCATGGTATTACTGTGCTCAATTGGCCTGCCAACTCTCCTGACCTGAACCCCATAGAGAATCTGTGGGATATTGGGAAGAGAAAGTTGAGAGACGCAAGACCCAACACTCTGGATGAGCTTAAGGCCGCTATCGAAGCATCCTGGGCCTCCATAACACCTCAGCAGTGCCACAGGCTGGTTGCCTCCATGCCACGCCGCATTGAAGCAGTCATTTCTGCAAAAGGATTCCCGACCAAGTATTGAGTGCATAACTGAACATAATTATTTCAAGGTTGACTTTTTTTGTATTAAAAACACTTTTCTTTTATTGGTCGGATGAAATATGCTAATTTTTTGAGATAGGATTTTTGGGTTTTCATGAGCTGTATGCCAAAATCATCAATATTAAAACAAGAAAAGGCTTGAACTACTTCAGTTGTGTGTAATGAATCTAAAATATATGAAAGTCTAATGTTTATCAGTACATTACAGAAAATAATGAACTTTATCACAATATGCTCATTTTTTGAGAAGGACCTGTATATGTAATTTATACAGTTAATTTTTTTGTCGCTTGAATTATTTTTCCCATTATGGACATGAGTGGGGCCTCATGTGTAGGTTTTGCCTAAGGCCTCACAAAGACTAGAGCCGCCTCTGCACAAAAGTCACATATTTTACCCATAATGTACGTCATATGTGTGGGAAATGTCAGCTTCTATTTGTTGCCAGGTGAATGCAATATTGCCTAACATTCCATCCTAATGCCGCGTACACACGGACGTTTTTTAATGTTTTTTTCTACGTGATTCTTCTCAAGCCCGCCTTGCCTACACACTATCGTGAAGAAAAAAAAACGCTTGAGCAAAGCGCGGTGACGTACGAAACGTAGGGCGGCACTATAAAGGGGAAGTTCCGTTCCAATGGCGCCACCCTTTGGGCTGCTTTTGCTGATCCTCGTGTTAGTAAAGTTTGGTGAGAGACGATTCGCGCTTTTCTGCCTCGTGCTTTTCAGTCCGTTACAGCGTGACGAATGGGATATCTCCATTACAAACGCTAGTTTTACCAGAACGAGCGCTCCCGTCTCATCACTTGCTTCTGAGCATGCGCGTTTTATTCCCGTCGTTAAAGCCTACACACTGCCGTTTTTCACGATGAGAAAAACGACGAGAAAAAATAGAGCATGCTCTAAATTTTTAATGCCTATTTTTCGCGTCGAGAAAAATGCTCTGGAGCCCACACACGATCGTTTTTAATGACCAATTTAAAAAAAAATTGCATTTTTCTCATCATGAAAAACGGTCGTGTGTACGCGGCATTAAGAGAAAAAGCCTCAAAGTGTAACTGCATTGTTGTAGAAAAAAAAAATATAGCAAATAAAAAAGAAAAATGTAAATGATAAAATCAATATTAAATTTTTATTATTATTATTAATAAATTAATTATTTGATACTTTTTTATTGATACAAAATAAATAAATAAATATGATAACATCCATATTTTATTTGTATTATTATTACTACTACTAATATATATATTTATACTTCATCATTTCCATTATACAGAATTGATACAAAACTGCAGAGAGTGAACCGATACACACAACCAATACAATGTTGCAGAGAGAGAACTGATTTAAAGAACGGATACAATGTTGCAAATTGGATCACGATTTTTGTTGCTTTCCTCTGGATCAACTGCGGGTATAAGATTGTGTATATAGGATTGTATTATTTGTTTCTTTTTTCCCTGTATTGTCAGTTCACACCATAGAAACGCAGTCCGGATGCGTTCCAGGTGCTTTTCTGCATGCACAATTTTGGCACATATTTGATGCATTCCAGTGCGTTCTTGATGCTTTTTTGGTGTGTTTTTGATGCAGTCCAGTGCTTTATTCCCCCCCCCCCCTCTTTTTTTCTTAACTCTAAATAAGGACAAGTATATTCCAGTGCGTTTTTGGTGCATTTAGGTGCGTTTCAGTGCATTTTTGATGCGTTTTACTACGTTCCAGAACAGTCCAGTGCAGGAAAAATGCAGCATGTTCTACTTTTTTTCTGGAACGCACTGGAACTGCAAGCGCTGGTGTGAACTATGCCGTTGAAAATCATATTATCTGCTGTCAAAGCGTTTTTGACGCAGACAAAAAACGCACTGGACTGCATGTGGTGTGAACTGGCCCTTAATTGGTTGAACTGGATGGATTTGTGTATTTTTCCAACCAGACTAACTCTGTAACTCTGTAACTCTGTAACTATGTAACTATGTAACTATGTTGCAGAGAGTGAACCGATACACACAACCAATACAATGTTGCAGAGAGTGAACCGATACACACAACCAATACAATGTTGCAGAGAGTGAACTGATATACAGAACTGATACAATGTTGCGGTAGATGCGAATTTTCCCAGGCTGCACCTTTCACAGATCACCTAATGTAAACAATGGAGTTGTGTCTCGGCCACATTGTATCAGTTGACCGATTACAAAGATTGCGGGATTTATTCCTGACTTTTGTGTGAATGCGGAGGAGACTTTTCTAAAGCGGATACTTTGTAGCCGGATCCTGGCGTTTCCCCGCGCCGCTCTCCCGCCGCCCGTGAATTGTGATGTCCTCTCCCATGCTCCAGGTTGGATCAGACTCATCACTTTCCTGTGACAAGCCTGTTTGTCTAACCCCCGCCATCCACAGCTTTTCCACTGTAACAAATTCCTCAAAGGAATTACCTTCAGATCTGTGAAATTCCCGCGGCGTACGCCGCTTTTCCCAAATCGCATCTAATTTGATTTTTAAAAAGTAGCGCAGTGGCTGACCTCTGACCCGCAGATCCATCGGGCCGGAGTGAGCTAAGGATGGAGGTGAGAAGTGCAGCAGCAAATGACGCCGGATTATTCCCCGCTTGGCTCAGGTGGTATCAGTGGAGTAATTGTATGTGAGGCCGCCACCGCCGCTAACCCATTTCACAGCCAACGCCGCACACTACAGGGGAGTCTTCTTCATACTGATTTGTTGTGAAATATAGAAAGTGACAGAGAGAGGCAGAGAAGCCCTATGAAGGAGAAGCCACCGAATGGAAGGAGACCGAGGAAGATATCGGGCATGCGCTGGCATAGGTCATGGGTGCTCAACCTGCGGCCCTCCAGCTGTAGCAAAACTACAAGTCCCATCATGCCTTTGCCTTTCGGAGTCATACTTGTGTAACTGTCAGCCTTGCAATGCCTCATGGGACTTGTAGTTCTGCAACAGCTGGAGGGCCACATGTTGACCACCTATGGCATAGGTGGTCATGCCTGAATGGGGGGGGGGGTCATGAACAGAAAGGAGAAAATAAAAATTATGGATGGAATTTAAAATGTCTAAATCAGAAGATCTCAGCTGCAAAGTGACCCACAAGCAGTGGCGGCTGGTGCTCAACATTTTTTGGGGGGCGCAAACAAGCTGAAAAAAAAAACATCAATTGCAGCCACTGTGCCCATCAATTGCTGACACATTGCCCATCAATTGCTGAGACTGTGCCCATCAACTACCGCTATTGTGCCCATTAACTGCTGCCAGTGTGCCCATCAATTGCTGCCAGTGTGTCCATCAACTGCTGCTAGTGTGCCCATCAACTGCCGCTACTGTGCCAATAAACTGCTGCCAGTGTGCCCATCAATTGCTGCTACTGTGCCCATCAAATACTGCCAGCATGAACCCCCCCCTATCCCACCACTTACCTTGTCTCAGTGGGGCAGCGGTCACGGCGGTGATGTCCTCCACGCTCCTCGATCTCTTCTCCCGCCCTCTCTTCTGGTCCTCTGCTATGATTGGAAACCTGATAGGCGGCGTCCAATCACAGCACCTGTTGTTTCAGCCAATCAGGTGACAGGTAACAGACCCGATTGGCTGAGAGGTGGTTCAGTGTTAAGAAAGCGATTAATTTGCTTTCCTAACACAACGCTGAGTGAACAGCGAACGCACAGCATGGCGCCCGCTGTTCACTGTTTTGAACGCCTATTAGAGCCCACAGCTATAATCAGGCGCTTCCAAAAAATACTCCGCCACTGTAATTCAGGTGCCCGGTGCCCGGCAAGGGGCCGGACACCTGAATAGGGGGTGTCAGCAGTGACCATACATAGATTCATGCAATGCATGAATCTATGTATGGTGATAGAGCGGTGCCAGGAGAGAGGGGGCGGCGCTCGTGCACCCCTTATGGACGCACCGCCACTGCCCACAAGGGTCTATCTCCAATGTGAGGCGGGTGTAGGACCATCATCACCTTGGGTGGTTCTTACTAGACATGTGCGGTTTGTTTTGTTCTGACTTGAAATTCAGACAAATTTTTCATTATTCTGAAATTCAGATGTATCCAAATTACAATAGTGTTGAATTTAAACAATGACAGTAATAGGGGGCGCTAGTGAGTTAATGTTGGAGATTACACAGGTGCAGGCGATGTTTCTGCTGATCAGCAGCTCTTCCATTCTCAGACTTGCACCATGAGAATCGGATGTTTGAGGCCCCCCGGCGCTCTGCATCTGGAGGTTGTCGTTTGAAAGATTCCCGGCTTCATCTCCAGATCTCCACCTACCACAGAAGAAAGGTTTAAAGACCCGAAAACAAAAGCCCATTGCGACCTTCTTCTTAGTAAAAGAGGTCATGGTCTTCTGGTAAGAAGAAAATGTAATCACACACATCGGGGGGGGGGGGGGGCAACTGGCAAATATCTGGAATGGTGATGTGTTGAGCTTTTGAAAATATCACAGAAGAACTTATGGACTTTTAATTATTCCATTAATTCAGGATTTCTATATTGTTGTTGTACATGGAATTGTTTTGCACGGAGCACTTTATTAAGTACATCAGGTTGTATGTGGTATAAAAATACTATTTGTTGTTAGTTGTATAAATTAACTCACTAGTGCCCTACACTTTGAGGAGAGCAGCTTATATAAATAATAATAATTATTATTATTATTATTATATATTTACACACGGCATTGGGGTGCACTTTTGTGTATGCGTGGGGGAGGACAGCATCGACTACTACAATGATTGGCAGCTTCATCAGCGGTCCATCAAGCCCCCGGTATACATATGTCCATTGTCCCAAGCTGGACCAATAGAATTAGAGCCGGTTCCCACTGGGGCAACACGACTTCAACACGACTTCCAGAAGCAACTTCAGACACGACTTGAGCATGAATCACAGTGAGACTTGGAGGAGACTTCAGCAGACTTGGAGGAGACTTCGGCAGACTTGTGGTCATTAAAGGAGTAGTAAAAGTACATGTTTTTTCACCTTAATGCATCCTATGCATTAAGGTGAAAAAACATCCGACAATACCACCCCCCCCCCCCCCGAGCCCCCGTTTTACTTACCTGGCCCCTCGAAAGTCCCGCGCTCGTCCCCGTCATCCTCTTCGGTTCTCAGCCTGGCCACCGATTGGCTACACTGGATGGATTGAAAGCAGCGCAGCCATTGGCTGGCGCTGCTGTCAATCACATCCAATGACGCGGCGTGCCGGGGGGCGGGGCCGAGTGATACAGCTTGCTTTATGGTGTGGAGTCCTTGCGGGGAGGAGCCAAGACAGCCGCCGAGGGACCCCAGAAGACCAGGATCGGGGCCACTGTGTGCAAAACGAGCTGCACAGTGGAGGTAAGTATAAACTGTTTGTTATTTTTTTGCAAAAAAAAGGGAAGCTTTAGTGTCCCTTTAACAACACGACTTGAAGTAAATTCCTTGTGGCTTCCTGTAAAGTTGCCTTCAAAATGAACAGTGATCAGACTTCTAAGCGACTTCCATTGAAATCAATGGTACAAGTTGCCTACAGGTCGCCTAGAAGTCGGATTGAAGTAGTACAGGAACCTTTTTTGAAGTCGGAGCGACTGCAGTCGTGTGCATTAAAATATCTCCATTCACTTCCATTAGTTTTAAAAATAGCGCGACTTGGGGCAACTCGGGGCGACCAGAAGTCTCGTCCGGAGTCGCCCCTGTGTGAACCGGGTCTTATACTTGGGGTTCAGATTCATTATTTTCTTTTCTTATAAATTCTTTATTTAAGAAAAAAGGACATGCGGGTATACAGAGAACAAACTGATGTATATGAAAATACAGCAAACATTCCCCAACATCCCATAAGTAGAACATACAGTGAAGAGGTGGATACCTCTATCAGAGGGGGAGCGCAGCGCGTGTCAAGCTTACAGGAGTCCTCCGCCCTCCGCATGGCCATGTTTTTGCGGCAGATGCCTATTTTGTCAGAGAAAGAAACGTCAAGCCCGTTAGACACAGACTTGAACAGGCCAACACTCTAGTGTTGGCATTAAAAAGATATCAGAGAAAGTAAAAGTAAAGTAAGCAAGGAGTGCAAAGATGGGGAGGCAGGGGGGAAATAAAAAGGAAGGGGGGTCACATCCACCCCACCTGGGGAGCATTCAGATTCGATCCTCTCAGAGACACTAGTTGCTCATATTCCTCAGAGAAGTAGAATTTGTGCCAAAAATACCATGTTTTGGAAAATTTCTCATTTTGGCCCTTTTCCGTTGCTATCAAGTCCTCCATGTCATGTATATCCTTCACTTTATTCAACCAACCAGCCGCCGACGGAGGCGGAGTCTGCTTCCAGTTCAGAGGGATGCAGCCCTTTGCCGCGGTGATCAGAAGCAGCAGTACGGACTTTCCATAGCTCTTACTTGGAATTTTGTGGTGGTGCAGAAGGAAGAGAGATTTATTCTTTTCTATGGGATTTTCTTTCTAGGAACATCACTGTATTTGTAAAAATGTGACTTCCCCTTTAAGGTGGCCCGGTGGGATGTTGTCCTTGTCTCGGCGTAATGGGACCGAGTTCCAGATGAGATGACTCGGATACGATTCGATGGTTCAGGGGTCACAGGGTGCTGTATGGGGCCCCAATCATCTACACTGGAGCCTTGTACAGGGCATCCCCCTGTGGCTCCGCACGCGCCGCGCTGTAATGTAATGCGCCCGCTGTTATGAAAAGCTAATTTTGGGCTGTCAGCGAAGTGTACCAATCTGTCCCTTTTCACAAACAATCTTTCCTGGGCGCTTGACACTCCATCAATACAAATAATGGGAAAGTCTCCCTGAAGTGAATTTTTAAAAGTTGACATCTGTGTTCTTACCAGTGGCGTTCTATTTGGATCTAAAATTTCATTTATCAACATCAGTTACAAAGACGAAAAAAAAAAAGAGAGCAGATGACAAAACCGCCTTTCCCACCACCGACTAACCTGAGCGGGAATTATCTTTTCGGTAAAAACCAATAAAATCCATAAAGGCCACCAAACCAATATCATCATTTTATTTATTTTCATGTAACATTTCATCCTAAATTAAAGCGCAACTTCAGCAATAAGGGGAAAATGTTTGCAGCCTCACAGGAGACGGCTATGAGTAAGCATCAATTTTTGAAGTGAAACGCGTCAGCAATTCACACCTGCATGTCTACTGTCTGTTTTTCGTTTGCTTTTGGATTTATGGATTAATTTTTGGACTTTTATTTTTGAAACTCAATAAACCGTTTATACAGAGTGCGGCAGTCCAGGGCTCTTTCCTCTTCCTATGCATTAGTGCAGAGCCAGCACCTGTCAGAGTAACAGGGTGGGAGCAACCATTGTAGTCTAACAGCTTGGAGCGGTATGTCTTTCTGAGTGTTTCTAGTATGTATCGGGGGGGGGGCTTTTAGGGCCCTCTTTTGGTGGGTAGAGCAATTACTTTAGAATATAATTTGTCTTCCCCCCCCCCCATTGCCTTGGATTGTTTTTATATTGGGGTCTTATTATTGTGGTTCACTGGATTGGATCAATTTTAATATTTTGTTATGGTATAATTATACCTGAGAGATACTTAAGGGTCTGGTTCGGCTTTGGCTTTTGGATCCCACCATTTTTCCAGATCAGCCAGTACGAATCCTAAAAAAAACATTTTGTAATTGTGAAACGCGTCAATTTTAACCTCTAGAGCAGCCATATTGAACCAAGGTTCCTCCAGTGTTATTTGGATATTACGGTTTTCCCTGATTGAAAACGATGAATAAATATCTATGTCAGTGCGGATCCTGAAGAAGCATCTTCTAATTCCGAAACACGTCAATTTTAACCTCTAGAGCAGCCATTCTGAATCAAAGTTCTACAGAACCCTAGAGCTCCTCCAGTGGTTTTCGGTTGCTACCATTTTCCCAGTTTGAATACAATGAATAAATATCTTTCCTCCGAGATTCACACATCTTTCCCCTGGGATTCACACACGTTTCCTCCGAGATTCACACATCTTTCCTCCAATATTCACTCATCTTTCCCCTGGGATTCACACATCTTTCCCCTGGGATTCACACATCTTTCCCCTGGGATTCACACACGTTTCCTCCGAGATTCACACATCTTTCCTCCAATATTCACTCATCTTTCCCCTGGGATTCACACATCTTTCCCCTGGGATTCACACATCTTTCCCCTGGGATTCACACACGTTTCCTCCGAGATTCACACATCTTTTCTCCAAGATTCACACATCTTTTCCCTGAGATTCACACATCTTTTCCAGTTGATTAAAATAAAAAATGTGTGAAATGGGGGAAGAGAAGGTAATAAAAAATTGCCATTGAATGCAGAAAACCTCATCAATGTGACGGGCGGCACTTAAACTGTTGTGTTGCCTCTTTCACCTCCCAGCATTTAGAATCGCCTTACGACGAACGATAAGATTTATTCAGGTAAAAATAAAATGAAAGGATTTGTTTTTGTTATAAAAATGTCTAAATTGGGATAATCGCAGCTATCCAATCAGAGAACAATTTATTATTATTTATCACAACATAAGGGCTGTATTACAGGAAAAAGCCGTCTGCTCTCCTCCACCTTCCTGCCCATCAGTGTCCTTCCTGCCCATCAGTGTCCTTCCTGCCCCTCAGTGTCCTTCCTGCCCCTCAGTGTCCTTCCTGCCCCTCTGTGTCCTTCCTGCCCCTCTGTGTCCTTCCTGCCCCTCTGTGTCCTTCCTGCCCCTCTGTGTCCTTCATGCCCCTCTGTGTCCTTCCTGCCCCTCTGTGTCCTTCCTGCCCCTCGGTGTCCTTCCTGCCCCTCGGTGTCCTTCCTACCCCTCTGCGTCCTTCCTGCCCCTCTGCGTCCTTCCTGCCCCTCTGCGTCCTTCCTGCCCCTCTGTGTCCTTCCTGCCCCTCTGTGTCCTTTCTGCCCCTCTGTGTCCTTTCTGCCCCTCTGTGTCCTTCCTGCCCCTCTGTGTCCTTCCTGCCCCTCTGTGTCCTTCCTGCCCCTCGGTGTCCTTCCTGCCCCTCGGTGTCCTTCCTGCCCCTCTGCGTCCTTCCTGCCCCTCTGTGTCCTTCCTGCCCCTCGGTGTCCTTCCTGCCCCTCGGTGTCCTATAATTTTAGGAGGAAAAAGTTTAATGGTCCTTCACCCCCCAAATGCTTGAGCGAGCTCCCGTGAACTCCGCCAAGAGAGCACCGTTTTCACAACTCTGGAACAATTTACGGTAATTTTTAAGTCAGATGTTCTGCTTATCTTAAAATGTTTTAAGCTTTTAAGGCATAAAAAAAAAAAACACACAACTTTATTTCCGCAACTGAAGAGGTTCAGGAAGGTTCGATGTATGGAGCACCGCCGGAATATGAGAGAAGAAAAGAGAGAGTGTACTAATCACAGAACCCAGGTGTGTCATATTAATGAGACCGTTCAGACATTCCATTGGCCAGGCCTTGGCCTTCGTAGTATGCTGGGAGATGAGCCCCAACAGCTGGGTACATACTGTAAGTGTAGCACATTCCCCCAGAGGGGGCGCTGTAGACTGGACAGGCAGCCAGGCACAGAGCAACAACAGTCTATTTATTCCGGCTCATTAATCAGTCTAGGGCAGGGGTCTCCAAACTTTCCAAACAAGGGGCCAGTTAACTGTCCTTCAGACTATGGGGGGGGGGCGGAATGTGGCGGTGAAGGGGGGAAAGTTCCCGGTATAGGGGGGAAGGGCAGGAAGGGGGTGAAAGTGCCCAGTGTTGGGGCGAAGGGCAGGAAGGGGGTGAAAGTGTCCGGTATTGGGGCGAAGGGCAGGAAGGGGGTAAAGTGCCCAGTGTTGGAGGGGAAAGGCAGGAAGGGGGAAAAGTGCACGGTATTGGGGGGGGGCAGGAAGGGTGTGAAGGTGTCTGGTATTGGGGGGGGCAGGAAGGGGGTGAAGGTGCCCAGTGTTGGGGAGGGCCAGAGGGGGTGAAAGTGCCCAGTGTTGAGGGGGAAGGGGGGAAAGTGCCTGGCATTGGGGGAGCGAAGGGCAGGAAGGGGGTGAAAGTGCCCAGTATTTGGGGGGCAGGAAAGGAGTGAAGGTGCCCAGTGTTGGGGCGAAGGGCAGGAAGGGGCTGAAAATGCCCGGTATTGGGGGGGGCAGGAAGGGAGTGAAGGTGCCCAGTATTGGGGGGGGCAGGAATTGAGTGAAGTTGCCCAGTGTTGGGGTGAAGGACAGGAAGGGGGTGAAAGTGCCTGATATTGAGGGGGTTAAAGTAGCGCAATGCTGAATAGCAAACAACATTCTGGTCATGAAGGGGGTAACAATGTCCAGAGGTGAAGTGGTTAAACACCTTTTGTTTCCCATGTTAGGTTGGGGTTTTTGAGGTAAAGGTCATTATTTAGGCAGTGTTCGGGGGTGGGGGGGAATTGCCTGGCGCCCAGGTTGTGAATATTTTCAGCTTTTCACTGTTTGCGGATTGGGGCCCCCGAGGGCCGATTTTCTTCTACATAAAGGTTATGATTCCGGGACAGTCAAACAATTGTTATTACCACGAGTTCCCTGAGCTCGGAGCCGTGTATGTGAAATAATAAGTGGCGGGTGAGACACGGGTCTGCGAATCGCACACCTGGGCGCCGCTGGGAACGCGCAGCCAGAAATGAAGGCGGAGGAGTGCTCAGTTGCTCGTGCATCGTCAGCAGCTTCCTAACGACTGGACTCGGCCATTATAACGAGTAGAACCTGATCTATGTAATTCTTTATTCAACTTCCCTGTGCAAAATCAATTCTGCGAGTAATTCCCGTCCATTCAGCTCCAGGAAGAGCCGCGCCGAGATATTATATCAGCCGTGATTCGCCCTTTTCTGATTCTATACGGAGCCTTTATGGTGCAGATTACCAATGACAGCGCCGCCGCCCTCATTAGCTTTCCATACCACAGAAAGGTCTTCTCACCCCGGGATGACATCTCCGCCACGGCAAAGTATCATTCTTATGGTTGGCCCAACAAAAAGGTTCTAACAAGAGATTTAGAAAATCCAATTTTCTCCGAGATCAATAGACCTTCTAATATCCCGGTGGATGGAATGTAGCGCTAAGCTTTATGGGAAATGAAAGTGCCTTTGGGCCACATTGTTTTACTTACGTCATCACTTTTATTTTATGTATGTTGGTTTTATTAAACCCTCTCGTTTTTGACCTACACTATTGGAGCCCCCCTTCTTTTCTTCACATACCGAGTTGGGGGTCACAGCCAGTGTGGCGATTCTATCCAGCCATCCACCCCTCCAGTCTGGTTGGGGTGCTACGAGGTTCTTTGAGAAGTTCCCACTGGAGATCCTGGGTCCCCTCCATTATCTCGGGTACAGTTCGGTTGGAGTGCCACGAGGTCCATTTGGAGTTCCCACTGGAGATCCTGGGTCCCCTCCATTATCTGGGGTACAGTTTGGTTGGAGTGCCACGAGGTCCATTTGGAGTTCCCACTGGAGATCCTGGGTCCCCTCCATTATCTGGGGTACAGTTCGGTTGGAGTGCCACGAGTTCCATTTGGAGTTCCCACTGGAGATCCTGGGTCCCCTCCATTATCTGGGGTACAGTTCGGTTGGAGTGCCACGAGGTCCATTTGGAGTTCCCACTGGAGATCCTGGGTCCCCTCCATTATCTGGGGTACAGTTCGGTTGGAGTGCCACGAGGTCCATTTGGAGTTCCCACTGGAGATCCTGGGTCCCCTCCATTATCTGGGGTACAGTTCGGTTGGAGTGCCACGAGGTCCATTTGGAGTTCCCACTGGAGATCCTGGGTCCCCTCCATTATCTGGGGTACAGTTCGGTTGGAGTGCCACGAGGTCCATTTGGAGTTCACACCATCATCACATCGCCAACTACACCATCACCACATCGCCAACTACACCATCACCACATCTCACCAACTTCACCATCACCACATCTCACCAACTACACCATCACCACATCTCACCAACTACACCATCACCACATCTCACCAACTACACCATCACCACATCTCACCAACTACACCATCACCACATCTCACCAACTACACCATCACCACATCTCACCAACTACACCATCACCACATCTTACACACTACACCATCACCACATCTTACACACTACACCATCATCACATCTCACCAACTACACCATCACCACATCTCACCAACTACACCATCACCACATCTCACCAACTACACCATCACCACATCTCACCAACTACACCATCACCACATCTCCCCAACTACACCATCACCACATCTCACCAACTACACCATCACCACATCTTACACACTACACCATCACCACATCTTACACACTACACCATCATCACATCTCACCAACTACACCATCACCACATCTCACCAACTACACCATCACCACATCTCACCAACTACACCATCACCACATCTTACACACTACACCATCACCACATCTTACACACTACACCATCATCACATCTCACCAACTACACCATCACCACATCTCACCAACTACACCATCACCACATCTCACCAACTACACCATCACCACATCTCACCAACTACACCATCACCACATCTCACCAATTACACCATCACCACATCGCCAACTACACCATCACCACATCGCCAACTACAAATCGCCAACTACACCATCACCACATTTCCAACTACACCATCGCCACATCTCACCAACTACACCATCACAGTGACCGGTTCTTCATCCCCGGCCTGCTCCGTCCTCATCCCGCTCAGGTCCTGCACATCGGTATACACGTGATTGGGAGGATCGGGGGAAGAGTGATTTGCTGCGCTGCGGGCTGTCATCAGATCCAGTGGGTCCATCCCCCCAAGGCCGCGGCTGGGTTACAGTCGACCGCTTATCGTGGGCTTACCTCTGGTAAGCAGTCAATCTATGTGGTGGAGGGCACGGTTGTTCGTTGTGATCAATGGGTGTTGCAGTCATACATTACCTGTGTTTAACCCCTCTATTGGATTTCCATAAATCTTCCTACTGGATTGTTATTGAATTTGGCCCAGGAGTGGTCCCCTCAATAACCAACTCTTGGACTCTATTCCTACCCTAATTCTAGAGACTGTGTTTGGTGTTTTGCAGGGTACTTTACACAGACCAGCCCCTGGATATTAGTATTGAAGCCTATTGGCACAATTTTTTATGTTTACACCATCACAGTAAATTGCTGAGGTCAAAGTCCTGAGGTCAAAAAGCCATGCCCAGCGCGTGTCCCTATCCTTGAACTTCCTTTTGTTTGGGTCTCCGGGTCCCCTCTGGTTCTTGGGGTAGACTTCCTTGGTGGCATCCTTCCTGGAAGACAAGGCTGATTTGCACCTTGTCAATAGTGCATCTACTCCTGATGAAGTGAATCAAAGTTCATGAAACGCGTTGAGAAATGTGTTATGTTACTCCACCCATTGGAATCTTGTAAGAACCTCTTTGAGACTAATTTGGTGGAAATAACCTGATTTAGATAATTGTCAACAGTCTCATCATGTGAAACACTGGAAACTGCACTCAGCCGTATTCAATTTACTGTAATGGTGTAGTTGGTGAGATGTGGTGATGGTGTAGTTGGTGAGATGTGGTGATGGTGTAGTTGGTGAGATGTGGTGATGGTGTAGTTGGTGAGATGTGGTGATGGTGTAGTTGGGGAGATGTGGTGATGGTGTAATTGGTGAGATGTGGTGATGGTGTAGTTGGTGAGATGTGGTGATGGTGTAGTTGGCGATGTGGTGATGGTGTAGTTGGCGATGTGGTGATGGTGTAGTTGGTGAGATGTGGTGATGGTGTAGTTGGTGAGATGTGGTGATGGTCTAGTTGCTAGTTGGTGATGGTGTAGTTGGTGAGATGTGGTGATGGTGTAGTTGGTGAGATGTGGTGATGGTGTAGTTGGTGAGATGTGGTGATGGTGTAGTTGGTGAGATGTGGTGATGGTGTAGTTGGTGAGATGTGGTGATGGTCTAGTTGCTAGTTGGTGAGATGTGGTGATGGTCTCGTTGGTAAGATGTGGTGATGGTGTAGTTGGTGAGATGTGGTAATGGTGTAGTTGGTGAGATGTGGTGATGGTGTAGTTGGTGAGATGTGGTGATGGTGTAGTTGGTGAGATGTGGTGATGGTTTAGTTGGTGAGATGTGGTGATGGTGTAGTTGGTGAGATGTGGTGATGGTGTAGTTGGTGAGATGTGGTGATGGTGTAGTTGGTGAGATGTGGTGATGGTGTAGTTGGCGATGTGGTGATGGTGTAGTTGGTGAGATGTGGTGATGGTGTAGTTGGTGAGATGTGGTGATGGTCTAGTTGGTGAGATGTGGTGATGGTCTAGTTGCTAGTTGGTGAGATGTGGTGATGGTCTAGTTGGTAAGATGTGGTGATGGTCTAGTTGGTAAGATGTGGTGATGGTCTAGTTCAGGGATATGCAATTAGCGGACCTCCAGCTGTTGCAAAACTACAAGTCCCATCATGCCTCTGCCTCTGGGTGTCATGCTTGCTGCTGTCAGAGTCTCGCTATGCCTCATGGGACTTGTAGTTTGGCAACAGCTGGAGGTCCGCTAATTGCATATCCCTGGTCTAGTTGGTAAGATGTGGTGATGGTGTAGTTGGTGAGATGTGGTGATGGTGTAGTTGGTGAGATGTGGTGATGGTGTAGTTGGTGAGATGTGGTGATGGTTTAGTTGGTGAGATGTGGTGATGGTTTAGTTGGTGAGATGTGGTGATGGTGTAGTTGGTGAGATGTGGTGATGGTGTAGTTGGTGAGATGTAGTGATGGTGTAGTTGGCGATGTGGTGATGGTGTAGTTGGCGATGTGGTGATGGTGTAGTTGGTGAGATGTGGTGATGGTGTAGTTGGCGATGTGGTGATGGTGTAGTTGGTGAGATGTAGTGATGGTGTAGTTGGCGATGTGGTGATGGTGTAGTTGGTGAGATGTGGTGATGGTGTAGTTGGTGAGATGTAGTGATGGTGTAGTTGGCGATGTGGTGATGGTGTAGTTGGCGATGTGGTGATGGTGTAGTTGGTGAGATGTGGTGATGGTGTAGTTGGCGATGTGGTGATGGTGTAGTTGGTGAGATGTAGTGATGGTGTAGTTGGCGATGTGGTGATGGTGTAGTTGGTGAGATGTGGTGATGGTGTAGTTGCTAGTTGGTAAGATGTGGTGATGGTGTAGTTGGTGAGATGTGGTGATGGTGATGTGGTGATGGTGTAGTTGGTGAGATGTGGTGATGGTGTAGTTGGCGATGTGCCTTCTAAAGTCCCATGGGTGATACGGTTTTGTTGGGCATGTAGGGATCAGGGATGTGGGTACACCACCCTGTGTATGGATCACATGCTCCCTAAAGGGTAAAACCCCACAGCTACATGGTTGGTAAGGTTGAATAATGACACCGGTCCATCCAGCAATCCATGAACACAATGCCCACCCCCAATATGGCTGCTTGTTCTGCAAGAAAAAAATGGCTTCCTCTACCCGGTGCATTCCCCTCCGCAGAATCTCCCGTTTCGGCCGTAATTCTCTTAAAGCGGCGATCCGGCACACGCTCGGCTAGTTGCAATCACCGCGGTGGCTGATTTAATGTTTGCATTACATTACGTTACATTGTTTTAAGCTGCATCATTTTCAGACACATATTCCGCGTCTGTCTCAGTTGCTGCATTTTTATGATTTCTTCTTCCATTATGCAGCTGGTAATTGATTTTTCGGATACAGTTTGTCTGGAAGACGGAACGCGTTTTAAAGCAGTAGCAGCACCTGTTACAGAGTTAATTACAACTTCAATAAAGCCAAATTGCTCGCACATACAACGCTTGCTCTGCTGTCGGAAAGGCAAGGTTCACAAGATATGTTAATTGGCTTTCTTAACACCGGCTGGGTGCCAATGGCTACCTTCTGTGGCGCTCGCCCCGGGCCGCGCTTACCTAAAGGATGAAACGTTCGCCAATCAGCTTCTCCCTTCACATTCCCCAATACTGTGCTGAGCAGATGAAAGGGGGGAGTGGATTGGCTATTCTGGGTGACTGGAACTTCTTTTGTTTCAGAGACATTTAAAAATGGACCCTGCAGATTCCTCGGCAGGCTCATAAAACGCTCATTTCTACGGTCCTACATAAGAGAAGAGCAAGCGCACAACATTTTATACCCATTATAATAATGGACCAAAGAAATGTCTATTTATCGCTGCGAGAGCCCCTCACCGCGACACATCGACACAGTCAGCAAAACCAGCTTCATTACTGGATTCCTGAGGAACGAGGTCACCCCGTGTACCTGCTCTGCTGTAGCAGCCACTATGGCCCCTGGTAAAAAATACGCAGGAATATTTCTTACACTGGACAGCTGAACCCATGCTGTTTGGATTGTTTAAATGAATATGTGTGAGCGTTCCTGTGCATGCTTTACCTGGCAATGGGGTGAGTATAATATGGGAAGGTATGAAGTGTGCTGCACATAGCAAGTCCTCCTCAGTGTACCCACCAAGTGCATGAGAAGTATGGAGGCGACTATTGACCATGGAGGGGGGGGAGGTGTCAGACAGAGTCAAGGTCACCCCAAGTGCATGAGAAGTATGGAGGCGACTATTGACCATGGAGGGGGGGAGGTGTCAGACAGAGTCAAGGTTACCCCAAGTGCATGAGAAGTATGGAGGCGACTATTGACTATGGAGGGGGGGTGTCAGACAGAGTCAAGGTTACCCCAAGTGCATGAGAAGTATGGAGGCGACTATTGACCATGGAGGGGGGGGAGGTGTCAGACAGAGTCAAGGTTACCCCAAGTGCATGAGAAGTATGGAGGCGACTATTGACTATGGAGGGGGGGGTGTCAGACAGAGTCAAGGTTACCCCAAGTGCATGAGAAGTATGGAGGCGACTATTGACCATGGAGGGGGGGGGAGGTGTCAGACAGAGTCAAGGTTACCCCAAGTGCATGAGAAGTATGGAGACGACTATTGACCATGGAGGGGGGGAGAGGTGTCAGACAGAGTCAAGGTTACACCAAGTGAATGAGAGGTATGGAGGCGAATATTGACCATGGGGGGGAGTAGGAGGTGACCATTGACCATGGAGGGGGGGGGGTGTAAGACAGAGTCAAGGTTACTCCAAGTGCATGAGAAGTATGGAGGCGACTATTGACCATGGGGGGGGGAAGTAGGAGGTGACCATTGACCATGGAGGGGGGGAGGTGCCAGCCAGTGTCAAGGTTACCCTAAGTGAATGAGACGTATGGAGGCGACTATTGGCTATTTAAAACAATTTGGCAATTTATGAGAAGCTTTCTATATTTTTCTGGAACCACATTGAAAGTCCCCAACCTCTATGTAGGTCTTGTTTTTGTTTTTTTTTCCTTATAATGGGATGCCTCCAGAGGAGAATACACACAGTCTCTGTTGTTCAGTGATTCTTTTATGCTTTTATTATGTCCTATAATTGTATTTTTCCAGGGGGTGAAATATAAATATCCAAAAGTAAAAAAAACAAAAAAAAAAACCTATACATGCCCTTTAACACCTTTCTTACCGAGTCATTGTAAAATGACGTCGGCAGGAACCCTCTCTCCCTCCGAGTGGACGTGATATGACGTCCTTCTAGGGAGGCGCGCACCGCCGGTGGCGCATGCCCGCCGCATCATTCGTGACCCGGTGCACGTGCCGGCGGCCACGATGTCCGCCAGGCACCCGCAATTGCCCGTGATCACAGCAGGACTGTGGATCTGTGTGGGTAATGATGGGGTGTAAACACTGAAGCCTCGTACACACGACCGAGTTTCTCGTCGTAAAAAAACAGTCGTTTTTCTCTACGAGATTCTTGTCAAGCTTTCCTTGCATACACACTGTCAATTCCAAATCTCGTCGTTGTTCTGCGCGGTCACGTACAGCGCGTACGACGGCAGTATAAAGGGGAAGATCGATTTTAATGGCGCCACTCCTTGGGCTGCTTTTGCTGATCTCGTGTTACCGCGTGTGAAGTAAAAGTTTGGGAAGAGACGATTCGCGCTTTTCAGTCTTCGTGCTTTCAGTTCGTCACAGCGTGACGAATGTGATATCTCCATTACGAACGCTAGTTTTTCCAGAAGGAGCGCTCCCGTCTCATACTTGATTCTGAGCATGCGCGATTTTTGAAGACTCAGAAAAGCGCACACACGAATGGTTTTCTCGTTGCAAAACAGGCCGTCGAGAAACCCAACGAGAAAATCGAGAATCCTGACGAGAAAATAGAGAGCAGGTTCTCTATTTTTCTCGTCGAGATTCCCGGCAGTTTTCTCGACGAAAAACCATACACACCAACGGTTTTCTTGGCAAGAAAGCTCTCTCTGCAGTTTTCTTGTTGTTTTTTGACGAGAAAAACGGTCGTGTGTACGAGGCTTAAGATCCACCTCCTGTCAGAGGGGAGGAGACCGATTGTGTGTTCCCAGTACAGAGGAACACAGATCGGTCTCCTCCCCTTGTGAGTCCCCTCCCCTACAGTAAGAATCACTCCCTAGGGAACATATTTAACCCCTTGATCGCCCCCCTAGTGTTAACCCCTTCCCTGTATAGCACTAATCGCTGTATAAATGCGAATGGTCCCAAAAATGTGTCAAAAGTGTCCGATGTGTCCGCCGCAATGTCACGGTCACAATAAAAATCGCTGATCACCGCCATTACTAGTAAAAAAAAAAAAAATGCCATAAAACTATCCCCTATTTTGTAGACGAACTTTTGGACAAACCAATCAATAAACACTTATTGCGATTTTTATTATTTATTTAAATTTTTTACCAAAAATATGTAGAAGAATACGTATCGGACTAAACTGAGGAAAAAATAAAAAATGTAATCAAAAAGTAAAAAATATTGTGTTTTTTTCAAAATTGTCGCTCTTCTTTTGTTTATAGTGCAAAAAATAAAAACCGCAGAGGTGATCAAATACCACCAAAAGGAAGCTCTATTTGTGGGGAAAAAAACATAAAGATTTTGTTTGGGTAAAGTGTTACATGACCGCACAATTGTCGTTCAAAGTGCGACAGTGCTGAAAACGAAAAGTTGGCCTGGGCAGGAAGGGGGTGAAAATGCCCCCCCGTATTGAAGTGGTTAAGAAACACAAAAAAATGAAGATATGCAGCATGTATTGGCACACAGCAGCCAATCAGATTTGACTTTTCTTCTGTTACCATTAATGAGCTCCATTAGGAGAAGTGAGCAGCGATTGGTCGCTTGTTCTTAAGGAACTGACCACTGTAAGAGTCTCTGGGGCCGGGAGGTCGCAGAGGTTGTGCTGCTGCTGATCATGTGATGAAATTCTTCAGCGGTCCACCTGACACGGCGCGCATGCGGCGCCCTCCCTACCTCCCGCCGGCATCGATTCCACGTCAACTGCCTTAATATTGATTAGATGGTTAAAAAAGAAAATTGCTTTTATACAGTTTGAAAGCTGCAGACTCGCAGTTGGGCGACATCGCTATCTAGATTGCGTCTCTCTGAAGGTTACGATTTTTCTTTTTCCTTTTTTCGAATCCGTTTTTCCCGCGACCTATTTTTAAAGTGGAAATTTCAACAAGATTTATTTATTTATTTTTTGTTTGGTTCTAAACGAATAGCCCGTACACACGATCCGAATATCGGATGAAAACGATCGTCCGAGGAAGAATCGTACGATTTTCGGATCGTGTGTACACTATTTTCGAGAGCCGATCACGACAGTTCGTCCGATATTATTCGATCGGACAAGCACGAAAATTTTCCTCGTACGATGTCAGAACGTACGATTTTCGTTTAGTCAGTATAGTTGTTGTCCGAAAATACAATACAAACACATTACAACACTTCCGATTTTTATTTTTTCTGTCGTACGAGAATTTTCGGGACTTTATTAACCTATTTATTTTTACTTGCGACTATTAAGCAAAAAAAGTCGTACGATATTCGGATCATGTGTACGGGGCATAATAACATTTGTAACCATAACGCATTCCCTGTGTAGCGCCCTCCTAGTGTACAGTAGATTGCTGGGAAAATTTCACTTGTGGCTCTTTCGTTAATTAATCGATCAGAGATTGTTTGTTCTGGTCTGTTCAGGGTCTCACAGACTGGGAGTTCGATCGCTTCCCCCTGCATCTGGAACAGTGGCGGCCGCTCCATTAGGGGCGCCGCCCCCCTAATCTATGCGTCTGGCCCCTAATCTGCATGCAGGGCGCCTGACACATGGATTCCAATGTTTGTTTTTTTTAAGCATGTGATTAGAGCCGGAGGCTCTTATTGGCTTTAAAAAAAGGGTGGGCTCGGGGCGCAGAGCACTGCGCCCCGAGCCCACCTTGTTGTGTAACATTAGCAAATTATTATTCGCTAATGTCTTCCTGTTTCTCCTCCCGGTCAATCAGGAAGCAGGTCCCGAGACCCCAGAGTCCGAAGACTCGTTTGGCCAGAAGGAGAAGTGACGGCCGGGACATGGAGACAGAGAGGGGGGAGGGGGAGCTGCAGCCATGATCTGCATGGGGTAAGTGCAGGGCTGACAGGGGGCCTGGGGGGCCAGAGGGCGAGCGAGACGGCGATGGGGGGATGGGGTGTGTGTGGGTATGGGGTGCAGTGGTGGGCTCAGGCGATGGGGGGGATGTCTGTGGTCAGTTCTGTCTGCTGCCCCCTCCCCCCCGACGGATGGAGCACCAGCCGTCACTGCTCTGGAAGAAGCTTCCAGATCTTAGGGTGGAAGATTCAAAGTACCCAGACACAGCGAGCAGCGCATGGCTGGAGTACCTGGTCTGTCTGTCCCTGCTCAGTCCCGCTGCCCGGGTCAGTACTTTTTCAGGTTCCACCTGGCAGCTGAGTTTGTCTATCTGCTCCAGGAGTCCCCGGTTCTCGCACTTCAGGTCGATGATGGACGGGGTGAGGGGCCTCACCAGATGCTGCACGTCCTCCAGCTGCCTCTCCACAATGCGCCTAACTCCTCCATCTTGGCTTGCAGTCCCTGCATGGTCCCCCATAGCGGAAATGATCTCTCCTCCCTCTTGTACACTTCTGCAGACTGCCCACACCGACACTTCCACCACAGGCTCCATGCTGGCAGGTGATAACAGGCGGCAATCTGGGCTTTGGGCTGACTTCAGCTGCAGCAAGCGCCAGTCACCATCTTTCCGCAGTTGTGTGTGGGGGAGGAACGGCGGCTCCAGAGATGACATTCACTGGGGGTGTGGGGAGGTGACAGGCCGTGGCTGCGCCCTAGGCAGCAGTGTGCTCTAGGCGGCTGCCTAGTTCACCTAGTGGTAGCACCGGTCCTGTGAGCTCACTTACCCGAGGATGGAGGCTCAGGCATCAACACCTTTCATCCAGTGGCAGCTGGTGGTCAAAATTTTTGGGTGGGTGGCATACAGACCTGCCCCCCTCACTCACACTAGCACCCCTCCCCGCGGCTTTTTATCGATCCACTCGCACTACACACTCCCCCGGTGCTCAATAGGCCGCGATCCTCTCACACTAACACCACCACCCCCCTCTTGCTCCGTGCGTGCGATCCATGACCTTACCTTACTGCGGAAGAGGTGCGGGGGGGGGGGACGAGGTGGTGATGCTCTGCTGAATCGGGGGAAGGGCTTCTAGGAAAGACTGCTGCTGCCGGGGGCCCTTTCTTCTCCTCCGGGCTAAACAGGAGGCCAGTCCTAAGACCCCTCCTATAACTCCGGCCAATCGGGTCTCATTACCGGCTTCCTAATTGGCCGGGAGGAAAAGCAGAAAGACATTAGCGAATATTAATTGATTAATTAACTATTGTCACACAAGTGGGTGGGCTCGGAGAGCAGTGCTCTGTGCCCTGAGGCCACCGTTTTTTTAAGCCAATTAGAGCACTTGGCTTCAATCACATGCTTAAAAAAAACCCACATTGAAATCCATGCGTCTGGCACCCTGCATGTAGATTTGGGGCAGGACACATGGATTAGGGGGGGGCGGCGCCCCTGCGCCCAAAATGGATGGGCCGGCAACTGCTTTCATCCACAATGGATGCTGAGCTTCAAACTTCCAGCCCACACATCCCTTTCCTGAGGCACAGAACACCGGGGATTGGAGTGTGGGTGGGAAGACCTAGGGGGCAGGAGGAGGAGGAGGAGCAGATCAAGCCCTCCCTTCTCCTCTTCTGTCCGTGCATGGGGGGGCGCCCGTACTTGGCAGGTTGTGGTTACTTGGGCAGCCACAGTCCATTCTTAAAGTGGAGTTCCACCCAAAAGCGGAACTTCCGCTCATCGGATTCCTCCCCCCCTCCGGTGCCACAATTGGCACCTTTCGGGTCGGAGAGGGGACAGAGATACCTGTCAAAGACAGGTATCCTTTCCCACTTCCTGGAGTCCGGCCGTGGCCGTGACGTCACCACGGGGCTCCCCCCCCTCCTTCTTCCCATGGCCACCGGGCTAATAGGAGATAGAAGCGGGGCCTCGCGCATGCGCAGTAGGGTTCCTGGCGTGAAGCTGAAAGGCTACACTACGGGGTTCCCTTACAAGCAATGGAGACGAAAGCACTCGACAGCTGATGGGAAACATCGAGGGACTGCAGGACAGGTAAGTCTCCATTTATTAAAAGCCAGCAGCTGCAGCATGTGTAGCTAATGGCTTTTAATTTTCATTTTTTTCCCGTCACAGGCCGGAACACCCCTTTAATATTGTGTCCGGGTTTCAGGTGGTCTGAAACCCCAGACACATGATTCAAAACTCTGGACTGTCCGGGTGAATCCCGGATGGGTGGCAACCCTACGGCTCTGCCCCAGGTTCTTCCAGCCCAAGATTAGAAAGGACAGACTAGCCCCACCCACTATGTCCCCCCCCCCCTTAAGTTTCGCTTTAAAAAAGTACTAACCTCCGCTTAAAGATTGATTTCTCTAACAACCTCCTCCTCCTCCTCCATCCCTCTGAAATGTTCTACAAACTTTCCAAAACACGCTCATGCATAAAAAAAAAAACAATTTTCATTTGCCTCTATTATTTATATGCAAAATATGTTTTATTTGTAGGTCTGATCAATAGAGAATCAGCCGCCTTTCTTCCCCCCGGCAGCAATCAGCGGTGTTTGGTTCGCCATGTCCAGTCCATGCAGGTGTGTGTGATTGTGGAGGTGTGTAATTGTGCAGATGGGGGATAATTGTCCCTTTTCATAGATCACCATTCAGCCACCTTCCCTTTCTCTGGCGGCGCCGCGACAAACGTTTTCATGGCGTATTTGTCTACCAACGGGGAATCATATTCCTTTCTGTCGACATTTACATCTGTTTGTTTTGTTTTTTTGTCTCAGAAATCAAGGAACTTCCGCCGTAAACCTTCCCAGCCGTAATCCGTCAGTCGTAATCCGCCAGCCAGGTAAAGTTATTAAGTGACATAAAGGGAGCTGTAAAAAAAAAAAAAAAAAAAACTGAGCAAATCTGCAACTCTCTTCAGCTAATGTAAGTCAACCATACAGGATGCGAAGAGCCATTACAAGTCGTAACGCACAGCAGTTTGGTAACAATCGTCTTTCGCAAGGTTATTCCTCTTTATAGAAGGCTGTGTGTCTCTATTATATCCCGCCATATTTCCTGCGCATCAGAATACATTATGTCTGGAGTGGATGTTCCCAGAAAATGTCTTTCTCAGCAGCTAGCAATAAAATATACAGTAATGTTTGAACCACGCAAAGACGTTTAGACGAATTGGAGAATCTAATTTTTTTATCTAATGGGATGAAATACATTCTGCATGGCGGAAAAAAATAAATGCGGGAAAGTGCGGTATAAAATGAAGCTGTTCGGGAGCGCAGAATGCATTGCCATTGATTACTAAAGATCTGCGCAGCCTATAAGATGCTTCCAACTAAAGCTGGATACACACCAGTGAGGGCAGGGCGCAGGGGTGCCCCCCTAATCCATGCGCCCGGCTCCCTAACCTACATGCAGGGGCGCTGTCCCCCCAATTCATGCGCCTGGCCCCCTAATCTACATGCAGGGCTCAGGGGCGCCGCCCCTCTAATCCATGCGCCCGGCCCCTAATCTACATGCAGGGCTCAGGGGCGCCGCCCCCCTTATCCATGCGCCCTGCCCTTTAATCTACAAACAGGGCACAGGGGCGCCACCCCCCCTAATCCATGCGCCTGGCCCCCTAATCTACATGCAGGTCACAGGAGCACTGCCCCCCCTAATCCATGCGCCCGGCCCCCTAATCTACATGCAGGGCTCAGGGGCGCCGCCCCCTTATCCATGCGCCCTGCCCTTTAATCTACAAACGGGGCACAGGGGCGCCGCCCCCCCTAATCCATGCGCCCTGCCCCCTAATCTACATGCATGTCACAGGAGCGCTGACCCCCCTAATCCATGCGCCCGGCCCCCTAAGCTACATGCAGGGCTCAGGGGTGCCGCCCCTCTAATCCATGCGCCCGGCTCCCTAACCTACATGCAGGGGCGCTGTCCCCCCAATTCATGCGCCTGGCCCCCTAATCTACATGCAGGGCTCAGGGGCGCCGCCCCCCTTATCCATGCGCCCTGCCCTTTAATCTACAAACAGGGCACAGGGGCGCCACCCCCCCTAATCCATGCGCCCGGCCCCCTAATCTACATGCAGGGCTCAGGGGCGCCGCCCCCTTATCCATGCGCCCTGCCCTTTAATCTACAAACGGGGCACAGGGGCGCCGCCCCCCCTAATCCATGCGCCCTGCCCCCTAATCTACATGCAGGTCACAGGAGCGCTGACCCCCCTAATCCATGCGCCCGGCCCCCTAAGCTACATGCAGGGCTCAGGGGTGCCGCCCCTCTAATCCATGCGCCCGGCCCCCTAATCTACATGCAGTGCTCAGGGGCGCCGCCCCCTTATCCATGCACCCTGCCCTTTAATCTACAAACAGGGCACAGGGGCGCCGCCCCCCCTAATCCATGCGCCCGGCCCCCTAATAATCTACATGCAGGTCACAGGAGCGCTGCCCCCCCTAATCCATGCGCCTGGCCCCCTAATCTACATGCAGGTCTCAGGTGTGCCGCCCCTCTAATCCATGCGCCCGGCTCCCTAACCTACATGCAGGGGCGCTGTCCCCCCAATTCATGCGCCTGGCCCCCTAATTTACATGCAGGGCTCAGGGGCGCCGCCCCCTTATCCATGCGCCCTGCCCTTTAATCTACATGCAGGGCACAGGGGCGCCGCCCCCCTAATCCATGCGCCCGGCCCCCTAATCTACATGCAGGTCACAGGGGTACCGCCCCCCCTTATCCATGCGCCCGGCCCCCTAATCTACATGTAGGGGGCATGCATTATGGTGTGGGGTTGTTTTTCAAGGGTTGGGCTCGGCTCCTCAGGGGTTGGGTTGGCCCCTTAGTTCCAGTGAAGGAAACTCTTAAGGCGTCAGCATACCAAGACATTTTGGACAATTTCATGCTCCCAACTTTGTGGGAACAGTTTGGGGACGGCCTCTTCCTGTTCCAACATGACTGCGCACCAGTGCACAAAGCAAGGTCCATAAAGACATGGATGAGCGAGTTTGGGGTGGAGGAACTTGACTGGCCTGCACAGAGTCCTGACCTCAAACCAATAGAGTCAGGCCTTCTCATCCAACATCCGTGTCTGACTTCACAAATGCTCTTCTGGAAGAACGGTCAAATAATCCCATAGACACCCTCCTAAACCTTGTAGAGAAGAAGAGTTGAAGCTGTTATAGCTGCAAAGGGTGGGCCAACTCAATATTGAACCCTACTGACTTAAGGCTCGTATGCACAATTGTTGTCGGATTTTCCGCGGACAAATGTTGGGATAGCATGCTTTTAAAATTGTCCGCCAACAAATGTGTGCCGTCGGATTATCAGATCGTGTGTACACAAAACTCCAAAGTACAAACGCGCATGCTCAGAAGCAATGCTCACCATAACACAACATGAGCAGAAGTTGCCCAAAGGGTGGCGCTAAAGAGCTGAAAAACCACTGTGACAGCAGGAAGGTAAAGTCACCTGGTTGCATCCAGGGGGGTAGATATATTTCTCCCAGATTCAGGCTTTATGCCGACTTATACAACTAGGGAGAGAGTTGATGAAGCCCAGCTGAGGCTAGTGGGCTCATGGATGATTCATACCTCTAGGGAGAGTGCTGGGCGTCGTGCAGGCAGGGAGTTGATGAGACCAGCTGAAGCTTGTCAGCTCGTTTAAGGCCTCTATAAAAACTCCCAGCTTCATTAGGTGTTAGCTCATGCCTGGACCCAGACCTGTGTGGACTGTCTAGGGAGAGTGAACCCCTGTGCGGTGAGACAAAGCCTGTGTGGCTATTTGTTTGGACATTTACTAAACCAGGGACTTAGGGACTAGGACAGCACCAGGCTGATCCCAGTTGTTAGTTAGGGAAACCTGTATGTTTAGTCAGAGGTCAAGCTGACCAGGATTTATTTTGTTTATGTTTCTTTTTGCTTTGCTGTGTTTTTGTCACTGTAAATAGAGAAATAAACCGCACCTTTTGATCTTGAAAACCACAACCTCCGTCTGCTGGGCCTGTTTTTGTGTGGGGAGCCCATCCAGGGGATCACACACACCCGCTGCCGAGCTAACCCCCTCACAGTTGGTGGAGAACCAGTGGCAGTTTTTTTTTAAGCCAGCATGGAGGAGATACTGAAACAGCTGGCTCTAGCAAATGCCAATCAACAGCAGACAAATGCAGGTTTGCAAAAGAGCCTTGCAGCTCAACAACAGAGCTTCGCAGCCCAGCAGCAAGCTCATCAACAGAGCCTTGCAGCCCAGCAGCAATCTGAGGCCCGCTTCATAGACCTGTTACAGAAGCAAGAGCAGAGACTACAACAAATGGAAGCAGTAATGCAGCAACGTCCGCAGACCAGTGAGGAAAGCCGTCCCACTAATACTGCGTCCTTTGGGGTGAGTCGTTTATTGACAAAAATGACTGGAGAGGATGATCCAGAGGTATTTTTGACCACATTTGAAAGGACTGCTGAAAGAGAAAAGTGGCCTGAGGAGCAGTGGACTGGACTGGTGGCTCCTCTGTTAACTGGTGAATCGCAGAAAGCTTACTATGACCTAGAGCCTGACCAAGCAAAAGACTATGTGATGCTAAAAGCTGAAATATTGGCAAGGCTGGGTGTCACCCTGGCTGTCCGGGCTCAGCGTGTGCATAACTGGACTTTCCAGCTTGGAAAACCCCCAAAGGTACCCTCTCTCATCCAGTGGGGTTAGTATCTCAATTACCGCATGATGCCATTGTGGGAAGGGATTTTCCGAAGTTCTGGGAACTGTGGGATGATCCTGAGCCCCCCACTGGTGCCCCTATGTACCAGGAAGGTGATAGCCAGAACTCCTCTGAGAGTGGTGAGGACTCTCCAGAATTTCCCTTGTCAGTATTGGCAGGCGAGACTCAAGAAACTGGAGAGGAGCCCACCTCCTCAGACGAAAACCTACCGTCTGTGGAGTTTTCTGATCTTGAGGTTCACAGGGAAAATTTTGCCACAGAACAGTTAAAAGACCCCAGCCTAATAAAGGCACGGGAAAACGTAGTGGAAATAGATGGCGAGTTAGTGAACCCAGATAATACCTGCACTTACCCATACTTCAGCGTAGAGAAGGACCTACTGTATCGGGTGGCAAAAAGGGCAGAAGAAACCGTTGAGCAGCTTGTGGTGCCCAAACCTTACAGGAAGTTGGTGTTGGAGTTGGCCCATGGGCACATTCTTGGAGGTCATCTGGGGACAGAGAAAACCCGAGAGAGGGTATTACAGAGATTCTATTGGCCTGGGGTGATGAAGGACATAGAAAATTATTGTTCCTCCTGCCCTGTGTGTCAGAGGTCGGCCCCGATGCCACATTTCCGTAGCCCGCTGGTCCCTCTACCCATCATTGAGGTCCCGTTTGAGAGGGTCGCAATGGATTTGGTAGGTCCTATAATCAAGTCCGCTAGGGGGCACCAGTACATATTAGTTATAATGGACTATGCCACCCGTTATCCAGAAGCGATCCCTCTCCGAAATACCTCGGCCAAAACCATAGCCAAAGAGCTATCTCTTGTGTTTAGCCGGGTGGGTATTTGTAAAGAACTGCTTACGGACCAAGGTACACCCTTTATGTCCCGGGTTATGAAGGAGCTGTGTAAATTGTTCAAAGTGACGCAATTACGTACATCTGTGTATCACCCCCAAACCGATGGGCTGGTTGAAAGATTCAACAAAACCCTAAAACAAATGTTGAAGAAAGTGGTGGATAGAGATGGAAAGGATTGGGACTGTCTACTTCCTTATCTGATGTTTGCTATTAGGGAGTAGTGATGAGCCGAACACCCCCGGGTTCGGTTCGCACCAGAACCCGCGAACGGACCGAAAGTTCGAACGAACATTAGAACCCTATTAAATACAATGGATGCGAACGTTCGAATTCTAAAGTGCTAATTATAAAAACTATTATGCATGTTATTGTCCTAAAAAGGGTTTGGGAACCCGGGTTCTGCACCAGGGGACATGTATCAATGCAAAAAGAAGTTTTAAAAACGGTCGTTTTCCGGGAGCAGTCATTTTAATGATGCATAAAGTGAAAAAAAAAAAGTCAAATATTCCTTTAAATATCGTACCTGGGGGGTGTCTAAAGTATGCCTGTGAAGTGCCACGTGTTTCCCGTGTTTAGAACTGTCCCTGCACAAAATGACACTTCTAAAGGAAAAAAAAGCCATTTAAAACTGCTTGCGGCTTTAATGTAATGTCTGGTCCCGGTAATATGGATGAAAATCTTTAAGAAAAATGGCATAGCTACCCCATGACCCCCCCCCTACCCCAGCCCATTACCAGCCCCTTTGGGTCTTGTATGGATATTAAGGGGAACCCCGCACATAAAATAAAAAAGGCCCTATATACTCAGAACAGCCGTATACAGGCGGTGCATACAAGACAGGGACTGTAGGTTTGTTCTTATGTAGAATCTGTTTGTAATTTTGAACAGGTACATTGTTGAAGTGTAGCTCCAGACCAAAAATCTATTTTTAAACTTTTTGGAAAACATAGGTAAGGGTTATCACCCCTGTAACATTTGTTTTGCTGTCTGTGCCCCTGTTCAGAACATTTCACCTCACTTTCCGTCCTAATGACAACTGTTTTTGAAATGTGGTGTTTTTCTTGAAACAAGGATTGCTGATAAAGCATCAGTACAGAGGAGACACCTTTCTCCCATATTTATTCTTACAGGAGAGAATTTTCCTTCCTAGTGGTAGATTTCCTCTCACTTCCTGTTGTCTTCTTGCGTTTGCAAGTAGGAGTCGTTTGTAAGTTGGATGTTTGAAAGTAGGGACCTGCCGTATATACTCTGCAGAAATAGGCCCCTTAGTTGTTGGTGTTGGCACAACACTGTAAGCACTCACAGTTACTCTTGGTTGGTGCTGGAACGCCCTGCTGTCAACTATTATATCAGGAATTTTAATTACATATAATTGTTGAACAGTGGTAGTAAAAATTGGGCCTTTGATGGTGGTGCTGGTGCCACAACACTGTAAGCCCTGACAGTTACTCTTGGTGGGTGCAGCAATGGGCCCTGCTGTGAATTATTAGATCAAGAATTGTAATTACATGCCCCTGTTGAACAGGGGCTGAAAAATTGGGCCTTAGGCACTGGTGGCACAACACTGCAACCCTTCACAGATACTGTACTTGGAGCACAGCAATGAGCCCTGTTGCAAAGTATTGCTTCAAAAATTGTAATGACACGCCCCTGTTAAACAGGGGCTGAAAAATTGGGCCTTAGGCACTGGTGGCACAACACTGCAACTCCTCACAGATACTGTACTTGGAGCACAGCAATGAGCCCTGTTGCAAAGTATTGCTTCAAAAATTGTAATTACACGCCCCTGTTAAACAGGGGCTGAAAAATTGGGCGTTAGGCACTGGTGGCGGCACCCATAAACAAAAATGATCTTCCAAGCTATCATCATCAATCGTATCATTGAGGACTCGGAGGAGGAGGATAGCCAGTCAACATAACAGCACAGGCACTCAGCATCAGCATCAGTCTTGAAGGGATGTGACATTTTAAAATCAATTAGTCTGTTATATCAGCATCAGGTGTGTGGTAGCTGGTGGTGATCCAAGACTGGTTCATCTTGATGAAAGTCAGTCGATCAACTGAGTCGGTGGACAGGCGCACCCTGTGATCCGTGACAAATCCTCCAGCAGCACTGAATGTGCGTTCCGAAAGAACGCTGGATGCAGGACAGGCCAGTAGCTCAATTGCATACTGTGCAAGCTCTGGCCAGTGATCCATCCTCAAGACCCAGTAAGCCAGAGGATTTTCGGTGGGGAAGGTGTCCAAGTCTGACCTTGCCCCTAGATATTCCTGCACCATGTTTATCAGACGCTGGCGATGGTTGCTGGAACCGATCATACTTTGGGGCTGCGGACTAAAGAATTGTCTGAACGCATCGGTCAGACGGCCACCTTCCCCACCGCTCCTTCTTTGACTGGCCGAAGCCTCAGCAACTCGTTGTCCAGGACCAGGAGTTTGCAACCTCCCAGTCTCTGTGAACGCGTTGCACAGACCTTTCTGCAAGGCCTCCCGGAGTTGTCTCATCCTCTGCTCCCTCTGCGACGGTAACATAAGGTCCGCAACCTTACCCTTGTACCGTGGATCAAGGAGAGTGGCCAGCCAGTAATGGTCCCTCTCCTTGATCCGAAGAATACGAGGATCCTTCCGCAGACTTTGCAGGATCAGGGAGGCCATGCAGCGTAGGTTTGCTGAGGCATTCGCTCCGGAGTCCTCTGGGTCACTAAGGACGACATGATCCGCAGCCACCTCCTCCCAGCCACGTACAAGTCCACTGGTTTCTTGGGACTGTAAATCATCCCTAAAAGACTGCTGCTGATGATGCTGAGTGCCAGCCTCCACCTCCATGCTGACACAATCCTCCTCCTCCTCCTCCTCCTCCTCCTCCTCCTCTTCCTGTGCGATGGGTGGGACAGAAGGAACACTGTCTGGGTAAAGGGGGCCTTGAGAGGCAAGGAAGTCCTCCTCTTCCTGCCTCTGTTCTGCCTCAAGTGCCCTGTCCATTATTCCACGCAGCGTGTGCTCCAACAGGTGGACAAGAGGTACAGTGTCACTGATGCATGCACTGTCACTGCTCACCATCCTCGTGGCCTCCTCAAATGGTGCCAGGACAGTGCATGCATCCCTGATCATGCCCCACTGGCGTGGAGAAAAAAAACCAAGCTCCCCTGACCCTGTCCTGGTGCCGTAGTCGCACAGGTACTCATTGATGGCCCTCTGCTGCGTGTGCAGCCGCTGCAGCATGGCCAACGTTGAGTTCCACCTGGTGGGCATGTCACATATAAGGCGGTTCTTGGGCAGGTTCAACTCCTTTTGCAGCTCAGCCAGGCGAGCACTGGCATTATAAGATCTGCGGAAATGCACACAGACTTTCCTGGCCTGCCTCAGGACATCCTGTAAGCCCGGGTACCTGCCCAAGAAGCGCTGCACCACCAGGTTAAGGACGTGAGCCACACAGGGCACATGGGTCAGTTGTCCCTGTCGGAGGGCGGAGAGGAGGTTGGTGCCATTGTCGCAAACCACCATTCCTGGCTTAAGCTGGCGTGGCGTCAACCACCTCTCGGCCTGGCCCTGCAGAGCAGACAGGACCTCTGCCCCAGTGTGGCTTCTGTCCCCCAAACACACCAGCGCAAGCACGGCATGGCATCTTTTTGCCTGCGTACTTGCGTAGCCCCGTGAACGGCTACGGAGCACCGCTGGTTCATAGGACAAACCACAGGAAGAGGCCATGGAGGAAGAAGAAGAGGAGGGGGTGGAGGAGAGAGGTGTGTCACAACCAGTAGTAGCATTTTGGAGGCGTGGCGGTGGGACAACCTCCAACACTACTGCACCTTGTCCTGAATCCTTCCCAGCTGCCAAAAGAGTGACCCAATGGGCCGTGAAAGAAAGGTAACGTCCCTGTCCATGCCTGCTGGACCATGAGTCAGCGGTAATATGCACCTTACCGCTGACCGCCCTGTCCAGCGAGGCCAAGACATTGCCTTCCACATGCCGGTAGAGAGCCGGAATAGCCTTCCGTGAGAAAAAGTGGCGTTTGGGAACCTGCCACTGAGGAACCGCACATTGCACAAACTCACGGAAGGGGGCCGAGTCTACCAACTGAAAAGGCAGCAGTTGAAGCGCTAGCAATTTAGCCAAGCTAGCATTCAACCGCTGGGCATGTGGATGGCTGGGAGTGAACTTCTTTCGACGGTCCAGCAGCTGGGGCAGGGAAATTTGCCTGCTAGAATCGGACGTCGGTGTACTGCTAGCAGAGTGGGCGCAAGTACTTGGCTGTGACACACCTAATTCTACACCTTCATTCCTCTCAGTGCATGTTTCAGAGAGGACTGAAGTTATAGTGGGGTTGGAGATCCCAGCTGATGCGGTGCAAGGAGAGGTCCGCTTGGTTCTTTGGTGTGGGTCTTTGAGGTAGGCTTGCCAACGAGCTGCATGGCAGGTCAACATATGTCTGGTCAGGCATGTGGTACCCAAGCGGCTGATGTTTTGGCCACGCGATATACGCTTGAGACATATGTTGCAAACAGCAGCTGTGCGATCTGATGCACTAGCCTCAAAAAAGGCCCACACCAAAGAACTTTTTGAATGACGGGCAGAGGCAGCGCCCTGCACAGGCGGAGCTCTGCGGTGTGATTCCGTCGGTGTACTGCCCTTACGCTGGCCACCAAAGGGCATCCTGCCTCGTTGGAGATGTGCCTCCTCCTCATCCTCCTCCTCCTCCTCTCTCCTATTAGGCACCCACGTGGAGTCATTGACCTCATCATCCCCTCCCTCCTCATCACTGGAGCCAATCTGGCAGTATGCTGCAGCTGCTGGAACATGACTGCCAGATTGGTGTCCTTCTTGAGCATCCCCTCTGTCTGCTCTCACGCTACTGCCTTCCTCTAGCTGGGTTTCATCATCAGACCCTTCGAAACGCTGGGCATCCTCCTGGAGCATGTACCCAACACTGTGCTGAAACAGTTCGGGGGACTCCTCAGGAGGAGGACATGGTGGGTCTAGGGAAGGAGTGACTGATGATTTGTCTGACATTGATACCAGGGAAGACGACGCTTTGGCAGCTGCTTTTCCAGTACCCTGAGCCTGGGTGAGAGAGGATGAGGAGGAGGAGGAGGGCTTGGTCATCCACTCTACCAAGTCTTCGGCATGATGTGGCTCAACATGTCCAGCTGCCGAAAAGAAGGACAAGCGTGTCCCATGGCCATGTGCTGATGACAATGCACCGCGTCCACGACCAGCACTGTTGCCCCCAGACACAGAGCCTGCTTGCCCTCTTTTATTGCCTCCTGACTGTCTGCCTCTCCTTGTTTGCCTTCCAGACATTCTAATAGATGGCCTGCAGGGAGATGGGAAAAAAGCAATAAGGGCTACCTTCAGGTGTCCTTCTCAGTCCCTTGAAACAAGGACTTTCACAGTGAAAGAAACTGACACTGTCCCTACCTAGAGTTTTCTGTCCCTAGAATAAATGTTTTTTTTAATCACAATATAGCACAAGGAAAATTAACTCACTGTCCTTACAGGTCCCTGGAAACAAGGACTTGCAGAGTGAAAGAAACTGACACTGTCCCTACCTAGAGTTTTCTGTCCCTAGAATAAATGTTTTTTTTAATCACAATATAGCACAAGGACAATTAACTCACTGTCCTTACAGGTCCCTGGAAACAAGGACTTGCAGAGTGAAAGAAACTGACACTGTCCCTACCTAGAGTTTTCTGTCCCTAGAATAAATGTTTTTTTTAAGCACAATATAGCACAAGGACAATTAACTCACTGTCCTTACAGGTCCCTGGAAACAAGGACTTGCAGAGTGAAAGAAAAAAAACACTCTCCCTACCTACAGTTTTCTGTCCCTAGAAAAAATGTTTTTTTTAATCACAATATAGCACAAGGAAAATTAACTCACTGTCCTTACAGGTCCCTGGAAACAAGGACTTGCAGAGTGAAAGAAACTGACACTGTCCCTACCTAGAGTTTTCTGTCCCTAGAATAAATGTTTTTTTTAATCACAATATAGCACAAGGACAATTAACTCACTGTCCTTACAGGTCCCTGGAAACAAGGACTTGCAGAGTGAAAGAAACTGACACTGTCCCTACCTAGAGTTTTCTGTCCCTAGAATAAATGTTTTTTTTAAGCACAATATAGCACAAGGACAATTAACTCACTGTCCTTACAGGTCCCTGGAAACAAGGACTTGCAGAGTGAAAGAAAAAAAACACTCTCCCTACCTACAGTTTTCTGTCCCTAGAAAAAATGTTTTTTTTAATCACAATATAGCACAAGGAAAATTAACTCACTGTCCTTACAGGTCCCTGGAAACAAGGACTTGCAGAGTGAAATAAACTGACACTGTCCCTACCTAGAGTTTTCTGTCCCTAGAATAAATGTTTTTTTTAATCACAATATAGCACAAGGACAATTAACTCACTGTCCTTACAGGTCCCTGGAAACAAGGACTTGCAGAGTGAAAGAAACTGACACTGTCCCTACCTAGAGTTTTCTGTCCCTAGAATAAATGTTTTTTTTAAGCACAATATAGCACAAGGACAATTAACTCACTGTCCTTACAGGTCCCTGGAAACAAGGACTTGCAGAGTGAAAGAAACTGACACTGTCCCTACCTAGAGTTTTCTGTCCCTAGAATAAATGTTTTTTTTAATCACAATATAGCACAAGGAAAATTAACTCACTGTCCTTACAGGTCCCTGGAAACAAGGACTTGCAGAGTGAAAGAAACTGACACTGTCCCTACCTAGAGTTTTCTGTCCCTAGAATAAATGTTTTTTTTAATCACAATATAGCACAAGGACAATTAACTCACTGTCCTTACAGGTCCCTGGAAACAAGGACTTGCAGAGTGAAAGAAACTGACACTGTCCCTACCTAGAGTTTTCTGTCCCTAGAATAAATGTTTTTTTTTAAGCACACTATAGCAGAAGCACAAAACACACTGACACTCTCCCTACCTATCCTTCTCTTTCCCTAAACTAAAGGAATCCAGGTTAAGCAAGAAAGAAATAACAGTCACTGTCCCTGCCTATGCTACTCTATCCCTGCTCCGGAACACACTACACTAGGCCGCCGTGCTGGCGGCCTTTTATAGTGTGGGGCGTGTACTAAACACCCTCAGCAATAATTGGCCACAGGCATCCTGCCTGTGGCCAATCATTGCTCTCCTCGCTGCCGGCGCTGTGATTGGCCAAGCATGCGGGGTCACAGTGCATGCTTGGCCAATCACAGCGCCTGGATGACACTGCGATGGCGTAGTGCATTGTGGGCCGTTCGCGTCACTCGAATTTGGCGCGAACGGCCCAAATCGTTCGATCTTCGTCGAACGATCGAACAGCCAATGTTCGAGTCGAACGTATGTTCGACTCGAACACGAAGCTCATCCCTATTAGGGAGGTGCCCCAATCCTCTACGGGATTCTCCCCCTTTGAGTTACTGTATGGGAGACACCCAAGAGGACTGTTGGATATTGCCAAGGAAACTTGGGAAAGTGAGAGTTCTCCCCACAGGAGTGTGATTGAGCATGTCGCCCTGATGCAAGATCGAATTGCACAGGTAATGCCCATCGTGAAGGAACATTTGGCCCAAGCGCAGTTGGCACAGCAGAGAGTGTACAACCGTGGAGCCAAGACCCGTACCTTTTCCCCGGGGGATAGGATATTGGTACTTGTCCCTACGGTTGAAAGTAAATTCCTTGCCAAATGGCAAGGCCCCTACGAGATAATGGAAAAAGTGAGCGAAGTGAATTACAAGGTCAGACAACCAGGAAGGCGAAAGCCCGAACAGATCTATCACGTTAATCTGTTGAAAGCCTGGAGGGATAGAGAGTCCCTAGTCGCAGAAACTTGGTCACCAGCTCAAACTGGTTGCGTGATTCCGGAGGTTGGAATAGCAGCCACCTTGTCACAACCCCAACAACAGGAGGTGAAGGAGTTTGTGCTTCGCAACAAGGAGGTGTTCTCTGAGCTGCCGGGACAAACATCTGGGGTAGAGCATGATATTATTACCCCGCCCGGTGAAAGGGTGAAGTTAAAACCCTATCGGATCCCAGAGGCCCGACGGGAGGCAATACGGGAGGAAGTACAGAAAATGCTGAACTTAGGGGTGATAGAGGAGTCCCAAAGTGATTGGTCTAGTCCCATTGTGTTGGTGCCGAAACCGGATGGGAGCTGGCGATTTTGTAACGATTTTCGTCAGTTGAACAAAGTTACAAAATTTGACACCTACCCCCTGCCACGTATAGATGAGTTGATCGACCGGCTGGGAACAGCCCGATACATGACGACTCTTGACCTCACAAAAGGGTATTGGCAAATTCCCCTGGCCAAGTCGGCCAAAGAGAAAACCGCATTTGTAACCCCAGACGGGGCGTTCCAATATAAGAGAATGCCGTTCGGGTTACAGAATGCGCCGGCCACATTCCAGCAGAAAATGGACCAGATACTGAGGCCCCATCGGAAGTATGCTGCGGCTTACCTGGATGACGTAATTGTCCATAGCACAGATTGGGCCTCACATCTGCCAAAAGTGCAAGCAGTCCTAGACTCTATCCGGGAAGCGAGGTTTACGGCTAACCCCAAGAAGTGTACCATTGGGCAGGAGGAGGCCAAATATCTTGGGTACACCATTGGCAGGGGAGTAATAAAACCCCAACTCAACAAAGTCGAGGCCATCCAGAGTTGGCCACGTCCCAACAGCAAGAAGCAGGTACGAGCCTTTCTGGGAATCGCGGGTTATTATCGGCGCTTCATTCCCCACTTTGCTTCTAAGGCTGTGCCCCTAACCAACCTGACGAAAGGGAAAGGGTCGGTCATGATTAAATGGACCCCCGAGGCTGAGGCAGCATTCCAATTCTTGAAACAAGCCTTATGTAGCCAGCCAGTGTTGTACTCACCCGACTTCTCTAAAGACTTTGTCGTACAAAGTGATGCGTCAGATGTGGGGTTAGGAGCAGTATTGTCCCAGGTCTGGAACGGGGAAGAGCACCCAGTCATTTACCTCAGCAGGAAGTTGAAGTCCCATGAGGTAAATTACGCCACGGTTGAAAAGGAGTGTTTAGCGGTGAAGTGGGCTCTAGATTCCCTTCGGTACTATCTGCTAGGTAGGCACTTTGACATGGTTACGGATCACGCTCCGTTAAAGTGGATGGCTCAAAACAAGGAGACAAATAGAAGAGTAAATAGGTGGTTCCTGGCCCTACAGGAATTCAACTTCACAGTAAAGCATCGCCCTGGCGTTCAAATGGGGAATGTGGATGCTTTGTCTCGAGTACATGAATGCCTGATTGCTGGTGTTCCAACCCCAAGGTTAAAACAAGAGGGGGGGTATGTGACAGCAGGAAGGTAAAGTCACCTGGTTGCATCCAGGGGGGTAGATATATTTCTCCCAGATTCAGGCTTTATGCTGACTTATACAACTAGGGAGGGAGTTGATGAAGCCCAGCTGAGGCTAGTGGGCTCATGGATGATTCATACCTCTAGGGAGAGTGCTGGGCGTCGTGCAGGCAGGGAGTTGATGAGACCAGCTGAAGCTTGTCAGCTCATTTAAGGCCTCTATAAAAACTCCCAGCTTCATTAGGTGTTTGCTCATGCCTGGAACCAGACCTGTGTGGACTGTCTAGGGAGAGTGAACCCCTGTGCGGTGAGACAAAGCCTGTGTGGCTATTTGTTTGGACATTTACTAAACCAGGGACTTAGGGACTAGGACAGCACCAGGCTGATCCCAGTTGTTAGTTAGGAAACCTGCATGTTTAGTCAGAGGTCAAGCTGACCAGGGTTTATTTTGTTTATGTTTCTTTTTGCTTTGCTGTGTTTTTTTGTCACTGTAAATAGAGAAATAAACCGCACCTTTTTGATCTTGAAAACCACAACCTCCGTCTGCTGGGCCTGTTTTTGTGTGGGGAGCCCATCCAGGGGATCACACACACCCGCTGCCGAGCTAACCCCCTCACACCACGTAGTTTCGTGTTTGTTGGCCGGCAATTCTTTGCCGTTTGTATGCAATACAAGTTCCTGGCCAACGCCCTTCGGACCAAAAGTCGTACGCTTTGTCCGATGAAAATCCGATCGTGTGTACGAGGCTTAAGACTGGGATGTCATTAAAGTTCATGCATGTGTAAAGGCAGGCGTCCCAATACTTTTGGTAATATAGTGTGTATATGTATATATGCATTATACATGTGTGTTTGAGCTTCGGGCTGCACACACCTATGAACAATTGTGATTAAATAGGTTGTCCATGCTACCTAATGGCTTACCTAATTCCTGTTTGAAACCCCTAATGGTAAGTAGAACATTTGTGAAGGATTCAGGTTTTCATGCTATCACTCACACTAAATAAGTTAGGGCCAGCCTTCCACCTATGCGTTGTGGTGTGATCGGTAACAGCCCATAGATCCACGCATTGGTAGGCGGTGATTTTTAAGGCAGCATACTGCAGGGAAATGACCTCCGATACATATCTTGATGCACCAACATTAATGGAAACGTCTGTTTGATGACGAAACGCGCATGGGAGGATGCGCAGTGACGTCACCGCGCTGAACTGAGGAGTAAGGGCTCCTGTTATGCCGGCCGGCACATCTATATATCTGCTGTTTTTATCGTTCATGTTGTAAGTATAACTTACTATTTTTAAATAAATGTATCCATACGGAGTTACGCTATGGTCCACCCCCTTCTTTCTTCTATACCTGCGTATGTTGATGTATTTACACGAGTGTGGAGAACCCTGGACCGTGGGCTTCCGTCACATATGAGGGACATCCTTCCCGGATTCAAAGGCCGTGGCTGGGCTATAGCCGACTGCTCTATTGTGCTTGCCTTCTGGTAAGCGGCTTTGTTATTCGGTGGCGGATCTCACACATGTCACTGTGGTGCCGTCCCTTTTCAATATAAGAACTGTGATATACAGACTGTTACCCGGGGCCCCATGTCTGACTCAGACTGAGGGGGCTATCTTTATGTCATATAAGGACTTGCTCAAAAAAAATTAATTGATTGTATTTTTTATGTTTGGCGCAGCTTTCTATTTTCCATTTATGCTTCTTGTGTTTATCTCGCTGCTGCCTAGATTTAGTAATCATTCCCCTTGGTGGCGCAGTTTTTTCTTCCTATAGGATAAGGTGACCAGATTTTTCAAATGAAATCCGGGGACATCGTTTTTTTTTACTAGTAATGGCGGCAATCAGCGACTCTCTGCCCGCCGCTGCCCGCCTCACGGCCTGTCAAGTCTTACTCTCCGGGCCCCGGCTACTACTGGGTGGGGAGCGGAGGAAGATCACTCCGGGTGGGGAGCGGAGGAAGATCACTCCGGGGTGGGGAGCGGAGGAAGATCACTCCGGGGTGGGGAGCGGAGGAAGATCACTCCGGGGTGGGGAGCGGAGGAAGATCACTCCGGGGTGGGGAGTGGAGGAAGATCACTCCGGGGTGGGGAACGGAGGAAGATCACTCCGGGGTGGGGAGCGGAGGAAGATCACTCTGGGGTGGGGAGCGGAGGAAGATCACTCCGGGGTGGGGAGCGGAGGAAGATCACTCCGGGGTGGAGAGCAGAGGAAGATCACTCCGGGGTGGGGAGTGGAGGAAGATCACTCCGGGGTGGGGAGTGGAGGAAGATCACTCCGGGGTGGGGAGCGGAGGAAGATCACTCCGGGGTGGGGAGCGGAGGAAGATCACTCCGGGGTGGGGAGCGGAGGAAGATCACTCTGGGGTGGGGAGCGGAGGAAGATCACTCCGGGGTGGAGAGCAGAGGAAGATCACTCCGGGGTGGAGAGCAGAGGAAGATCACTCCGGGGTGGGGAGTGTGTCCTAAGCATGTCGAGATCCTACGGGGTAAAATTACCGCACCAGCCAAGCAGACACTGGCGGAGGAAGATCACTCCGGGGTGGAGAGCAGAGGAAGATCACTCCGGGGTGGGGAGTGGAGGAAGATCACTCCGGGGTGGGGAGTGGAGGAAGATCACTCCGGGGTGGGGAGCGGAGGAAGATCACTCCGGGGTGGGGAGCGGAGGAAGATCACTCCGGGGTGGGGAGCGGAGGAAGATCACTCTGGGGTGGGGAGCGGAGGAAGATCACTCCGGGGTGGAGAGCAGAGGAAGATCACTCCGGGGTGGAGAGCAGAGGAAGATCACTCCGGGGTGGGGAGTGTGTCCTAAGCATGTCGAGATCCTACGGGGTAAAATTACCGCACCAGCCAAGCAGACACTGGCGGAGGAAGATCACTCCGGGGTGGAGAGCAGAGGAAGATCACTCCGGGGTGGAGAGCAGAGGAAGATCACTCCGGGGTGGGGAGTGTGTCATAAGCGTGTCAAGATCCTACGGGGTAAAATGACCGCACCAGCCAAGCAGACACTGGCTGCAAAAAGCGCCTAGAGGCGATTCAGTTCGCATGTGAGCGCTATACAAGTCACTCATTCATTCATTCATTCACTCATTCATTCAAGATCAATCCGGGGTGGGGAGTGGAGGAAGATCACTCCGGGGTGGGGAGCGGAGGAAGATCACTCCGGGGTGGGGAGCGGAGGAAGATCACTCTGGGGTGGGGAGCGGAGGAAGATCACTCCGGGGTGGGGAGCGGAGGAAGATCACTCCGGGGTGGGGAGCGGAGGAAGATCACTCCGGGGTGGGGAGCGGAGGAAGATCACTCCGGGGTGGGGAGCGGAGGAAGATCACTCCGGGGTGGGGAGCGGAGGAAGATCACTCTGGGGTGGGGAGCGGAGGAAGATCACTCCGGGGTGGGGAGCGGAGGAAGATCACTCCGGGGTGGAGAGCGGAGGAAGATCACTCCGGGGTGGGGAGCGGAGGAAGATCACTCCGGGGTGGGGAGCGGAGGAAGATCACTCCGGGGTGGGGAGCGGAGGAAGATCACTCCGGGGTGGGGAGCGGAGGAAGATCACTCCGGGGTGGGGAGCGGAGGAAGATCACTCCGGGGTGGGGAGCGGAGGAAGATCACTCCGGGGTGGAGAGCGGAGGAAGATCACTCCGGGGTGGAGAGCGGAGGAAGATCACTCCGGGGTGGGGAGTGGAGGAAGATCACTCCGGGGTGGGGAGCGGAGGAAGATCACTCCGGGGTGGGGAGCGGAGGAAGATCACTCCGGGGTGGGGAGCGGAGGAAGACCACTCCGGGGTGGGGAGCGGAGGAAGATCACTCCGGGGTGGGGAGCGGAGGAAGATCACTCCGGGGTGGGGAGCGGAGGAAGATCACTCTGGGGTGGGGAGCGGAGGAAGATCACTCCGGGGTGGAGAGCGGAGGAAGATCACTCCGGGGTGGAGAGCAGAGGAAGATCACTCCGGGGTGGGGAGTGGAGGAAGATCACTCCGGGGTGGGGAGTGGAGGAAGATCACTCCGGGGTGGGGAGCGGAGGAAGATCACTCCGGGGTGGGGAGCGGAGGAAGATCACTCCGGGGTGGGGAGCGGAGGAAGACCACTCCGGGGTGGGGAGCGGAGGAAGATCACTCCGGGGTGGGGAGCGGAGGAAGATCACTCCGGGGTGGGGAGCGGAGGAAGATCACTCCGGGGTGGAGAGCGGAGGAAGATCACTCTGGGGTGGGGAGCGGAGGAAGATCACTCCGGGGTGGGGAGCGGAGGAAGATCACTCCGGGGTGGGGAGCGGAGGAAGATCACTCCGGGGTGGGGAGCGGAGGAAGATCTCTCTGCCAGGGAAGGCAAGGAGATAAGCAGGCAGGCGGCTGGCCGGGACTTGAGCCAAGGCAGAAGAACATGGGAATGGAGCTGAATGGGCACCCGAAACTGAGGAAATATTCCCTCCGCTCCGACCAACACATGATCATCAGAAAGGGGCACAGATAATGGAAAATAATACACCCCCTAAGCTAGTAGGAGTGGCGGAGTGGGGGGTGTAATTCAGAATTTCTTTGTTTATTCTGCACTGACTGTCTTTGAAATTGCCCCAGCCCCTGTTCAAATCCAATCCGGGGACAAAACCGGGGACAGACTTGGTCCGGGGACAGTGTCCTCAATCCGGGGACTGTCCCCTGAAACCGGGGATGTCTGGTCACCCTACTATATGCACCAACATTGCAGCACCTTTATTGGGGACTTACAATACGAGTTCAGGGGACTTCTTTCCTTCCATTGGGGTTGAATTATTTCTCCTCATCACAGGGGTCAGAGGTCACTGACGTCGGAGGCAGACTGAGGTCGGAAGTTATGGACTTCACAAAGATTCCTGTACAATAAAGATTGAGGGAAATCGTAACTTCAGCAGCTCCTTCATTTCCATTATTTGGGGTTCTGACAACTGATGTTTTCCCCGGACACGGGGGACTTTGCATATTACATGGCGGGGGACGGAAAGTCGTATTTTTTTTTTTTTTTTTTAAAGGTACATTTTTATTACGTATTTTTTTTCAAAACAAGACATACATTAGACAACAGACAGACACTCGTGGAGGGAACATCGCCCAATCCAGTACAGTGCAAAAAATGTCTTTTAGAAAGCTGGTAAACAATTGGCATCTATCAGGAAGACGATACGGAAAGTCGGATTTACGAGGAGGTCGTGTTTTTGTTTTTTCCTGGGCATTTAATCTCAGGGAAATCCCAAATTAGCCGGCCTGATCCTAACGAATTAACCAAATCCAAATCTTATTAAAGGCCTTCAGGATTCCGAGAATCCCCCCGGCAAATCCTCGCTTTGGTGGAGTCCCCGGGGATCAGGGAAATTCCATTTGTTACAAACTAATTAAATACTTTGGTAATCCCGGGAGATCTGAATATTTTAGAGACCAATATTGAACATAGATCAGGATTCTGGGTGAAGCGTCACAATATGTTATCAGAGATGAAGGAGCGGCGCGATCCTCAGAACCTGTGAGTGATGTCACCACGCCAGGCTTATCCCCTCGTCTGAGAAGCAATAGAGGACATTTATCAACATGCAGATCATTTCCATCCCTTGCAAGTGCCAAGCAACTTCATAATTCCCCTAATATGTTTCTGTGCTATCACCAGCTCCCTCTAGTGGCCATAACATAGTATTTTCCTGATTGAGCTACTTAAGGAAAATACAGCATTATGGCCACTAGATGGAGATGACGACCATAGTAAATAAACCTATTAGCCACATTACAGAGATCATTCATGATGGACATTTGCAAAGTGGTTTTATTCTTAGACCCAGGAAATAATTTATCTAGTTTGGGCTGGACACCAATCTGGATGGATTTAAATGGTTGCTGGTAGGAATTTGGTGGTTCTGCGGGTGGATGGTGACGCCGGTCCCCCTTTTTTTTGAGGTTTGTGTCGCTACCTTACTGGTGTGACAGGGCAGTCACTTCAGCAGAAACAGTACTTGAATGGGGGGGTGGGGGAGGGGCGCCCGGTGTCCAAAATAAAGCAGCTCTTGATGGGAGAATATAATTGTTTATTGGAAGTATAAGAAAGTACAGAATGAGCCAAGGCGTTTATGGGGAACTGCCTCCCCCTTCAGGGTAAAAGAAGAAGGGGGAGGAAGTTCTTCCGAATTGCGTTGGCTCAATCTGTATGTTTTTATAGTTTCAATATACAATTGTATTCTCCCATCAAGAGTTGCATTATGCTGGACACCGGGGAGGGGGGGAGGGGCTCCTTCCTCCCCATTCAAGAACTAATTTTAGACAGAATTATCAGACCCATCTGCCGCATAATTAAGAAGTGATATGGACACATTATTTGACAATGATCAGCTTATCACAATGGATCTCATCCAAGGGAGCTGCCCCTAGGTCCAGCCTCTTCTGGGTAGTCCCATGAGCCATCCCTGACACATGATCTGCTTGCTCCGCCCTGCGAGTTGCGCCTCTGACAAATTTATCATTTTTATGAGCTGATCCCCTGTGCAGTACACAGGAGTATTATATAGTATTATATATTTTAATAAAGGTTACCATACGGGAAGCACTATGTTGCTTTTTCCCTTCTTTGAAGAGCACTATGTTGCTTTTTCCCTTCTTTGGAGAGCACTGTGTTGCTTTTTCTCTTCTTTGGAGAGCACTCTCCAAAGAAGGGAAAAAGCAACATAGTGCTCTCCAAAAAAGGGAAAAAGCAACACAGTGCTCTCCAAAGAAGGGAAAAAGCAACAATGTTGTCTTTTTCCCTTCTTTGGAGAGCACTATGTTGTCTTTTTCCTCTCTTTAAATATATCGTCAAGGCAGTATCTGTGTATGCAGTGGTGATTCTTATGCAATGTTCAGCAGTAGATACAGCCGTTTCTCAACTATTTAAAGGGAGCCTGCGATATTAGGCCTTTTATAACTTAAAATGATATTAAAGATTCAGCTTTTAAATTTTTTTTTTTTAAATAACAATCATTTTATACTTGCGTGCTCTATGTAATGGTTTTGCACAGAGCAGCCTTGAAAATCCCCTATGACCAGTGCCCCCAATAGCAAGCTGCTAATAAAAAGGTTTTATTATTATTATTAATAATATTATTGTAATAAATTTGTATTTGTTATGTTCACTAACAGCCCAATTTGAAAGGAAAATTACAATACCTATAATTTAATAGTTATTATTTCAGATTTTCGGGTTTTCGAATCTACGAATATTCGGAAAAAATTAGTTTTCGGGTTTTCGTTAATTCGGATGTTTCCGAAATAACGAATTTGTCGAAATTCTGAAAAAAATTAACGATTTTGTAACGAAACGAATTGCACGTCTGCACCAAACGCAGTGCACTGGCGGTCACCACATCACATGGTACCGCAGTAAGTTTGCGCAAATTTGTGAATTTAAATGACTTTGCAAGAGAACCTGAGAAATGCAACACACACACTCATTGTTTATCTTTTACTATTTACTAGGGCTGCAACTAACGATTATTTTCATAATCGATTAGTTGGCTGATTATTGTTTCGATTAATCGGTTAATAACCGTAAAAAAAAAAAAAAAGGTAATTTTGATGCATTTTTAATTTATTTTTATTTTTTTTTGGCCAATTTGTTGTTGGGCAGACTAAAAAACACAAATTGCTGCAAAAACACATTATTACATGCTTTTCTGCAGCTTCTCCATTGAAGTACATTGAACCAAAAAAAAAAAAATAGCACCGTTTTGCGTTAAAAAAAGTCCTTGCCCTTTCCAAATACGCAGCAGCTGAAAAAATCTTGGATGTGAACGTGTCCCATAGGAAACCGTGTAAATTACCTGTACAGTAGTGTGTTTCTGCAAAAAGCACCAAAAAACAACTAGGTGTGACTCAGGCCTGAGATGTTTAGTAACATAATGGTGTTAAAAAAAAAAATAGCACAAAAAGAGCAAATAATCGCTGTAAGGAGTTCATTTTTTTTTTTTAAATAAATCTTTTTATTTAATTTCTTAAACAAACAAAACATAACATAACAACACATCATACACATTAAATCTAAAATATATTAGTAAAATAACACGATCATCACCTTGCATAGCAAAAACAAGAAATAAAGATAAATTATGATTATCACTATTATTTCCAATCATATTCTAAACACGAATATCCCATATGGGGAACATCCCTTCTATAAATTGTTACCTCCCTCTATGTTAGATGCCGTATATTAGACTTGCACGACGGAATAATGTGTTTAGTTTCGGTTCGTTTCTTTCCGGTCCTGTTGATTGGTAATCGTTCGTAATTTTGCTAGACGGGATTTTTCGTGTTCGGACTAATTCGTATTTTCGCAAGCGACATTTTTTCGTTGAATCGGAATGATTGGTATTAATGTAAAGCCTTATTTTTAGTTGATTTATAATTCGTACTTTCGGTAGAGTACATTGTTTTTCGTTTGATTCCGGACACACCTCCTACTTTCCTAACTTTATTTTGGTTCGTTGATTCGTAATTTTCCGTGTCTCTCTCACAACGGCGCTGCCTATTATGCCTAATGTGCTTCGAATGGATTTGTACTTTTCTAAATACATTGCGGTTATTTGTAACGATTTGAAATCTCGTATTTTACTTTAGTTTTTTACATGCGGCTATAGCCTCCGCCCCCCTGTACACCATTTTGAGAGGAAGTTCAGCGCTGTGAGGGAGAAGCAGAGAGCAGAGTGAGTGTTATTGTGCTTCGTATGGATTCGTACATTCCTAACTTTTTTCATAACAAATTATGCCGAAGACATTCGTGCATTCGCTATTTGCGATATAATTTATTTCGGATTCGGTTTTATTCGTAATTGCTTTGTTCGGAAATTTGAATGCTTCCGAATGTCCGAAAGTTGCTAAATTCGGACGAATTTTGATTTGTTACAAAATGAATTGCACAAGCTTAGTGTATATGGTTTATCCAGCCACTTTGCCCAAACCTCATCATACTTACTAGGGCGACCCCTATTCCTATAAGTATCTCTATACAATGGAAGATTATTATTAATCAATTGTTTCCAGTATATCAGCGAAGGAGGATGATGTTTTTTCCAATATAATGCAATAGATTTTCTTGCGTAGAATAATGTTGTATTAATAAATATTCGTTCGGTCTCTATAGGGGTAACATCCTCTACTAAGCCCAGCAAACAGACTGACATTGAAAACGGTAAAGGAGCAGAGGTGATAGAGTTTAATAGATCCACTACCTCCGTCCAAAATGTAACTATATATGGACAGGTCCAGAAGATGTGTGTGAAATCCCCTCGAGCACTTAGAGGAACAAGCAGGGTTTATCTTTTGAAGTCTATATGGCGTGATATATGCTCTGTGTATGAGTTTAAATTGGATAACACGATCCCTCAAGGAGACCAGAGATCTCAAAGGGAAATCCCACACACAGCTCCAGTCCTCCATACTCCGATCTGGTATATCTCGAATCCACCTAGAAGACTCTCTAATGGCAGGATAGAAGTTACATTAAGATGAGAATAGAGAGTCTCGAGGTAGGCTTATCCAGACACTCAGACCTAAGTACTAACTCCAAAGTAGATTGTATTATCGTTAAGCTATCCTGTGGAAACTGTGCATGAAAAGTATGTGAAAGCTGGTAGTATCTAAATAGATAAGAGCTAGGAAGAGTAAACATTGAGGTTAGTGCAACGCTGTATCCTGGCCTAGGCCAACAAGGCCCAGGCCTAGGGCAGCACTTTGCAGGGGGGCAGCACGGAAATAGTCCACACAAGCTTGCACTACACTGTTAGTGTAACGCAAGCTGCTTCTAATTTTGTCTGTCCTATCATCCTGGACTACTGACACACTGTGCTATACTATATGTTTTCTGCTGCACCATTGGCATGGTTATATCTTCTTAGTCCTCTCCATAAAATGATCAGAAATTTGTGCTTAAAGTAGAACTATAGACAACACTTTTTTTAAAAATTTTAGATAGATAGAGTAAGGGAGGGTTAGAGCCTCTGTCAGTTTATTTTTTACCATCCCTGTCCCATTGCAGAGATTTCCCTTCACTTCTTGCCTCATAGCCAAACAGTAGGGGAAATGCAAATTAAGGGAATCCAATGCCCCCCGGGCCCTAAGAACTAGTGTCCCCACTAGAAAATTTCGGGGTGGGACTTAAACAGAAAGGGGTGTGACCTTGTCAGAAAGGGGTGGGTCATATTTAAATTAGGGGGTGCACGAGTTTAGTCAGGCCTAGGGCAGCACAAAACCTAAATACACCGCTGGGTTAGTGTAGAGAAGGTAGATAGCCTCTGATCAGTAACCACTTGAGCAAGTAATTTAATATTGTATTTGGTCCATGCTATAGGGTCTGGTGTTTTAAAGAATTGAGAGAGGGTAGGGTTTAGCCATAGAGGGGCATTTGGAGAGATCGCTCCCTTTGGATAACCCTCACATCTGAGGCCGGCCTCCCCAAGCTCGAATAGTATTAAGCATAGGAATAGTCACCTGATGAAGTGCCCTACGGCCCCTAAATAACAGTACCCTGAGAGCTTCTACAGAACCTACTACTGCTGCTTCCAGCCGGGTACAAGGGTTGTATAAATCTGGATTTAACCACCATGCGGCCGTAACCAACTGAGTGGCTAAAAAATATTTGTATAAGTCTGGAAAAGCTAATCCTCCCTCTTCACAAGGGCGCATCAAGGTACTTAATTTATACCTAGGGTTTTTTTTCCCCCATAGAAAAGATGAAAACGGGGTTCATTTTTTACTGTGGGACAGTGAAAGTAATATTTACAGTAGCGATTTGCTCTTTTTGTACTGTAAAGGGCTCATTTGAGTTTTTTTTAACCCCATTATCTTACTGGCCGATTAATCGATTATGAAAATAGTAATCGATTAATTTCATAATCGATTAGTTGTTTCGGCCCTACTATTTACGGTATTTAAAAAAATTGTTACAAAGTTACAAGTTCCTCCGAACTAATGATGACTAAGGGAATCCATGAATTGTGATTTGTTTTTTTGCCTATTTTATTTCCATTCTCAAATGACATCATCTCCTCTAATATTAGACCGGAGCTCCTCTTTAATATTGGCGCCGGGGGGGGGGGAGGGGGTACATTGCACCCCGATGACACCGTGTTTGCTTTTTGGTAACTGAATAAAGCCGGACTGTTATTTGATACACAGAAGATCTTGCGGCACGTTGTTCAAACATTGGAGTTCATTACACGCCGCCGGTCAATACTCCACAAACATTCCCAGCTGTCCGTGGAACGATGACACTCTGATCCGCAGCAGAGCCGGGAACCGAGCCGTCCTGGCCTTGCCCTAGTCACCAAAGTGTTAATTAAAAGTGAAAAACACCCAAAAAGCGACATGAGCTGCGTTTGTCACGTGTAGGGAAGCCTATTAGCCACTTACAGACCATTAGATTTTCCCCCTCAATGACCGGGGCATTTTTTTTTGTGATTCGGCACTGCGTCGCTTAAACTGACAATTGCGCGGTCGTGCGATGTTGTACCCAAACAAAATTTATGTCATTTTTTTCCCCACAAATAGAGATTTCTTTTGGTGGTATTTGATCACCTCTGCGGTTTTTATTCTTTGCGCTAAAAAACAAAAAAAAGAGCGACAATTTTGAAAATTTTTTTTTTACCTTTTGCTATAATAAATACCAAAAAACTAATAAAAAAAAATGTCTTCATTAGTTTAGGGCAATATGTATTCTTATACATACTTTTGGTAAATCGTAATAAGAGTATATTGATTGGTTTGCTCAAAAGTTATCGCATCTACAGAATAGGGGATAGATTTATGGCATTTGTATTTTTTTTTTTTTACTAGTAATGGCGGTGATCTGCAATTTTTAGCGGGACTGCGACATTGCGGCGGACAGATTGGACACTTTTGACACATTTTTGGGACCATTGACATTTATACAGCGATCAGAGCTATAAAAATGCACTGATTACTGTATAAATATCACTGGCAGGGAAGGGGTTAACACTAGGGGGCAATCAAAGGGTTAAATGTGTTCCCTGAGAGGTGTTTCTAACAATGGGGGAGGGGACTGACTGGAGGAGGAGAGAGATCGCTGTTCCTAATCACTCTCCTCCCCTGTCAGAACGGAGATCTGTCTGTTTACATTGACAGTGTCTCTGTTCTGGCTCTCTTTCCCGCTATCGCGGTTGGCTGGCAGACATCGCTGCCGCCAGCCACGCGCATCGGGTCCCTCTCTGGTGGCGCGCGTGCCTGCTATGGTTCTTAAGGGAGCCGACGTACAGCTACCACAATTCGTGGGAACGAGCCGACCTGCCGTCGTAAAATTACGTTGGCTGGTCAGCAAGTGGTTAAAATGAATGTGCGTAGTACAGAAAATGTGGAGAGAAAAAAAGTGAGCAAAAATGTGCATGAACTGAGCTTAATAGAAAGTGAGTGAGAAATCCGCGTCTCACTCTTAGTACCAGGGGCAGGGCAAGGGGTGGGCAGAAGGGACAGCTGCCCTGGGCGCAATGGTTTACTGCTGGGATGGGGGCACCTTCCTTCTGTTACAAGGCTGACAGATGTAGTGGCAGTGACTAGTGGCAGTGACTTCACTACTCCTGTCAGCCCAGCGCGGAGAGTGGCAAAGGGAGGAGGAGAGAGCCAGGAGGCGGTGTGGGTTGTGTTCTCTCTTCCCCACCCAATACAGTCCTACTGCACCTGGTGGGACTCCGCCCCCACAAATTGTCCGCTTGTCCCTGTCATCAAAATGTAAAAAAAAATGCAAAACACCCAAAAAGGAACACTCGCCATTGGTCCCTTGTATGTCTTCCCACATCAATAATGTAGGAAAATAAAACTAGAACCGCGCTACTGAAAATATAAATGAACAAATATGTGTCAGACCATAACATTGTGTAAGTGATTATATCAACAATAAATGATAATAATGTATCAAATCATAATAATATCATCCATGAATGATAAATAATGTATCAAATAAATAATAATATTAACAAAAAATTATAATAATCTAAACAATAAATAATAGTGATGTATCAATTGATAATAATATAAACATTGAATAATAATAATGTATCACATTATATGACAATTATTACATAAAAGGTAAACAATGTGAAACAAAAAATCATCACAATGAAAACATAATGTGAATACGTCAAAGAAAATCAAAATTAGGTGAACAAATCACAGCGATCCGAAGTTCATATCCTCTGGTGATGTCACAGTCTCTATATAACGCTTCCTAGGTGTAGTAGACTTGTGACACCAGAACTCCAGTGCTGCACCACAAACATCCATCAGACAAAGTGCTCCTCCTCTGTGCAACTGTTACCCTCAACTTGGACCATCGCTTGAGACAAAGATGGCGGCTACCGGGGGGGCCTAGACGTAAGAGCTTTTTAGTGATCTAGCTTGCAGTTCAGTCCCTTAAAGGGGAATACACCTTTTTGCTGACATGGTAAAGGAGTGAAGTGTGGAAGACATCCTGATTCCTCCTATTACCCTGGAAGGAAGGAGGCGGGTGCATTGGATCTATAAGGCCCCTTTCACACTGGGGCAGGAGGTGCGCTGTGGGTATAGCGGCGCTATTTTTTTTTTTACCTTTGTTTTTACCGCGGTATGCGGCCGCTAGCGGGGTGAATTTAACACCCGCTAGCGGCCGAAAAAGGGTTAATACCGCCTGCAATGCAGAGGTGCATTGCGGGCGGTTATGCCGCGGTCTCCCATTGCTTTCAATGGGCAGCAGCGGTAAAGAAGCGGTGAACACACCGCTCCTTCACCGCTGTAAAGATGCGGCTAGCAGGACTTTTGGAGCGGTCCGCTTCAGTGTGAAAGCCTTCGGGCTTTCACACTGAAGACTGCAGGGCACGATTTTTTTCAGGCGGTATAGCAGTGCTATTATTAGCGCTAAACCGCCTGAAAAACGTGTCAGTGTGAAAGGGGCCTAATACTTTACAGGTCCATGGGACAAGTTGAGGGTAAAGCCCTGTACACACGATCGGTTTTACCGATGAAAACAGTCCGATAGACTTTTCTCATCGGACAAACCGATCGTGTATGGGCCCCATCGGTCTTTTTTCCATCAGTGATTAAAAATAGAAATCCGATGGAAAAAAAAAAAACGATAGCAAATTCTGATCGTCTGTGTGGAACTCCATCGGAGAAAAAACCCACGCATGCTCAGAATCAAGTCGACGCATGCTCAGAAGCATTGAACTTCATTTTTCTCGGCTTGTCGGAGTGTTTGCACAGCATTTGGGACGGTCAGATTTTTGACTGATAGTGTGTAGGCAAGACTGATGGAAGTCAGCTTCATCGGATTTCCAATGGAAAAAACGTGGATTGTGTGTACAAGGCTTAACAGTTGCACGGAGGTGGAGCACTTTGTCTGATGGATGTTTGCTGTGCAGCACTGGAGTTGTGGCGTCACAAGTCTACTACACCTAGGAAGATTTATATAGAGACAGATTTGTGACATCACAAGAAGATATGAACTTTGGGTTGCTGTGATTTGTTCACCTAATTTAGATTTTCTTTCACGTAATCTATAGTTTTATTGTGATGATTTGTTTCACTTTGTTCACCTTTTTTTTGTAATTATTCATTGTCAATATTATTTGATATATTATTACCATTCATTGTTTATATTTTTATCATGTTTTAATATACCATATTATCATTTAATGCTCATATTTTTATCATTTTATACATTATTATCTTCCATTGTTTATATTATTATCATTTGATACATTATTTATCATAAATTGTTTATATTATTATCATTTGATAAATTTTTATTATTCATTCTTTATATTCTTATCATTTGATACATTATCTTTCATAGTTTATACAGTATTAGTAAAACTTGATACATTATTATAATTCATTCTTTATATTATTATCCTTTACACAATATTCTGGTCTGACACACATTTGTTGACTTATATTTTCAGTAGTGCGGCACTATTTTTTACTTTTATTCTCTATAAAGAGTTGTAGCATTTGATGGCCTTATATACATTTATAAACAGGGAAATACAAGTAACAATGTAACTACGGCTGTCATGGGTTTCCTTCCTAGCACCTTGGCTCATACCCCCCTGGGCGCTGTACTATTTCTCTCTCATATTCGCACTTCCAGGAAAACGTTTGCCTTTTTCTGGTAGTAAGGCCTTTTTTCACACTGCTATGTAGCAAAATTGCGGTAAAAACGCACGTTCTTTTTTTTTTTTTTGCTGCATTTTTGTCTAGTTTTAGATGTGTTTCCGGTGCATTTTTTTGGGTTGCATGCATCTACAAAAAATAGGCATGTGACTAAAAAATGCTAAAAACGCACAAAACGTTATGCATTTTTTATGCGTTTTTGCCACGTTTTCTATTCATTTCAGTGGGGAGCTGCGTTTTTGGTATGGTATTAAAAAAACGCACCAAAGATGCTGAATGCAGGAGTCTTCAAAACGCACGGCACCCTCCGCAACGCAGTGGTGTGAAGAGTCCCATAGGATTTAAGGGGAAACGTTTTGCTTGCAAGGTAAAAACGCACCATTCTGAAAAGGCGCTAAAGTGACCATCAGCAAATAACAGTCGTAGTGTGAGGGATTTGTAGAGGGGTGACACCCAGCACTCCGCAGTCCCGCACCGCGTCCGTCGGTTCAGACTTTCCATTTTAGGAGGACGTAGGGCGGTGCGGCGTATTCTCCCCCAAGCCGGCTTCTTCCCCCGCCAGTCAGCAGGAATTGTTTTTTTCTCTGCTTGTTGTTTTTATTTTTAAGCTTACTTGGTTCTTCTTTTTAATTTTATTCCCCCCGGTGCGATGTTTACATCGGTCCTCTGGAGATTGGAGGATAATTGGCTTAGTCGGAGCGTGGCACCTGCCCGGCGCTGCTCTATCAGCAGTTCAGTCTCCGCACATTGCGGCAGATCTCCGCTCTTCCCTCTCACACATATGGAGGTTTTTTTTTTCTTTTTTTCCCTTAAACCGTCCGTTGTGAAATAAGCAGATTATGTATTGTATATCCATGCGGTATACATACACCGGGGCTATTGCCAGGGCCACCTCTGATAGATAAACACCAAAAGGCCTGTGACATCCCCGTCCTCCCAGCAATGGAATTGTCCATTTAATTACTAGCAGGAGGGAAATACCCCAGCGCACCGAGCCAGGAAATGTCAAACATGATTGATCAGTCTCCAGCTCCCGATAAACAATTCTCAGTATACTCAATAAAGGACTCGCTGAGGCAGATAACAGGCGGGTTTTTTAATGGAGCGATCCCCAGCGAGGGGCGGCCTGACATTTATTCAAATCAGAGGGAGGAAAATGAGCCGAATGGTAAAAAAAAAAGCCAAAATCCTTTTCTGTTTGTGGACACCAGAGATTACACCGGGGGGCATCGGAGATTACACCGGGGGGCATCGGAGATTACACCACCGGGGGGCATCGGAGATTACACCGGGGGGACATTGGAGATTACACCACCGGGGGGCATCGGAGATTACACCGGGGGGGACATTGGAGATTACACCGGGGGGGACATTGGAGATTACACCACGGGGGAAATCGGAGATTACACCAGGGGGCATCGGAGATTACACCACGGGGGGCATCGGAGATTACACCACGGGGGGCATCGGAGATTACACCGGGGGGCATCGGAGATTACACCACGGGGGCATCGGAGATTACACCACCGGGGGGCATTGGAGATTACACCGGGGGGACACCGGAGATTACACCGGGGGGGACATTGGAGATTACACCGGGGGGGGACATTGGAGATTACACCGGGGGGGGGACATTGGAGATTACACCAGGGGGCATCGGAGATTACACCACGGGGGGCATCGGAGATTACACCACGGGGGGCATCGGAGATTACACCACGGGGGGCATCGGAGATTACACCGAGGGGCATCGGAGATTACACCGGGGGGCATCGGAGATTACACCGGGGGGCATCAGAGATTACAATAGGGGGGACCGGAGATTACAATAGGGGGGACATCAGAGATTACACCGGGGGGGGACCGGAGATTACACCGGGGGGACACTGGAGATTACACCGGGGGGGACATTGGAGATTACACCGGGAGGGGGGGACATTGGAGATTACACTGGGGGGACATTGAACATTACACCGGGGGGACATTGGACATTACACCGGGGGGGACATTGGACATTACACCGGGGGGGGACATTGGAGATTACACCGGGGGGACATTGGAGATTACACTGGGGGGGACATTGGAGATTACACCGGGTGACATTGGAGATTACACCAGGGGGGGGGGCATTGGAGATTACACCGGGGGGGACATTGGAGATTACATGGGGGGGGACATTGGAGATTACACCGGGGGGGGGACATTGGAGATTACACCGGGGGGGGACATTGGACATTACACCGGGGGGGACATTGGACATTACACCGGGGGGGACATTGGAGATTAGATCAGGGGGGACATTGGAGATTACACCGGGGGGACATTGGAGATTACACCGGGGGGGACATTGGAGATTAGATCAGGGGGGACATTGGAGATTACACCGGGGGGACATTGGAGATTACACTGGGGGGACATTACACCGGGGGGACATTGGACATTACACCGGGGGGGGATATTGGAGATTACACTGGGGGGGGGACACTGGAGATTACACCGGGGGGGACATTGGAGATTACACTGGGGGGACATTACACCGGGGGGACATTGGACATTACACCGGGGGGGATATTGGAGATGACACTGGAGATTACACCGGGGGGGACATTGGAGATTACATCGGGGGGAAACTGGAGATTACACCGGGGGGACATTGGAGATTACACTGGGGGGACATTACACCGGGGGGACATTGGACATTACACCGGGGGGGGATATTGGAGATTACACTGGGGGGGACACTGGAGATTACATTGGGGGGGACATTGGAGATTACATTGGGGGGGACACTGGAGATTACACCAGGGGGGACACTGGAGATTACACTGGGGGGACATTACACCGGGGGGACATTGGACATTACACCGGGGGGGGACACTGGAGATTACACCGGGGGGGACATTGGAGATTACATTGGGGGGGACATTGGAGATTACACCGGGGGGACATTACACCGGGGGGACATTGGACATTACACCGGGGGGGATATTGGAGATTACACTGGGGGGGACACTGGAGATTACACCGGGGGGGACATTGGAGATTACATTGGGGGGGACACTGGAGATTACACCAGGGGGGACACTGGAGATTACACCGGGGGGGGACACTGGAGATTACACCGGGGGGGACACTGGAGATTACACCGGGGGGGGACATTGGAGATTACACCAGGGGGAGACATTGGAGATTACACCGGGGGGGGGACATTGGAGATTACACCGGGGGGGACATTGGAGATTACACCGGGGGGGACACCGGATTTACACCGGGGGGACATTGGAGGACAACATGGGTCAAGATAGGTAATCGGAGATAACGGATCAACTGATTTGAATAAAAAACTCAGCAGGGACTGAGCTGTAAAGTTGAAGAAGAAGAGATGAAGGTGTTATAGCTGCAAAGGGCGGGGCCAACTCAATATTGAACCCTACAGACTAAGACTGGGATGTCCTTAAAGTTCATCTGTGTGTAAAGGCAGGCGTCCCAATACTTTTGACAATATAGTTTATATATCTATCCCATAGTTTGTAGACGTCTAACTTTCACATAAACCAATCTATATACATTTATTAGGGTTGTTTTTTTTTATTACCCAAGACATGTAGCGGAATACATACAGGCCAAGATGTATGAAGAAATACGATTTTACCGGATATGTTTTAGAAAAGAAAGTAGAAAATATTGAGTTTGTTTTTTCTTCAAAATTTTCAGTCTTTATTTTTATTTTTTATCAATAATGATATTATTTATTATATAAAAATTATATATATATATATATATATATATATATATACATACATACATACAGTATATAATTATTATTATTTATTACTATATTATTAAAAAAAAAAAAACAGTGGTGATCAAATACCCCCAAAAGAAAGTTCTATTTGTGTGAAGAAATGATATGAATGTCATCTGGGCACCGAGTTACATGACTGAGCAGTTGTAAGTTAAAGTAGCGTAGTGCTGAATAGAAAAAAATGGCCTGGCCATGAAGGGGGGGGGGTAAAACCTTCCGGAGCGCCCAAGGGGTTAAATTCAGAATTGTATAACAACAGCACTCGGATCTTTTCCATAAGAACAGCCAATCGCCTCCTCGTTTCATCCCTTTGGGTGATCTCTCAGGTCCGGTGTCCTGCCAAGAATTGCCCCCCAGCGGATTCTGCCCCCCCTGTACTGCGCAGGCGCGGCGCTGCCTCTGAAAATAGCCGAACATGTAGAGCTGAGAGTCGTCTCTAGATGGCGCCTGCGCACACCAAATTGTGCTACACTTCTGACATCCAGGCTCTTTCTTTACCCTCCCCCGTGGACATGGAGGATGTTAAAAATAAGAGCCAGGAGGCCGAGCGAGCAAAGCGAGGACGTGAGGCCGACTGGCGCCTTACAGCGAGGTCCACGCAGGCGCCGTCTAGAGCCGACTCTCAGCGCTACATGTTCAGCTATTTTCGGAAACTCATTCATGTTCGTACTGCGCAAGCGCCGCGCCTGCGCAGTACAGGGGGGGGGCAGAATCCGCCGGGGGGACGTTTCTCAGCAGAACACCGGCCGTGAAGCGGAACCCCTCCCCCCCCCCGGCGGCTCCGTCCTCTAATAACAGTTAAAGTTGTTATTTTAGAAGAGATACGCGTTTTACTTCCCCTAAACGAGGCTGGAGCCATTAATCACCCCATTAACACGATAATTAACTACTGAAACATAATTAACTAATTGCTCTGAATAAATCAGACACCCAAACAGAAGACTGCGAGGAAAAAAAAAACACGACACAGGCGGCGAATGGCGGAGGAGAAGAACGCGTTTCACTGAACTTAACGGCGATACAATTCAATTCTATTGGAATTAATAATGGCGGATGGTTTGGGAGAAGTTGGCGGGTTCGGGAGGAGAGGACCGGGAATGCGTCTCGCGTGTTTAATCTGCTGGCTGAGATGTTTGATGGAACGATACGGCTCGGCGCTCCGGAGGCTTTCATAATACTGAAGTAAAAAGAAGGGGGGGGGGGAGGGGAACGCTTAAAGCAGATTGAACAATCCTCACCATGTTAAGTAATTAACGCGAGAAGATCAAAGTAATCAGCCGCAGATTGTTAACCGGTGTTTCCGAAGCCGGAGAACAAAACGTGACGCAAAAATACCAATTATATTCCTAATGAATCTGTCACCGGAAATGTCTAATATATACCGTGTGATTATATAATATACCGTGCGATTATATACTGTATAATATTCCATGCGATTATATAATATTCTGTGCGATTATATACTGTATAATATTCCGTGTGATTATATAATATACAATGAGATTATATAATATACAATGAGATTATATACTGTATAATATTCCGTGTGATTATATAATATACAATGAGATTATATACTGTATAATATTCCATGCGATTATATAATATACAATGAGATTATATAATATACAATGAGATTATATACTGTATAATATACCGTGAGATTATATACTGTATAATATTCCGTGTGATTATATAATATACCGTGCGATTATATAATATACAATGAGATTATATACTGTATAATATACCGTGAGATTATATAATATACAATGAGATTATATAATATACAATGAGATTATATACTGTATAATATTCCGTGTGATTATATAATATACCGTGCGATTATATAATATACAATGAGATTATATACTGTATAATATACCGTGAGATTATATAATATACAATGAGATTATATAATATACAATGAGATTATATACTGTATAATATACCGTGAGATTACTTGTGGATTTCTCAGCAGCAATCGGCTTCCTTGGACTCACTGACCTTCAGTAATCAGAGCTGATTGAACAAAACGCGTAGGGCGAATCCATTCCATACTTCTGTATGCCAAACCCCAACACAATCTGGTGTCAGGGGGTCCTCAACTTCTTTATAATCAGAGGGCCAGTCAGCTGTCAGTCGGGTTGTTGTTGTTTTTTTTTTTTTTTTGCTCTGTGGGAGTAAAATGTGACCAAGCAACAGGAATAAGAGTACAAAACAAGTTCTGTCATTGGTGGTCCAGTATTAGTGGCAGGAATAGTGCCCCATCATTGGTATCAGTGGGGAGAATAGTGCCCCATCATTGGTGTCAGTGGCAGGAATAGTGCCCCATCATTGGTGTCAGTGGGAGGAATAGTGCCCCATCATTGGTATCAGTGGGAGGAATAGTGCCCCATCATTGGTATCAGTGGGGAGAATAGTGCCCCATCATTGGTGTCAGTGGGGGGAATAGTGCCCCATCATTGGTATCAGTGGGGAGAATAGTGCCCCATCATTGGTGTCAGTGGGGGGGAATAGTGCCCCATCATTGGTGTCAGTGGGGGGAATAGTGCCCCATCATTGGTGTCAGTGGGGGGAATAGTGCCCCATCATTGGTATCAGTGGGGAGAATAGTGCCCCATCATTGGTGTCAGTGGGAGGAATAGTGCCCCATCATTGGTATCAGTGGGGAGAATAGTGCCCCATCATTGGTGTCAGTGGGGGGAATAGTGCCCCATCATTGGTGTCAGTGGGGGGAATAGTGCCCCATCATTGGTATCAGTGGGGAGAATAGTGCCCCATCATTGGTGTCAGTGGGAGGAATAGTGCCCCATCATTGGTATCAGTGGGGAGAATAGTGCCCCATCATTGGTGTCAGTGGGGGGAATAGTGCCCCATCATTGGTGTCAGTGGGGGGAATAGTGCCCCATCATTGGTGTCAGTGGGAGGAATAGCGCCCTATCATTGGTATCAGTGGGAGGAATAGTGCCCCATCATTGGTATCAGTGGGAGGAATAGTGTCCCATCATTGGTGTCAGTGGGAGGAATAGTGCCCCATCATTGGTGTCAGTGGGAGGAATAGTGTCCCATCATTGGTATCAGTGGGAGGAATAGTGCCCCATCATTGGTATCAGTGGGAGGAATAGTGTCCCATCATTGGTGTCAGTGGGAGGAATAGTGCCCCATCATTGGTGTCAGTGGGAGGAATAGTGTCCCATCATTGGTATCAGTGGGAGGAATAGTGCCCCATCATTGGTGTCAGTGGGAGGAATAGTGCCCCATCATTGGTGTCAGTGGGAGGAATAGTGCCCCATCATTGGTGTCAGTGGGAGGAATAGTGTCCCATCATTGGTGTCAGTTGAGGAATAGTGTCCCATCATTGGTGTCAGTGAAAGGAATAGTGCCCCATCATTGGTGTCAGTGGGAGGAATAGTGCCCAATCATTGGTGTCAGTGGGAGGAATAGTGCCCCATCATTAGTGTCAGTTGAGGAATAGTGTCCCATCATTGGTGTCAGTGGGAGGAATAGTGTCCCATCATTGGTGTCAGTGGGAGGAATAGTGCCCCATCATTGGTGTCAGTGGGAGGAATAGTGTCCCATTTTTGGTGTCAGTGGGAGGAATAGTGTCCCATCATTGGTGTCAGTGGGAGGAATAGTGTCCCATCATTGGTGTCAGTGGGAGGAATAGTGTCCCATCATTGGTATCAGTGGGAGGAATAGTGTCCCATCATTGGTGTCAGTGGGAGGAATAGTGTCCCATCATTGGTGTCAGTGGGAGGAATAGTGCCCCATCATTGGTGTCAGTGGGAGGAATAGTGTCCCATCATTGGTGTCAGTGGGAGGAATAGTGTCCCATCATTGGTGTCAGTGGGAGGAATAGTGTCCCATCATTGGTGTCAGTGGGGGGAATAGTGTCCCATCATTGGTGTCAGTTGAGGAATAGTGTCCCATCATTGGTATCAGTGGGAGGAATAGTGTCCCATCATTGGTATCAGTGGGAGGAATAGTGTCCCATCATTGGTGTCAGTGGGAGGAATAGTGTCCCATCATTGGTATCAGTGGGAGGAATAGTGTCCTATCATTGGTGTCAGTGGGAGGAATAGTGTCCCATCATTGGTATCAGTGGGAGGAATAGTGTCCCATCATTGGTGTCAGTGGGAGGAATAGTGTCCCATCATTGGTGTCAGTGGGAGGAATAGTGTCCCATCATTGGTGTCAGTGGGAGGAATAGTGTCCCATCATTGGTGTCAGTTGAGGAATAGTGTCCCATCATTGGTGTCAGTGGGAGGAATAGTGTCCCATCATTGGTGTCAGTGGGAGGAATAGTGCCCCATCATTGGTGTCAGTGGGAGGAATAGTGTCCCTTCATTGGTGTCAGTGGGAGGAATAGTGTCCCATCATTGGTGTCAGTGGGAGGAATAGTGTCCCATCATTGGTGTCAGTGGGAGGAATAGTGCCCCATCATTGGTGTCAGTGGGAGGAATAGTGTCCCATCATTGGTGTCAGTGGGAGGAATAGTGTCCCATCATTGGTGTCAGTGGGAGGAATAGTGTCCCATCATTGGTGTCAGTGGGAGGAATAGTGCCCCATCATTGGTGTCAGTGGGAGGAATAGTGTCCCATCATTGGTGTCAGTTGAGGAATAGTGTCCCATCATTGGTGTCAGTGGGAGGAATAGTGCCCCATCATTGGTGACAGTAGGAGGAATAGTGTCCCATCATTGGTGTCAGTGGGAGGAATAGTGTCCCATCATTGGTGTCAGTTGAGGAATAGTGTCCCATCATTGGTGTCAGTGGGAGGAATAGTGTCCCATCATTGGTGTCAGTGGGAGGAATAGTGCCCCATCATTGGTGTCAGTTGAGGAATAGTGTCCCATCATTGGTGTCAGTGGGAGGAATAGTGTCCCATCATTGGTGTCAGTGGGAGGAATAGTGTCCCATCATTGGTGTCAGTGGGAGGAATAGTGTCCCATCATTGGTGTCAGTGGGAGGAATAGTGTCCCATCATTGGTGTCAGTGGGAGGAATAGTGCCCCATCATTGGTGTCAGTGGGAGGAATAGTGTCCCATCATTGGTGTCAGTGGGAGGAATAGTGTCCCATCATTGGTGTCAGTGGGAGGAATAGTGCCCCATCATTGGTGTCAGTGGGAGGAATAGTGTCCCATCATTGGTGTCAGTGGGAGGAATAGTGTCCCATCATTGGTGTCAGTTGAGGAATAGTGTCCCATTATTGGTATCAGTGGGAGGAATAGTGTCCCATCATTGGTGTCAGTGGGAGGAATAGTGTCCCATCATTGGTGTCAGTGGGAGGAATAGTGTCCCATCATTGGTGTCAGTGGGAGGAATAGTGCCCCATCATTGGTGTCAGTGGGAGGAATAGTGTCCCATCATTGGTGTCAGTGGGAGGAATAGTGTCCCATCATTGGTGTCAGTGGGAGGAATAGTGTCCCATCATTGGTGTCAGTGGGAGGAATAGTGTCCCATCATTGGTATCAGTGGGAGGAATAGTGTCCCATCATTGATGTCAGTGGGAGGAATAGTGCCCCATCATTGGTGTCAGTGGGAGGAATAGTGTCCCATCATTGGTGTCAGTGGGAGGAATAGTGTCCCATCATTGGTGTCAGTTGAGGAATAGTGTCCCATTATTGGTATCAGTGGGAGGAATAGTGTCCCATCATTGGTGTCAGTGGGAGGAATAGTGTCCCATCATTGGTATCAGTGGGAGGAATAGTGTCCCATCATTGGTGTCAGTGGGAGGAATAGTGTCCCATCATTGGTGTCAGTGGGAGGAATAGTGTCCCATCATTGGTGTCAGTGGGAGGAATAGTGCCCCATCATTGGTGTCAGTTGAGGAATGGTGTCCCATCATTGGTGTCAGTGGGAGGAATAGTGTCCCATCATTGGTGTCAGTTGAGGAATGGTGTCCCATCATTGGTGTCAGTGGGAGGAATAGTGTCCCATCATTGGTGTCAGTGGGAGGAATAGTGTCCCATCATTGGTGTCAGTGGGAGGAATAGTGTCCCATCATTGGTGTCAGTGGGAGGAATAGTGTCCCATCATTGGTGTCAGTGGGAGGAATAGTGCCCCATCATTGGTGTCAGTTGAGGAATGGTGTCCCATCATTGGTGTCAGTGGGAGGAATAGTGTCCCATCATTGGTGTCAGTTGAGGAATGGTGTCCCATCATTGGTGTCAGTGGGAGGAATAGTGTCCCATCATTGGTGTCAGTGGGAGGGATATTGCCCATAATGACAGACAAGAAGAAGACTTTTGCAGTGGACTGTAGTATGAGAATTGCTGTTGCAGATGATGAAGTGGACAAGGAGACGTTACACACGCAGGAATGACAGGCTGTCACTGAACAGTATAAAAATGATGTGCCGGCAACATTGTACTGATCACCATCCATGTAGATCTCATTCCCTTCTGCACAGCGCTGATCCTTACCAGTAGCTAGTAGAGTTGAGCGGACACCTGGATGTCCGGGTTCGATGGTTCGGCCGAACTTCGCAAAAAAGTTTGAGTTCAGGACCCGAACTTGACCCCGAACCCCATTGAAGTCAATGGGGACCCGAACTTTTGAGGACTAAAATGGCTCTAAAAAAGTAATGGAAAAGGCTAGAGGGCTGCAAATGGCAGCAAAATGTTGTTAAGAGCATGGCAAGTGCCCTGCAACAGGAGCTCCACCAGCAGCACCACGACCGGGGCCACCACGTCCCTTCTTTGACGGTCTCCTCATATTTCTCAAATTTAGGATCTTGCCCTAAATGGGTGTTTTTAGAATAGCAGAATAGGAGAACAGTATCTATAGTGTGTATCTCACAGTAACATATGCGGTGCTGGTGCACTGAGCTTGCATAAAATGCCCGCCGACGCCAACCTAACTAACAGACGGATAAAAGTTATCTTTTCTCTGGCACTGGGCTCAGGGCAGGGTAAAAAGATTGGGCACTGCACCCACACAACACAATCAAGGTAGATCGCTGAGTAATTTGATTTCTGAATCAGGACTCCTATCTAATTCTCTCCCTCAAAGCTGCAGCAGCAGCAACCTTTCCCTACACTATCTAAAGCAGAGTGACGTGCTGTGCTATGTGCCTCTAGCTTATATAGGGGCTGGGTCACATGCTGCACTGGCCAATCACAGCCATGCCATTAGTAGGCATGGCTGTCATGGCTTCTAAGGGCACACGAGTTAAACTAATGTTGATTGGCTGCCCTGCAGCTTTTTAAAATGCGCCATTACATCGCCGAACATCGAACATCAAACCCGAACATACAGTAAATTGTTTGGGTTCGGGTCCGGGTACCAAAAAAACAAAAGTCCGGTACGAATTTAAACTTTACAGTTCGGGTTCGCTCAACCCTAGTAGCTAGTTTACATCTGTCATGGCATCTTAACGTGGATGGGCAGTTGGCAGCCTGTATCCTACAATTACACATTTGTTGTTGTAAAATCCCATTGTGTGTACAAAGCTTTTCTCTCTCTGGAGGTCCAGAACCAACGTATTCATGACTAGTCCTCTGATGACCGCTCTTTCTACCCCTTCTTTGTCTCTCTGGAGGTCCAGAACCAACGTATTCATGACTAGTCCTCTGATGACCGCTCTTTCTACCCCTTCTTTGTCTCTCTGGAGGTCCAGAACCAACGTATTCATGACTAGTCCTCTGATGACCGCTCTTTCTACCCCTTCTTTGTCTCTCTGGAGGTCCAGAACCAACGTATTCATGATTAGTCCTCTGATGACCGCTCTTTCTACCCTTTCTTTGTCTCTCTGGAGGTCCAGAACCAACGTATTCATGACTAGTCCTCTGATGACCGCTCTTTCTACCCCTTCTTTGTCTCTCTGGAGGTCCAGAACCAACGTATTCATGACTAGTCCTCTGATGACTGCTCTTTCTACCCCTTCTTTCTCTCTCTGGAGGGTTCAGACCCAATGACCACTCTTTCTACCCATTCTTCCTTCCTCTGGAGGTCCAGAACCAACGTATTCATGGCCAATCTTCTGATGACTGCTCTTTCTACCTGTCCTTTGTCTCTCTGGAGGGTTCAGACCCAATGACCACTCTTTCTACCCATTCTTCCTTCCTCTGGAGGTCCAGAACCAACGTATTCATGGCCAATCTTCTGATGACCGCTCTTTCTACCCCTTCTTTGTCCCTCTATAGGGTTCAGATCCAATGACCACTCTTTCTACCCATTCTTCCTTCCTCTGGAGGTCCAGAACCAACACATTCATGGCCAATCTTCTGATGACTGCTCTTTCTAACCCATCTTTGTCTCTCTGGAGGTCCAGAACCAACGTATTCATGACTAGTCCTCTGATGACCGCTCTTTCTACCCCTTCTTTGTCTCTCTGGAGGGTTCAGACCAATGACTACTCTTTCTACCCATTCTTCCTTCCTCTGGAGGTCCAGAACCAACGTATTCATGGCCAATCCTCTGATGACCGCTCTTTCTACCCCTTCTTTGTCTCTCTGGAGGTCCAGAACCAACGTATTCATGGCCAATCTTCTGATGACCGCTCTTTCTACCCCCTTCTTTGTCTCTCTGGAGGGTTCAGACCTCGTGTATTCACAGCTAGTCCTCTGATGACCACTCTTTATACCTGTCCTTCCTCTTATTTGTACACACGGCTTCTATGTTCTTTATCGCTCTACCAGGGCAATTGTTGTTGAGGGGCGAGGATAGTAACTGTCCTCATTAATCACTGAGGAGGAGGAGGAATGGGGGGAATAAAGGTTATGCAGCAGGAAGCTGTTGACTCTGTTGAAGGAACTTTCTTGCACCCCTCCCCTCGCCTCCCTACGGTTGCCACCTCATCCCTTTAAACCCAAACACATGAATTACACGGGTTCTGTGGCTGATTAAGGTGGTAATTAAATTCACTTGGTGCCTCATCTGCATTAAATTTGCCTCAGAACCCGTGTAGTTCATATGTGTTTGAGTTTAAAAGGAATGCGGTGGCAACCCTACGTCTTCCCCCCCCCCCCCACCTCATGTGTTACAGCGTTTTCTCTACACCCAGGCCGGGTTCACACCTATGCAAATTGGTTGTGGCTTAAAACGCATTCAATTCGCATGTCATTAGAAAATGCATACATTTTTATGGGGCTGGTTCACATATGTGCGTTGCATTCGCACTGCGTAGTGCCGAAAAAAACGTGTGCATTTTCTAGGCATTGCGGTGCGGCTCAGGTGTGAATTCAGGCCCATTATGTTCTATGGACACGCATCTGATTCGCAGATGTCTTCCATTCTGAACAGGACTTTTTTCCCTGCCCACTACCCTCCCCCCCCCTCCCCTCTTCTCTCCCTGGTCAGCAAATTCGCATCTACAACTCATATGATCCGCTGAACAGCTCTCTTATCTCTTTACAAATCGCATGTCAAAACAGCGGTATTTGCCGCAAATTGCCGGCAATGGCACCGTCCTAATCGGTGCAACGCCGCATCTGCAGTGCTGCACCGATTTCAAAAAGTAGTTTCTGTACTACTTTTTGTGATTTTGGCCCACGATTTACATTGACATCTGTGCAGAAAGCTGCGCAGATGTCTCTGTAATCGCGGCCGAAATCGGGACTCGCGGCCGAAATCGGGGACACAGCTTCACTCTCGCAGCCCCAGTGTGAACCTGGGCATAGGAGAGCTGGAATTCGCACCACACAAGTGTGAATCTGCGACTTCACAATCGCGCGAATTTTACTGCGATTTCACGGCCGCAATTTTGCTGTGATTTGCGGCCGCGATTTCCGGGAATGCCCGTCTATAGAGCTGAATTCGCATCGCACACACAGATCAAACTCGCACAGGACCCTTTTTTCCCCGCAGCGTAGATTCGCACCGCACTGATGTGAACGGCACTCATGTAAAACAATGTTATTTAAACGACTTGCGAATAGAATTCGCAGCAGTGTGAACCGGGGCCTCACTCCTAAACCGGTGCATACAATTGAGTCCTAATGTCTCAACATGCAGATCGTGTCTCTGGTAGGGTGACCACATTTCCAAACTGCCATTCAGGGACACACCCCTCTCTCACCTCCCCCCCCCAAAAAAAAGATGAGAGAGGGTGGCGGGGGGAAATGTAGTCTCGGGGTTGATGGGGAATTTGGCGGCGGGTTATTTGTCAGGTGAATGTGCCACTTGCCACCAGATGCAGTGCCACTTGCCACCAGATGCAGTGCCACTTGCCACCAGATGCAGTGCCGCTTGCCACCCATAGCCTGCCACCAGATGCAGTGCTGCTGTCACTCCCTCTGCATGAGCCACGTGCATAGAAGGAAAGGACTGGCGTCACTATCTGGAGAGTGAGGATCACACCAGTCCCTGCTGCTTTCCGCTGGGTGCCGGAGAAGGGGGAGGAGCCGAGGTGGGTGGGGACAGCAGTGCTGCACTAGGCGCAGGCCTCGCTCCCGGCCTCACTGACTGAGAGTAAATTGTCACTGGTTGCAAGACGCCAGGCAGCGCCGGCCCCAGCAACCAGTTCCAGAAATGTAGTTATTAGTTAGTAGGGGGTCGCCACCTTTTCTTCAAGTCAAACCCGAACACTTTAGCGGCGCACGGCAATTTTTTTTTTATAGTATAAACTGTACATATATTTTGCTATTAAATAACATTTCTAATCATATGAAGTTAATAACAAGAGTTCCCCTTTTATATCTGAGTCCACAGAGTTCCCCTTTTTAGACCTGAACTCAGAGTTCCCTTTCACTGTAAGGGGGGTACTCTGCAGACTCTGATGTAAGGGAGAACTCTAGGAACCCTGATGTAAGGGAGAACTCTGGGAACTCTGATTTAAGGGGGAACACTGAGTACTCTGATGCATGGAAAGGACTCTGATGTAAGGGGTGCTCTGAGAACCCTGATTTGCCTTAGAGTACTCACTAAGAGGCAGGAGAGAGGACAGGGATGGATGGTGAGCTCACTCACCGCTTGGCAGTCAGCACTTCTCATCCAGATGTATCTGAGGCTGCTGGACTTCAACTTCCGGTCCCAACTTTCCATTTCTGAGGCACAGCGCCGGGGATTGGAGTGTGGGGCAGACACAGAGGGGTAGGAATGGGGGGGAAGAGGTGCAGATCGAGCCCTCTCTCCTCTCCTGTCTGTGTGTGTGTGTGTATGGGGGGGGGGGGATGTTAGTGGTAACTTTGGGCAGTGTGAAAGAGAATGTAGCAGACACTCTCAGCTTAGAAAACTGCAGCCAGTAACCCTGCTGGGAAGCCATAGTCCGGTCTGAATAATGTGTCCGGGTTTCAGACAATCTGAAACCCGGACGCATGATTCCAAACCCGAACTGTCCGGGTGAATCCTGGACAGGTGGCAACCCTAAGTTAGTAGGGGGTGGCTGTGTCCTCTATTTCATTCCAGGACATTGTATTGTCCCGGAATGAAGGTGCCCGGGACCCAGGACAGACATGTCAATTGCGGGACAGTCCCGGGCAATCCGGGACACGTGGGCACCCTAGTCCCTGATGGGATCTGGTTTCCCTGGAACCTCGGTGCTATAAAGCCCCGGCACACAACCTCCACACACTGGTTACCATCATCAAGCCAACGATCCATCTGTAGAAGGTCACCCAGCCAATAATCTTCCATTAACACTTGAGAGTGCGTCGGAGGCTCCTCAGACAGAAGGCGAGTTGGGGATGAAATGAGTCGATTGGCATATAGTGAATTTCGGAAACATCTGGGAAGCCGAGGCTTACAGGAGAATTAACCTTTTTGCAGCAAAGCTTCCCCCGCTACAGAACAGATGTAAAGCAGCCACCGAGGCGCAGTCCAGAGAGAAGGAGCCATAAATCGGCGGGCTGACTGACACCTCTCAGTGTACTGGCAGTGCAGCTGTAGGGGGGAGACCTTTTATTCTCTGACCCCATAAATAACGAGCACTGAGCCCGCGCTGACTCCTTCTTCTACCCTCCATGCAGCTTCACCTGACATTTCATACAAGTCGTCTGGATGGGCAATAAAAGTCAAAGTGCTCCATCATTGATCTCATTGTCTGTCACCTGCGAAGGGCGATCCACCAAGAGCCAGATGATGGGGGGGGGGGGGGGTTACTAAAGGCCAATAGACTGGGCACTTTGCAGGTGCAGTTGCTCCAGAGCTGAGTAAATGTGGTGAAGCTTCACTTTACAAAAGAATACCCAATCGCAGGCAAGGATAATAAAAACATTATAGGGTGACCACGTGTCCCGGATTGCCCGGGACAGTCCCGGAATGCCCGGGACAGTCCCACATTTTGCAGGTCTGTCCCAGGTCCCGGGCACCTTCATACCAGGACAATACAGTGTCCCGGAATGAAACTGACACAGCCACCCCCCGGGCCAATCTGATGCCCCCAAAAAAAGGCCGCCACATCACCGCTTTACTCACTGACAGTACTTGTCCTGGCCAGGAATGCCTGGAGGAGCACAATCCCCACCCCCTGCTTGTGATTGGAGAAATCATAAATCCTGACTATTATGTCTAATGACTGTGCTGTGATTAGTTACAGTACAAGCTGATTTTTGGGAAGGGGGGGGGGGTGTCCCTGAATGGTAGTTTGGAAATGTGGTCACCCTAGCTTGCACATGATTGGAGGACGGAAGTCAACAGAGTAGAGTGACCACATTTTTATCATTCAGGGACTATCACAGCACAGTAATTGGACGCAAGAGGCGGGATTTATGATTTCTCCAATCACAAGCAGGGGGCGGGGATTGTGCTCCTCCAAGCGGTTGATGTGGAGGCCTTTTTTTGGGGGCATCAGATTGGCCCGGGGGGGGGGGTGGCTGTGTCAGTTTCATTCCGGGACACTGTATTGTCCTGGAATGAAGGTGCCCGGGACAGACCTGCAAAATGCGGGACTGTCCCCGGGCAATCCGGGACACGTGGTCACCCTACAACAGAGCACGCCTCCTTTTCTAAGCTCTGGGGGGGGGGGGGGGTAACTGCACTTGCAGAGTGCTCAGTCTATTTGCCTTTAGTAAATCAACCCCCCCCCCGATATGTCTTTTAACCAGTTTCCTGCCCCCGGCCTACAGCGAAATGTCAGCCGGGGGGGGGGGGGGCGGAACTTTCATCGATCCGGGCGGACGTCATATGATGGCCTCGCATGAGGCCGTAGGGGGCTACGCTGTGCCGCGATCTCTCACCGGCTGTGTCCATCAGGCATAGCCGACGATTGGTCAATGTGCTGGCCCGCTGCCGATACCATGTGACCGCTGTGACCAATCACAGCAGATCACATGACAGTTTGTGAATAGGGATGAGCTCGGTGTTCGAGTCGAACATACGTTCGACTCGAACATCGGCTGTTCGATCGTTCGCCGAACAACGAACGATTTGGGCCGTTCGCGCCTAATTCGCGGCCCACAATGCACTACGCCATCGCAGTGTCATCCAGGCGCTGTGATTGGCCAAGCATGCACTGTGACCCCGCATGCTTGGCCAATCACAGCGCCGGCAGCGAGGAGAGCAATGATTGGCCACAGGCAGGATGCCTGTGGCCAATTATTGCTGAGGGTGTTTAGTACACGCCCCACACTATAAAAGGCCGCCAGCACGGCGGCCTAGTGTAGTGTGTTCCGGAGCAGGGAAAGAGAAGCATAGGCAGGGACAGTGACATTTTTTTTTTCTTGCTTAACCTGGATTCCTTTAGTTTAGGGAAAGAGAAGGATAGGTAGGGAGAGTGTCAGTGTGTTTTACTGTGCTAAACCTTGTTTGTAGGGACAGGGAAGGACAGTGAGGGAAATTCTCATTGTGCTATACTGTGCTAAAGCATTCATCATCAACCATCTTTAAAAAAACATTTTTTATAGGGACAGAAAACTATAGGTAGGGAGAGTGTCAGTGTGTTTTACTGTGCTAATCCTTGTTTGTAGGGACAGGGAAGGACAGTGAGGGAAATTCTCATTGTGCTATACTGTGCTAAAGCATTCATCATCAACCATCTTTAAAAAAAAAAAAATTATAGGGACAGAAAACTATAGGTAGGGAGAGTGTCAGTGTGTTTTACTGTGCTAAACCTTGTTTGTAGGGACAGGGAAGGCCAGTGAGGGAAATTCTCATTGTGCTATACTGTGCTAAAGCATTCATCATCAACCATCTTTAAAAAAAAAAAATTATAGGGACAGAAAACTTTAGGTAGGGAGAGTGTCAGTGTGTTTTACTGTGCTAATCCTTGTTTGTAGGGACAGGGAAGGACAGTGAGGGAAATTCTCATTGTGCTATACTGTGCTAAAGCATTCATCATCAACCATCTTTAAAAAAAAAAAATTATAGGGACAGAAAACTATAGGTAGGGAGAGTGTCAGTGTGTTTTACTGTGCTAAACCTTGTTTGTAGGGACAGGGAAGGACAGTGAGGGAAATTCTCATTGTGCTATACTGTGCTAAAGCATTCATCATCAACCATCTTTAAAAAAACTTTTTTTATAGGGACAGAAAACTATAGGTAGGGAGAGTGTCAGTGTGTTTTACTGTGCTAAACCTTGTTTGTAGGGACAGGGAAGGCCAGTGAGGGAAATTCTCATTGTGCTATACTGTGCTAAAGCATTCCTCATCAACCATCTTTAAAAAAACATTTTTTATAGGGACAGAAATCTATAGGTAGGGAGAGTGTCAGTGTGTTTTACTGTGCTAATCCTTGTTTGTAGGGACAGGGAAGGACAGTGAGGGAAATTCTCATTGTGCTATACTGTGCTAAAGCATTCATCATCAACTATCTTTAAAAAAACATTTTTTATAGGGACAGAAAAATATAGGTAGGGAGAGTGTCAGTGTGTTTTGCTGTGCTAATCCTTGTTTGTAGGGACAGGGAAGGACAGTGAGGGAAATTCTCATTGTGCTATTCTGTGCTAAAGCATTCCTCATCAACCATCTTTAAAAAAAAAAAAAATTATAGGGACAGAAAACTATAGGTAGGGAGAGTGTCAGTGTGTTTTACTGTGCTAATCCTTGTTTGTAGGGACAGGGAAGGACAGTGAGGGAAATTCTCATTGTGCTATACTGTGCTAAAGCATTCCTCATCAACCATCTTTAAAAAAACATTTTTTATAGGGACAGAAAACTATAGGTAGGGAGAGTGTCAGTGTGTTTTACTGTGCTAAACCTTGTTTGTAGGGACAGGGAAGGACAGTGAGGGAAATTCTCATTGTGCTATACTGTGCTAAAGCATTCCTCATCAACCATCTTCAAAAAAAAAAAAAAATTATAGGGACAGAAAACTATAGGTAGGGAGAGTGTCAGTGTGTTTTACTGTGCTAATTCTTGTTTGTAGGGACAGGGAAGGACAGTGAGGGAAATTCTCATTGTGCTATACTGTGCTAAAGCATTCATCATCAACCATCTTTAAAAAAACATTTTTTATAGGGACAGAAAACTATAGGTAGGGAGAGTGTCAGTGTGTTTTACTGTGCTAATCCTTGTTTGTAGGGACAGGGAAGGACAGTGAGGGAAATTCTCATTGTGCTATACTGTGCTAAAGCATTCATCATCAACCATCTTTAAAAAAAAAAATTATAGGGACAGAAAACTATAGGTAGGGAGAGTGTCAGTGTGTTTTACTGTGCTAAACCTTGTTTGTAGGGACAGGGAAGGCCAGTGAGGGAAATTCTCATTGTGCTATACTGTGCTAAAGCATTCCTCATCAACCATCTTTAAAAAAAAAATTTTTATAGGGACAGAAAACTATAGGTAGGGAGAGTGTCAGTGTGTTTTACTGTGCTAAACCTTGTTTGTAGGGACAGGGAAGGACAGTGAGGGAAATTCTCATTGTGCTATACTGTGCTAAAGCATTCATCATCAACCATCTTTAAAAAAACATTTTTTATAGGGACAGAAAACTATAGGTAGGGAGAGTGTCAGTGTGTTTTACTGTGCTAATCCTTGTTTGTAGGGACAGGGAAGGACAGTGAGGGAAATTCTCATTGTGCTATACTGTGCTAAAGCATTCCTCATCAACCATCTTTAAAAAAACATTTTTTATAGGGACAGAAAACTATAGGTAGGGAGAGTGTCAGTGTGTTTTACTGTGCTAAACCTTGTTTGTAGGGACAGGGAAGGCCAGTGAGGGAAATTCTCATTGTGCTATACTGTGCTAAAGCATTCCTCATCAACCATCTTTAAAAAAACATTTTTTATAGGGACAGAAAACTATAGGTAGGGAGAGTGTCAGTGTGTTTTACTGTGCTAATCCTTGTTTGTAGGGACAGGGAAGGACAGTGAGGGAAATTCTCATTGTGCTATACTGTGCTAAAGCATTCATCATCAACCATCTTTAAAAAAACATTTTTTATAGGGACAGAAAACTATAGGTAGGGAGAGTGTCAGTGTGTTTTACTGTGCTAATCCTTGTTTGTAGGGACAGGGAAGGACAGTGAGGGAAATTCTCATTGTGCTATACTGTGCTAAAGCATTCCTCATCAACCATCTTTAAAAAAAAAAAATTATAGGGACAGAAAACTATAGGTAGGGAGAGTGTCAGTGTGTTTTACTCTGCTAATCCTTGTTTGTAGGGACAGGGAAGGACAGTGAGGGAAATTCTCATTGTGCTATACTGTGCTAAAGCATTCATCATCAACCATCTTTAAAAAAACATTTTTTATAGGGACAGAAAACTATAGGTAGGGAGAGTGTCAGTGTGTTTTACTGTGCTAAACCTTGTTTGTAGGGACAGGGAAGGACAGTGAGGGAAATTCTCATTGTGCTATACTGTGCTAAAGCATTCATCATCAACCATCTTTAAAAAAACATTTTTTATAGGGACAGAAAACTATAGGTAGGGAGAGTGTCAGTGTGTTTTACTGTGCTAATCCTTGTTTGTAGGGACAGGGAAGGACAGTGAGGGAAATTCTCATTGTGCTATACTGTGCTAAAGCATTCCTCATCAACCATCTTTAAAAAAAAAAATTATAGGGACAGAAAACTATAGGTAGGGAGAGTGTCAGTGTGTTTTACTGTGCTAATCCTTGTTTGTAGGGACAGGGAAGGACAGTGAGGGAAATTCTCATTGTGCTATACTGTGCTAAAGCATTCATCATCAACCATCTTTAAAAAAACGTTTTTTATAGGGACAGAAAACTATAGGTAGGGAGAGTGTCAGTGTGTTTTACTGTGCTAAACCTTGTTTGTAGGGACAGGGAAGGCCAGTGAGGGAAATTCTCATTGTGCTATACTGTGCTAAAGCATTCCTCATCAACCATCTTTAAAAAAAAAATTTTTATAGGGACAGAAAACTATAGGTAGGGAGAGTGTCAGTGTGTTTTACTGTGCTAAACCTTGTTTGTAGGGACAGGGAAGGCCAGTGAGGGAAATTCTCATTGTGCTATACTGTGCTAAAGCATTCCTCATCAACCATCTTTAAAAAAACATTTTTTATAGGGACAGAAAACTATAGGTAGGGAGAGTGTCAGTGTGTTTTACTGTGCTAATCCTTGTTTGTAGGGACAGGGAAGGACAGTGAGGGAAATTCTCATTGTGCTATACTGTGCTAAAGCATTCATCATCAACCATCTTTAAAAAAACATTTTTTATAGGGACAGAAAACTATAGGTAGGGAGAGTGTCAGTGTGTTTTACTGTGCTAAACCTTGTTTGTAGGGACAGGGAAGGACAGTGAGGGAAATTCTCATTGTGCTATACTGTGCTAAAGCATTCATCATCAACCATCTTTAAAAAAAAAAAAATTATAGGGACAGAAAACTATAGGTAGGGTGAGTGTCAGTGTGTTTTACTGTGCTAAACCTTGTTTGTAGGGACAGGGAAGGACAGTGAGGGAAATTCTCATTGTGCTATACTGTGCTAAAGCATTCATCATCAACCATCTTTAAAAAAACTTTTTTTATAGGGACAGAAAACTATAGGTAGGGAGAGTGTCAGTGTGTTTTACTGTGCTAATCCTTGTTTGTAGGGACAGGGAAGGACAGTGAGGGAAATTCTCATTGTGCTATACTGTGCTAAAGCATTCATCATAAACCATCTTTAAAAAAACATTTTTTATAGGGACAGAAAACTATAGGTAGGGAGAGTGTCAGTGTGTTTTACTGTGCTAATCCTTGTTTGTAGGGACAGGGAAGGACAGTGAGGGAAATTCTCATTGTGCTATACTGTGCTAAAGCATTCATCATCAACCATCTTTAAAAAAAAAAAAATTATAGGGACAGAAAACTATAGGTAGGGTGAGTGTCAGTGTGTTTTACTGTGCTAAACCTTGTTTGTAGGGACAGGGAAGGACAGTGAGGGAAATTCTCATTGTGCTATACTGTGCTAAAGCATTCATCATCAACCATCTTTAAAAAAACTTTTTTTATAGGGACAGAAAACTATAGGTAGGGAGAGTGTCAGTGTGTTTTACTGTGCTAAACCTTGTTTGTAGGGACAGGGAAGGCCAGTGAGGGAAATTCTCATTGTGCTATACTGTGCTAAAGCATTCCTCATCAACCATCTTTAAAAAAAAAAATTTTTATAGGGACAGAAAACTATAGGTAGGGAGAGTGTCAGTGTGTTTTACTGTGCTAAACCTTGTTTGTAGGGACAGGGAAGGACAGTGAGGGAAATTCTCCTTGTGCTATACTGTGCTAAAGCATTCATCATCAACCATCTTTAAAAAAACATTTTTTATAGGGACAGAAAACTATAGGTAGGGAGAGTGTCAGTGTGTTTTACTGTGCTAATCCTTGTTTGTAGGGACAGGGAAGGACAGTGAGGGAAATTCTCATTGTGCTATACTGTGCTAAAGCATTCCTCATCAACCATCTTTAAAAAAAACTTTTTTTATAGGGACAGAAAACTATAGGTAGGGAGAGTGTCAGTGTGTTTTACTGTGCTAATCCTTGTTTGTAGGGACAGGGAAGGACAGTGAGGGAAATTCTCATTGTGCTATACTGTGCTAAAGCATTCATCATCAACCATCTTTAAAAAAACTTTTTTTATAGGGACAGAAATCTATAGGTAGGGAGAGTGTCAGTGTGTTTTACTGTGCTAAACCTTGTTTGTAGGGACAGGGAAGGCCAGTGAGGGAAATTCTCATTGTGCTATACTGTGCTAAAGCATTCCTCATCAACCATCTTTAAAAAAAAAAATTTTATAGGGACAGAAAACTATAGGTAGGGAGAGTGTCAGTGTGTTTTACTGTGCTAATCCTTGTTTGTAGGGACAGGGAAGGACAGTGAGGGAAATTCTCATTGTGCTATACTGTGCTAAAGCATTCATCATCAACCATCTTTAAAAAAACTTTTTTTATAGGGACAGAAAACTATAGGTAGGGAGAGTGTCAGTGTGTTTTACTGTGCTAAACCTTGTTTGTAGGGACAGGGAAGGACAGTGAGGGAAATTCTCATTGTGCTATACTGTGCTAAAGCATTCCTCATCAACCATCTTTAAAAAAACATTTTTTATAGGGACAGAAAACTATAGGTAGGGAGAGTGTCAGTGTGTTTTACTGTGCTAATCCTTGTTTGTAGGGACAGGGAAGGCCAGTGAGGGAAATTCTCATTGTGCTATACTGTGCTAAAGCATTCCTCATCAACCATCTTTAAAAAAAAAAAAATTATAGGGACAGAAAACTATAGGTAGGGAGAGTGTCAGTGTGTTTTACTGTGCTAAACCTTGTTTGTAGGGACAGGGAAGGACAGTGAGGGAAATTCTCATTGTGCTATACTGTGCTAAAGCATTCATCATCAACCATCTTTAAAAAAACTTTTTTTATAGGGACAGAAAACTATAGGTAGGGAGAGTGTCAGTGTGTTTTACTGTGCTAAACCTTGTTTGTAGGGACAGGGAAGGACAGTGAGGGAAATTCTCATTGTGCTATACTGTGCTAAAGCATTCCTCATCAACCATCTTTAAAAAAACATTTTTTATAGGGACAGAAAACTATAGGTAGGGAGAGTGTCAGTGTGTTTTACTGTGCTAATCCTTGTTTGTAGGGACAGGGAAGGACAGTGAGGGAAATTCTCATTGTGCTATACTGTGCTAAAGCATTCATCATCAACCATCTTTAAAAAAACATTTTTTATAGGGACAGAAAACTATAGGTAGGGAGAGTGTCAGTGTGTTTTACTGTGCTAATCCTTGTTTGTAGGGACAGGGAAGGACAGTGAGGGAAATTCTCATTGTGCTATACTGTGCTAAAGCATTCATCATCAACCATCTTTAAAAAAACATTTTTTATAGGGACAGAAAACTATAGGTAGGGAGAGTGTCAGTGTGTTTTACTGTGCTAAACCTTGTTTGTAGGGACAGGGAAGGACAGTGAGGGAAATTCTCATTGTGCTATACTGTGCTAAAGCATTCATCATCAACCATCTTTAAAAAAAAAAAAATTATAGGGACAGAAAACTATAGGTAGGGTGAGTGTCAGTGTGTTTTACTGTGCTAAACCTTGTTTGTAGGGACAGGGAAGGACAGTGAGGGAAATTCTCATTGTGCTATACTGTGCTAAAGCATTCATCATCAACCATCTTTAAAAAAACTTTTTTTATAGGGACAGAAAACTATAGGTAGGGAGAGTGTCAGTGTGTTTTACTGTGCTAAACCTTGTTTGTAGGGACAGGGAAGGCCAGTGAGGGAAATTCTCATTGTGCTATACTGTGCTAAAGCATTCCTCATAAACCATCTTTAAAAAAAAAAAATTTATAGGGACAGAAAACTATAGGTAGGGAGAGTGTCAGTGTGTTTTACTGTGCTAAACCTTGTTTGTAGGGACAGGGAAGGACAGTGAGGGAAATTCTCATTGTGCTATACTGTGCTAAAGCATTCATCATCAACCATCTTTAAAAAAAAATTTTTATAGGGACAGAAAACTATAGGTAGGGAGAGTGTCAGTGTGTTTTACTGTGCTAATCCTTGTTTGTAGGGACAGGGAAGGACAGTGAGGGAAATTCTCATTGTGCTATACTGTGCTAAAGCATTCATCATCAACCATCTTTAAAAAAACTTTTTTTATAGGGACAGAAAACTATAGGTAGGGAGAGTGTCAGTGTGTTTTACTGTGCTAAACCTTGTTTGTAGGGACAGGGAAGGACAGTGAGGGAAATTCTCCTTGTGCTATACTGTGCTAAAGCATTCATCATCAACCATCTTTAAAAAAAACATTTTTTATAGGGACAGAAAACTATAGGTAGGGAGAGTGTCAGTGTGTTTTACTGTGCTAAACCTTGTTTGTAGGGACAGGGAAGGACAGTGAGGGAAATTCTCATTGTGCTATACTGTGCTAAAGCATTCATCATCAACCATCTTTAAAAAAACTTTTTTTATAGGGACAGAAAACTATAGGTAGGGAGAGTGTCAGTGTGTTTTACTGTGCTAAACCTTGTTTGTAGGGACAGGGAAGGACAGTGAGGGAAATTCTCCTTGTGCTATAGTGTGCTAAAGCATTCATCATCAACCATCTTTAAAAAAAACATTTTTTATAGGGACAGAAAACTATAGGTAGGGAGAGTGTCAGTGTGTTTTACTGTGCTAATTCTTGTTTGTAGGGACAGGGAAGGACAGTGAGGGAAATTCTCATTGTGCTATACTGTGCTAAAGCATTCCTCATCAACCATCTTTGAAATCCTTGTTTTTTGGACAGTCAGGGAAATTGTCATTGTGCTATTCTGTGCGAAAGCAATCATCCTCAACCATATTTAGAAATCATTAAGTAAAGGGACAGAGAAGGACACCTGAAGGTAGCCCTTATTGCTTTTTTCCCATCTCCCTGCAGGCCATCCATTAGAATGTCTGGAAGGCAAACAAGGAGAGGCAGACAGTCAGGAGGCAATAAAAGAGGGCAAGCAGGCTCTGTGTCTGGGGGCAACAGTGCTGGTCGTGGACGCGGTGCATTGTCATCAGCACATGGCCATGGGACACGCTTGTCCTTCTTTTCGGCAGCTGGACATGTTGAGCCACATCATGCCGAAGACTTGGTAGAGTGGATGACCAAGCCCTCCTCCTCCTCCTCATCCTCTCTCACCCAGGCTCAGGGTACTGGCAAAGCAGCTGCCAAAGCGTCCTCTTCCCTGGTATCAATGTCAGACTCATCATCAGTCACTCCTTCCCTAGACCCACCATGTCCTCCTCCTGAGGAGTCCCCCGAACTGTTTGAGCACAGTGTTGGGTACATGCTCCAGGAGGATGCCCAGCGTTTCGAAGGGTCTGATGATGAAACCCAGCTAGAGGAAGGCAGTAGCGTGAGAGCAGACAGAGGGGATGCTCAAGAAGGACACCAATCTGGCAGTCATGTTCCAGCAGCTGCAGCATACTGCCAGATTGGCTCCAGTGATGAGGAGGGAGGGGATGATGAGGTCACTGACTCCACGTGGGTGCCTAATAGGAGAGAGGAGGAGGAGGAGGATGAGGAGGAGGCACATCTCCAACGAGGCAGGATGCCCTTTGGTGGCCAGCGTAAGGGCAGTACACCGACGGAATCACACCGCAGAGCTCCGCCTGTGCAGGGCGCTGCCTCTGCCCGTCATTCAAAAAGTTCTTTGGTGTGGGCCTTTTTTGAGGCTAGTGCATCAGATCGCACAGCTGCTGTTTGCAACATATGTCTCAAGCGTATATCGCGTGGCCAAAACATCAGCCGCTTGGGTACCACATGCCTGACCAGACATATGTTGACCTGCCATGCAGCTCGTTGGCAAGCCTACCTCAAAGACCCACACCAAAGAACAAAGCGGACCTCTCCTTGCACCGCATCAGCTGGGATCTCCAACCCCACTATAACTTCAGTCCTCTCTGAAACATGCACTGAGAGGAATGAAGGTGAAGAATTAGGTGTGTCACAGCCAAGTACTTGCGGCCACTCTGCTAGCAGTACACCGACGTCCGATTCTAGCAGGCAAATTTCCCTGCCCCAGCTGCTGGACCGTCGAAAGAAGTTCACTCCCAGCCATCCACATGCCCAGCGGTTGAATGCTAGCTTGGCTAAATTGCTAGCGCTTCAACTGCTGCCTTTTCAGTTGGTAGACTCTGCCCCCTTCCGTGAGTTTGTGCAATGTGCGGTTCCTCAGTGGCAGGTTCCCAAACGCCACTTTTTCTCACGGAAGGCTATTCCGGCTCTCTACCGGCATGTGGAAGGCAATGTCTTGGCCTCGCTGGACAGGGCGGTCAGCGGTAAGGTGCATATTACCGCTGACTCATGGTCCAGCAGGCATGGACAGGGACGTTACCTTTCTTTCACGGCCCATTGGGTCACTCTTTTGGCAGCTGGGAAGGATGCAGGACAAGGTGCAGTAGCGTTGGAGGTTGTTCCACCGCCACGCCTCCAAAATGCTACTACTGGTTGTGACACACCTCTCTCCTCCACCCCCTCCTCTTCTTCTTCCTCCATGGCCTCTTCCTGTGCTTTGTCCTCTGAACCAGCGGTGCTCCGTAGCCGTTCAAGGGGCTACGCAAGTACGCAGGCAAAAAGATGCCATGCCGTGCTTGCGCTGGTGTGTTTGGGGGACAGAAGCCACACTGGGGCAGAGGTCCTGTCTGCTCTGCAGGGCCAGGCCGAGAGGTGGTTGACGCCACGCCAGCTTAAGCCAGGAATGGTGGTTTGCGACAATGGCACCAACCTCCTCTCCGCCCTCCGACAGGGACAACTGACCCATGTGCCCTGTGTGGCTCACGTCCTTAACCTGGTGGTGCAGCGGTTCTTGGGCAGGTACCCGGGCTTACAGGATGTCCTGAGGCAGGCCAGGAAAGTCTGTGTGCATTTCCGCAGATCTTATAATGCCAGTGCTCGCCTGGCTGAGCTGCAAAAGGAGTTGAACCTGCCCAAGAACCGCCTTATATGTGACATGCCCACCAGGTGGAACTCAACGTTGGCCATGCTGCAGCGGCTGCACACGCAGCAGAGGGCCATCAATGAGTACCTGTGCGACTACGGCACCAGGACAGGGTCAGGGGAGCTTGGTTTTTTTTCTCCACGCCAGTGGGGCATGATCAGGGATGCATGCACTGTCCTGGCACCATTTGAGGAGGCCACGAGGATGGTGAGCAGTGACAGTGCATGCATCGGTGACACTGTACCTCTTGTCCACCTGTTGGAGCACACGCTGCGTGGAATAATGGACAGGGCACTTGAGGCAGAACAGAGGCAGGAAGAGGAGGACTTCCTTGCCTCTCAAGGCCCCCTTTACCCAGACAGTGTTCCTTCTGTCCCACCCATCGCACAGGAAGAGGAGGAGGAGGAGGAGGAGGAGGAGGATTGTGTCAGCATGGAGGTGGAGGCTGGCACTCAGCATCATCAGCAGCAGTCTTTTAGGGATGATTTACAGTCCCAAGAAACCAGTGGACTTGTACGGGGCTGGGAGGAGGTGGCTGCGGATCATGTCGTCCTTAGTGACCCAGAGGACTCCGGACCGAATGCCTCAGCTAACCTACGCTGCATGGCCTCCCTGATCCTGCAAAGTCTGCGGAAGGATCCTCGTATTCTTCGGATCAAGGAGAGGGACCATTACTGGCTGGCCACTCTCCTTGATCCACGGTACAAGGGTAAGGTTGCGGACCTTATGTTACCGTTGCAGAGGGAGCAGAGGATGAGACAACTCCGGGAGGCCTTGCAGAAAGGTCTGTGCAACGCGTTCCCAGAGACTGGGAGGTTACAAACTCCTGGTCCTGGACAACGAGTTGCTGAGGCTTCGGCCAGTCAAAGAAGGAGCAGTGGGGAAGGTGGCCGTCTGACCGATGCGTTCAGACAATTCTTTAGTCCGCAGCCCCAAAGTATGATCGGTTCCAGCAACCATCGCCAGCGTCTGATAAACATGGTGCAGGAATATCTAGGGGCAAGGTCAGACTTGGACACCTTCCCCACTGAAAATCCTCTGGCTTACTGGGTCTTGAGGATGGATCACTGGCCAGAGCTTGCACAGTATGCAATTGAGCTACTGGCCTGTCCTGCATCCAGCGTTCTTTCGGAACGCACATTCAGTGCTGCTGGAGGATTTGTCACGGATCACAGGGTGCGCCTGTCCACCGACTCGGTTGATCGACTGACTTTCATCAAGATGAACCAGTCTTGGATCACCACCAGCTACCACACACCTGATGCTGATATAACAGACTAATTGATTTTAACATGTCACATCCCTTCAAGACTGATGCTGATGCTGAGTGCCTGTGCTGTTATGTTGACTGGCTATCCTCCTCCTCCGAGTCCTCAATGATACGATTGATGATGATAGCTTGGAAGATCATTTTTGTTTATGGGTGCCGCCACCAGTGGCTAAGGCCCAATTTTTCAGCCCCTGTTTAACAGGGGCGTGTAATTACAATTTTTGAAGCAATACTTTGCAACAGGGCTCATTGCTGTGCTCCAAGTACAGTATCTGTGAGGGGTTGCAGTGTTGTGCCACCAGTGCCTAAGGCCCTATTTTTCAGCCCCTGTTTAACAGGAGCGTGTAATTACAATTTTTGAAGCAATACTTTGCAACAGGGCTCATTGCTGTGCTCCAAGTACAGTATCTGTGAGGGGTTGCAGTGTTGTGCCACCAGTGCCTAAGGCCCAATTTTTCAGCCCCTGTTTAACAGGGGCATGTAATTACAATTCTTGATCTAATAATTCACAGCAGGGCCCATTGCTGCACCCACCAAGAGTAACTGTCAGGGCTTACAGTGTTGTGGCACCAGCACCACCATCAAAGGCCCAATTTTTACTACCACTGTTCAACAATTATATGTAATTAAAATTCCTGATATAATAGTTGACAGCAGGGCGTTCCAGCACCAACCAAGAGTAACTGTGAGTGCTTACAGTGTTGTGCCAACACCAACAACTAAGGGGCCTATTTCTGCAGAGTATATACGGCAGGTCCCTACTTTCAAACATCCAACTTACAAACGACTAATACTTGCAAACGCAAGAAGACAACAGGAAGTGAGAGGAAATCTACCCCTAGGAAGGAAAATTCTCTCCTGTAAGAATAAATATGGGAGAAAGGTGTCTCCTCTCTACTGATGCTTTATCACAAATCCTTGTTTCAAGAAAAACACCACATTTCAAAAACAGTTGTCATTGGGACGGAAAGTGAGGTGAAATGTTCTGAACAGGGGCACAGACAGCAAAACAAATGTTACAGGGGTGATAACCCTTACCTATGTTTTCCAAAAAGTTTAAAAATAGATTTTTGGTCTGGAGCTACACTTCAACAATGTACCTGTTCAAAATTACAAACAGATTCTACATAAGAACAAACCTACAGTCCCTGTCTTGTATGCACCGCCTGTATACGGCTGTTCAGAGTATATAGGGCCTTTTTTATTTTATGTGCGGGGTTCCCCTTAATATCCATACAAGACCCAAAGGGGCTGGTAATGGGCTGGGGTAGGGGGGGGGGGGGGTCATGGGGTAGCTATGCCATTTTTCTTAAAGATTTTCATCCATATTACCGGGACCAGACATTACATTAAAGCCGCAAGCAGTTTTAAATGGCTTTTTTTCCCTTTAGAAGTGTCATTTTGTGCAGGGACAGTTCTAAACACGGGAAACACGTGGCACTTCACAGGCATACTTTAGACACCCCCCAGGTACGATATTTAAAGGAATATTTGACTTTTTTTTTTTCACTTTATGCATCATTAAAATGACTGCTCCCTTAAAACGCCCGTTTTTAAAACTTCTTTTTGCATTGATACATGTCCCCTGGTGCAGAACCCGGGTTCCCAAACCCTATTTATGACAATAACATGCATAATAGTTGTTATAATTAGCACTTTAGAATTCGAACGTTCGCATCCATTGTATTTAATAGGGTTCTAATGTTCGTACGAACTTTCGGTCCGTTCGCGGGTTCTGGTGCGAACCGAACCCGGGGGTGTTCGGCTCATCACTATTTGTGAACAATGGTTGGCTTCCATTCTTTTTCATGCCGTTCATTGTGTACAATTGTGCAAGAAATGCCGGCAAATGCAGCGTCTCACCGATTAGGGCGGTGCTATTGCCAGAAATTGGCGCCGATTTGACATTATTATTATTATTATTATACAGGATTTATAGGGGGGGGGGGGGACAACACAATTACAGTACAATACAGAAGGTTCAGGAGGGCCCCGGCTCAGAGAGCTTACATTCTAAAGGGAGGGGGTGCCGGGGTGGGGGTACAAAATAGGCACGTGCATTTCGTTTCGTTCCGAATCGAAATTCGGACGAATTTTCATTATTCGGACGTTCGGATGCATCCGAATTAACGAATTTACAATGCTAACGAATTCAACCGAATCCGAAATAACGTTTCGAATCGAAAAACCCACGGACGAAATTCGAATCTAATTCGAAAAAAATTCCAGTCGAATCGAATTTGAAAACAATTAGAATAGAATCGAAAATATTGGAAAGAATCGAATAGGAAAACAATAGAACAGAATAGAATAAAATACAATATATATATTATATTTTATTCTATTCAGTTCTATTTCTTTTCTAGTCTATTTTCTATTTCTATTCTAATCTTTTCTAATTGGAATTCGAATTCATTCTATACGAATTCGAATGTCGGAACATGGTTTATTATAATCTTTTCTATTCAGTTGGAATAATTTCAAATCCGGTTGAAATATTATCGAATTTGGTTGAAAGACGATCGAATCCGGTTGTAAGTTTGTCGAATTCGGTAGAAATATTTTCGAATGCGAACGATTTTACGAATTCGGTCGAAAAGGAAACGAAATCCCAAAACTAATTTAACGAATCTAAACAAAATTAATTAATTAACTAATTAAAACGAAACAAAACTAAACTAATTTTTCCCTTTTGCACATGTCTAGTACAAAAGGTAATGGCTGCAGAGAATGATTTGATGACAAATTGCACGTCCAAACGCACCAATGTGAACCAGGGCGTTGATTGGTCAAAGCTAATCACATGGTACAGATGGGCTGTGATTGGCCCTGTCTGTAGCATGTGATCACTGTGACCAATCACAGCTAGCAACACAATTGTACACAATGGAGGGCATGAAATGGAAGCCAATCATTGTGTACAACTGTCATGTGACCTGCTGCGATTGGTCACAGCGGTCACATGGGACCGGCACACTGATCAGTCGTTGGCTGTGGTCCTGTGGTGACAAATCGTGCCGCCCCGCAGCCGCACGATCGGAGCTTCCTGACAGAACATAAGATAAGGTCCAGTCAGGATAAAGAAAATAATAATAATAAAAAATATATATGAAACAAATAGATAAATAAGTAAAAAAAAAATAATAATAAACAAATTACAAAAAATATGAAACAAATAGATAAATAAGTAAAAAAATAATAATAATAAACTAATTCAAAAATATATGAAACAAATAGATAAATAAGTAAAAAAATAATAATAAAAAAATTCAAAAATATATGAAACAAATAGACGAATAAGTAAATAATAATAAAAGGGAAAAAATAATAATAAAAGAAAAAAAGAAATAAACAAAAATATTAAACAAATTGATAAAAAAAAGTAAATAATAATGAAAGCGAAAAAAATAATAAAAGAAAAAAAGAAAACAAAAATATTAAACAAATAGATACATAAACAAATAATAATAAAAAAATTCAAAATTATATGAAACAAATAGATAAATAAGTATATAATAATAAAAGGGAAAAAATTATAATAAAAAATAAATAAAAAAATAAACGAAAATATTAAACAAATTGATAAAAAAAAGTAAATAATAATGAAAGGGAAAAACTAATTAAAGAAAAAAAGAAAACAAAAATATTAAACAAATAGATTCATAAGTAAATAATAATAAAGGGGAAAAAATTATAATAAAAAAAAAGAATATTCAACAAAGAGATAAATAAGTAAATAATAATAAAAGGGAAAAAATAATAATAACATAAAAACAATAAAACAAAAAATATTAAACAAAGAGATAAATAAGTAAATAATAAAAAGGGAAGAAATAATAATAAAAATAAACAAAAAAATATAAAAAAATTCAAAGTTTCTAAAGTGTAAATTGCTAAAAAAAAAAAAAAAAAAAGAATGTTTGTACATTTGACAGTTTATAGTGAAAAATACCATATGTAATTTATTAAAACACTGTACCAAATAAAGGCAAATTTTCGGAAGGCCGGTTGGTTGAACAGTCGGAGTTGAGAGAACCAACAAATAATGACGCTGCAAAACGTGATCCAGGCATGAAGGGGTCTCTGGTCACGGAAGGGTTAAGTGATTGGAAGAAGATGCTTTGCCGGCGGTAGTCGAGTTCCTATATCTGTATTGACGAGTCGTATTTATGCCCCCCCCCCCAGAATTCCGCGCTCCGGAGTAGAATGGCGCGGAGCGCGCCGGGCGCCCGGACAAACTGACAGACAATTATTCAGTAATAAAAAGATCAGCAACTAATTAAAATAAAATCCTGGCCCGGGTCTGACAGAAAGTAACTACAGTATGCAAATGATTCACAGCCGCAATAAAGCCGCCATATTTCACCCTCGACGCATTTGTTTTCTAATTCATCTTGAGAACACGCGGCACGTGGCGTGATTTATACCGTGCGCGAGGCGAGAGCGGCGAGGAGACATTTTGCTTTTAACGACAAAATATTTCTGCAAAGTGACACCCCCGCCGTGTGCTACAAGTCTTCCACGGTTCTGGAGGGACTCGGGCCCCTTTCACAATCCCCGCGACGGGCGATTCCAGCCGCCACCGCCGCCGATACACTCCGGCTAAGTGACTGCAATCTGCTCTCTCAAATTTTCTGAGAAATGAATTACATCGATCAATAAAATCTCAGCCCCAGCGTGTGGCGAGGAGGTTCATCGGCCCAGCTGGTGAACAATGCTGGTGGCCCGTGCGGAATCGATCGGTCTCAATCCAACGCTCGCTAGAAGCATCTGTCCTAAAAAAAAAAAAAAGGTATCGAACCGGACGAACAATACGCAGAGCGCGACGTGTCCCCGACAATGGAGACGACTCCGGCCCCCCCCCCTCCCGCTGGACGCACAGGGGGAACGGATTGCTGCGCTGACCGCGTTCTATTCCCAGACGGGGAGACGGGCGCTCGTCTCTTCAATGAAGACAATGGACTGATGAGACGATTGTTAGATTTCTGAGTATTCGGCTTCTAATTATAGATCAACCAGAACAAAACGCAGCGAGGGGAATGGAGGCCGAGGCGAGCGTCGCGTCAACTTTGTTTCTTTTTCTTTACTTTACTTTTCTTTCTTTTCAGAACTTCAACCTAAAATAAAAGCGGTGAAGGTTGGGGCTACTTGCCGGCGGCAATACATTATATATTAATATTACGATGTGGTTGGCAAGTGGTTTACCGGAATTATGGCAGAAGATATTCAGCGACAACCCCGATATCGTTTTTTTTGCGGCTGGCCTTCTCATGAGCCGATCTAAAGTCTTCCAAAGCAGTGTGAGGGGACTTCCCCCCCCCCCCCCCCGCCACTCATCAATCTTTCTCTGGCTTACCGATTCACCCGAGAAACGATTTGACGGTGTGGCCAGCTGCTCCCGTAGGCAATACTCTTTGATCCTATGGCCTTGGAGGGCCGGAGTGACGTCATGACATCACTTCCTGACCAGGCTGGAAGAATTTTTATTAAAGCAAAAGATCAATTTTTTTCTTTTTTTTTTCTTTTTTGATATCTTGCTTTTAAAGGTAAAGAAGAGATTGGAGGTCTTTTTGACCCCACATCTCTCCATAAAGAGGACCTGTCATCCTTTTTTCTTTTACATGTTTACATTCCTTGGAAGGGCTGGTTCACACCACAAAAAAAAACGCACTCCAGATCCATTCTGTATGTGTTTCTGCAATCACGTTTTTAGCGTGTTTTTGGCACATTCCGGTGCGTTTTTGATGCGTTTTTGAACCATTTCCAGATGCTTTTTTCTTCTTTTTTTCCCCCTGGTTTTTTCTCTTTTTTTCACTGTACTGGGGTCCGGTGCGGTTTTGCTACGTTCCAGTGCATTCCTGTGCGTTTTTGATGCTTTTTACCACGTGCCAATACAGTCCACTGCAGGAAAAATGCAGCTTGTTCTACTTTTTTCTTTTTTTTTCTGAAATTGGAAAGCCCCGGAACTGACCGCACTGTTGTGAACTATGCCATTGGAAACCATATAACCTACTTTCCGTGCAATTTTTGATGCAAAAAAAAAAAAAACGCACTGGACTGCATGTGGTGTGAAGCAGCCTTAATAGGAATAAAAGTAACGCAAAAAAATAAAATTAAAAAAATAAACAAAACCATTTAAAAATAATAAATAATAATAATAATAAAAAAAAAATTTAAGCGCCCCGTCCCTCCGTGCTCACGCGCAGAAGCGAACACCTACGTAGGTCACGCCAACATATGTAAACGGTATTCCAACCACACATGTGAGGTATCTCCGCAAACGTTAGAGCGAGAGCAATAATTCTAGCATTAGACCTCCTCTGTAACTTTAAACTGGTAACCTGTAGAAATTTTTAAAGTGTCGCTTATGGGGATTTTTAAGTACCGTAGTTTGTCGCCATTCCACAAGCGGGTGATATTTTAAAGTGTGACATGTTAGGTATCTATTTACTCGGCGTAAAATCGTCTTAAAGGGGGCTTCCAGATTCCAATACGACTCCTGCCCGCAGACCCCGGAAAACAACATTCCCCTGCAACCTGCACCACCACCAGGGTTGTGGGGAAGAGACCCTTGTCCCCATCAACATGGGGACAAGGTGCAGTGCCCCCCATGTTGAGGGCATGTGGCCTGGTATGGTTCAGGCGCTTGCTCATCCCCCCCTCCCTTTTCCTGATCTGCCAGGCTGCATGCCCAGGAAAGGGTCTGGTATTTTTTGGGGGGGACCCCAGGCTTTTTTTTTTGGTTAATTGGGGGGGGGGGGTATGCCGTTTTTTTTTTTTTCTTCTTCTTTTTTTTTTTTTTTAAATAGCCGGGTAATTGCAACCGTGAGTCAATTTAAATCGGATTTGACTCGTTTTTTTTTTTTTTCTTTAGAAATGCCAGTTTTTCTGCAGCAGGTTCTATATATGGTACAGATGTGCCACTTTACAGACAGACTAAGTGGACCCCCCCCCCCCCGGCACAATATTTAAAGTATCTTTTATGTTTATTGTTGCACTTTAAGCATTATAAAAATCACTGCTCCTGAACAAAACAATTGTTTTTTTTGTTTTTTTTTAATTCTTTGCATTGATGCATGCCCCCCAGGGAAGTACCCGGACCCCCCATACCCCTTTAATGGCCAACTACGTGCATATAAAGCCCTGTACACACGGGCGAGAATCCCATCAAAAAAAAAACGTCGGTTTTCTCGACGGGATTCCTGGCAAGCTTTTCTTGCCAAGCCCTGTGTACACATGGCACATTCAAAAGAACCGCTGTTCTTTTGAATGGCAAGAACGCGGTGACGTCATCGACTACGACAAGCCGGCGCTCGTCACATTCGATGCTGTTACCGCCATCTTGCTACACCCCACACTACCCTTGTATGCTTCGTGCATGCGTCAAAGTCTTATCGAGCATGCGCGGGCTTACCCGGAGGACAGGTAAGCATACAGACGATCGGTTTTCTCGGGAGGAAACACTCTGACGAGAATCCCGACGAGAAAAAAGAGAGCAGGTTCTCTATTTTTCTCGTTGAGATTCCCGGCAGTTTTCCCGACGAGAAACCCTACACACAACCGGTTTTCTCGGAAAAAAGCTCTCCCAGCAGTTTTCTTGCCGAGAAAACCGGTCGCGTGTACGAGGCTTAAGCCTTCAAAATGGGCACTTTGTATTTTTCCTCTTCGGCTCCCATAGACTTCAGTCGCCGTTCAGGTCAGAGCATTTCCCCTGTTCAGGAGTTCTGCTGTGAACCGATCACGGGGGAGTTCCGCCCATCTCTAGCTGGATTGGATATTTTCTGAGATTTTGAAACCCATCTTGTGCCTAAGAAAGGCTCTAGAGGAACCTTGCAGAGGATTGACTTGTCCTCAGCATAGGACTCCACCCAGGGCCGGGACAAGAGGCGGGGGCGGGAGGGGCGGCTGCCCTGGGCAGAATGGTTTACTATAGGGATGGTGGCGCCTTCCTTCTGTTGCAAGGTTGACAGGAGTAGTGGCAGCGGCAGTGAGTGCTGAGTGTAGGATTCTCTAAGCTGGCACATAATGAATGGGGGGGGGGCAAAGGGGCGCAGTTTGGAGCTGGGTGACCTTCTCCTGGCGCTGAATGAGACAAGCCAATTACCACTGACAGGGGTGCTTACACTGATCAGCTTTTATTCATTGATGTAAAACCTTCATTTAGAATGACGATCAAATTTTTGTAGTTTGAGAATTTCAAAAGAAATCCCAGAAAAGCTGAAGTTTGTGAAATAGAAGAAATGAACATCAAATTGGTAGAAGAAATGCTGAGCGCGATCCATCGATGGGCAAAGCCAACGTGATTTCCAGGCGTGAATTTTTTGATGAGAGAATAAAACATTGTAAAGGAGATGATTTGCGGAGAATATCAGAGAGATGGAGGATGAAGAAGTGTAAATGTTGTTCTGGTTTTAGCGCTCGTAGATGGATGTGGATTCCATCGAGTGTTTAGATAATGATTTACTGGAAAAGTAAAATGTTTAATCGGATTTATTTCCATGACTGTGATTATCAGAGAGACGCTTAAGAAGCAGAATGAATTCTCCGGAGGGATCGGTGTGCCGGGATGAGGGGCACCGAGGATTTCATCGATTGTCTGGCTGTTCAAGGTGTAGAGTCCGAGGAATGCCAGATGGAGAGCCGATCCCACCTCTCTGCCCGGCCGCAGCACTCTATATTATAGGGCCCAACCTGCGGCCCTCCAGCTGTTGCGGGACTACAAGTCCCATCATGCCTCAGCCTTTTGGGAGTCATATACTGTAACTGTCAGCCCTGCAATGCCTCATGGGACTTGTAGTTTCACAACAGCTGGAGGGCCCCAGATTCAGCACCCATGTTATAGGCCAGTGATGGAGAACCTCGGCAGCCCAGATGTTTTGTAACTACATTTCCCATGATGCTCCACTATAGTGCAGAGTGCATGAGCATCATGGGAAATGTAGTTCCAAAACATCTGGGCTGCCAAGGTTCCCCATCACTGCTGTAGGGGCTTCATAGAGGGCGTTACATTGTTTTTATTACTGATGAATTTCAGAAGATATAAAAGAAGGACATGGACACAGCTCTGGAATTGTTAGGGGCTCGCTGCCCTTTAACTGCACCTCCTTTAGCTGGAGGGGCAGCAACTGGGGGGTGTACACATGCCACAGCCGTGATGTTCTGAATTATACCCCCACTGCACAACCGTTCACTGGTAAGATCAGTGTGCTGCTGCCTCTCTGCCTCCTGCTGACAACCCCCCCCCGCTCAACCATTCACTGGTAAGATCAGTGTACTGCTACCTCTCTGCCTCCTGCTGGCACCCCCCCCCCCCCCGCCCATTTACTGGTAAGATCAGTGTACTGCTACTTCTCTGCCTCCTGCTGACAACCTCCCCCCCCGCCCAACCATTCACTGGTAAGATCAGTGTACTGCTACTTCTCTGCCTCCTGCTGACAACCCCCCCACCCAACCATTCACTGGTAAGATCAGTGTACTGCTACTTCTCTGTCTCCTGCTGACACCCCCCCTCCCCATTCAGCAGCCATTCACTGTGAAGATCAGTGTCCTGCTGGTTCTCTGGCTCCTGCTGACATGCCCCTCCCTCCCCGTACAGACATTCATTGGAAGATCAGTGTGCTGCTGTTTCTCTGCTCCCTGCTGACAACCCCCCCCCCCCCCCCAGTACAGTAATTTACTGCGAAGATCAGTGTCCTGCTGTTTCTCCTCCCCCCAGCACTCTGAGATCTTAATGCAGCTGAGAACAGAGGTCATGTGATCATTTATATTTATAATGTTTTTTTTAGATCTATACACAAATGTTTTGCCTTTCATGTTTTACCTAAACTGAATGTGTTGTTCAGAATATAATTTTAATACACCTCATCCTTGCACCCCCGCGAGCATTTAACCCTTGCAGTGCAGGGGGGGGGGGCTCTGCAGGGAAGATTTTATCTAATTTCCCCGGAGTTCAGCTTTAAATGTTCATAACATAGGGGCATCCATGACATTATTTTGCAGAGCATCCTGGGAGTTTCTGAGGCCCACAATATAGATTGAAATGATATAAAATATCTCTTAAAAATATTGTAAACATTAAAAGAATTAAAATAACATAGACCACCCCCCCCCCCAAATCTTTATCATTTCCCTTAACAAAGTCATTTAAAAAAATAATCCTCTCATTATTATTATTATTATTATTATTATTACTATTTGATTTGTTTGATGTTCTGGAAGCCGTGTGCCGTGTTATAAAGTCTGTGTTGCTGTTCTGCCCTCCGGGTTTCTGCGCCGATGCATCGCTTACTGGACCTCTGTGGCGGAGGAAACCATTGGAGGAATCCCTTGATCCGTTCTGATAGGACTCACAATAGATTTGTAACATATACAGCAGAAGTCACAATCTGGGACATTTAGATACATTGTTTCATATGTTCCCTGTGTATCCTTGTTTGTTCTCATATTGTGGGAGCCAATGCTGCGCATTTCAGTCGGCTCATCTCGTGTTCTGGAATTTGAGGTCATGGACTATTTCCGTGCTCGCGTAACACCGCCATATGCAATGTCTATCAATAAACTTTATTTTACTTCTTGTTAAAGAGGAAGTTCACTCCCCATTTACATTTTGTTTCCTTTCTTGCTGGGTGGTCTTCCAGAACATAGTCTTGTGGTTTAAAAATTTATATTTAAGATTTAGGCCTCATGCCCACGGACGTTTTTACAGCCACGTTTTTTACAGCTTAAAAACGTCTGTCCATGTTATTGCATACATTTTTTGACCTTTTAAAAAAAAACGTCAGAGCTCAAAAACGCAATCGCAGCGTTTTTGCGCGTTTTTTTTTATGCCTAACGCCGACTCAGAGGAACGCACTGGTCCTGTTTTTTTTTTACAGCTTAAAAACGTCTATGCTATTTACAGCTCAAAAACGCCTAGGTGGGCATGAAGCTATAGACTAACATGGACAGGCGTTTTTAAGCTGTAAAAAACGCTCAAAAACGCGGCTGTAAAAATGTCCGTGGGCATGAGGCCTTAATATCTCAAAGATATGATATGGGTTAAATAAGAGTTCTTTTGACCAGAAGTGAAAGCTTCAATATAATAAACATTTATTAGAGAATTGTTAAAGTCTAATCTAACACACAGAAACTATCTATAGTCTTAAACAAGCAGCAAATAGTAGGTTAAAAATATACAAAGTATTTACATGGAGGAACATAGAGCCTATTCCTCTGAAACATTAACCACTTGCTTACTGGGCACATATACCCCCTTCCTGCCCAGGCAAAATTTCAGCTTTCGGCACTGCGTCGCTTTAACTGACAATTGCGCGGTCGTGCGACGTGGCTCCCAAACAAAATTTACATCTTTTTTTTCCCCACAAATAGAGCTTTCTTTTGGTGGCTCCAACAAGTTAAAGTACAGGCATGTGTAGTTACAGGTCAGACAGACCTTTACCATAGTTACCCTTTCAGAACCATCCTGCAGGCTATTTTTCCATCAAAGAGAGCTCCCTTCTCCTCCCCTCTTGAGTATATCTCTCTATGCTGATGTCCCATTGGTTGGCCTAGCTGGTATCATGATTGGAGGGCTTACTACATAAGTCAGCCCCCTTTCATGCAAATCCTGATTGCATATCCCAGCATGGGATCCATTGAGGTGAGTAGATGCAAACAATGGAATTGGCTCTCCATTGTCTGTATATACAAGCCTCAGACCCACATAGTCTGCTCTTAACAAAAGGGCTTTCCTAGGGGCTAAATGAAATATATATACAGGAAGCTAATTGAAATATATTCATAATTACAATATTTTACAGCTATTTAATGGAGATTTCACATAACCCATAAGGCAACGATAGTCACATAGCTACAAAGATTGGAACCCATCTGGTGGTATGGTGCTGACCTCATTGGTGTCAGTTGTGTGTAATGAGGGCTCAGTCCCTTGATAGTCAATTTTGGAGCGGTCCTCCAGCTAGTAAGGGGTGTGGTTGGAGACAATGGTGGATATTGGCAAAGCCTTTTTCAGAGGACTAATCCTCTCCACAGTCATATAGTCCTTCCATTGCTTTCCCCCAGGTCTATGTAAAGACGTGAAATATCTACAAAGATTGGAACTAATCTAGTGCCACCCTTGTTGGTGTTATAGTTGTATTTATTGGGGGCTCGGTCCCTTGAAAGTCAACCATAGTCTATTTTGGAGTGGTTCTCTAGCTGGTGGGGTGTGTTTGTGGACAAGGGTGGATTTTAGAAAAGTCTCTTTTGGAGGACTATTCCCCTTCCCAGTCATGTAGTCCCTCCATTGATTTCCTCTGAGTCTATGTAAACACAGGTGAGCTACAAATATTGGAACCCATCTGGTGGTATGGTGCTACCCTTGTTGGTGTCTGTTGTTTTTAACCGGGGCTCAGTTCCTTGAAAGTCAACCAGAAAGACTTGTGTCTTTTTTCAACCTCACCAACTATGTAACTATATAGCCAATTTTGATGCGGACCTCAAGCAGATGGGGTGCAGCTGGGAACGATGGTGGATTTCAGTAAAGTCTTTTTTGGGGGGGTCTAGTCCTCCCTACAGTCAATAATCCTTCCATTGATTTCCTCTAGGCCAATGTAAAGAGGTGAGATAACTACAAAGATTGGAACCCATCTGGTGGTATGGTGCTACCCTTGTTGGTGTCAGTTGTTTTTAATGTGGGCTCGGTCCCTTGGAAGTCAACTGTAGTCAGTTTTGGAGCGGTTCTCCAGCTGGTGGGGTGCAGTTTGGGACAATGGTGGATATTAGCAAATAGTCATATAGTCCTTCCATTGATTTTCTCCAGGTCTATGTAAAGAGATGAAATAGCTACAAAGATTGCATCTCATCTGGTGCTACCCTTGTTGGTGTCAGTTGTCTTTATTGGGGGCTCGGTCCCTTGAAAGTCAACCATAGTCTATTTTGGAGTGGTTCTCTTATCCCCACCCTAGCCATTTAGTCCTTCCATTGATCTCTTCCAGGTCACTGCAAACAGGAGAGATAATCTACAAAGATGGGAACCCATCTGTTGGTAAGGTGCTTCCCTCATTGGTGTCAGTTGTTTTTAATAAAGGCTCGGTCCCTTGGAAGTCAACCATAGCCAATTTTGGTGCGGATCTTGAGCCAGTGATGTGTGGTTGGGGACAATGGTTGATTTCAGGAAATACTTTTTTGGGGGACTAGTCCTCCCCACAGTAATTTATTCCTCCTCTGGTGCTATGTAAAGAAGTGAGATAACTACAAGTATAGGAAGCCATCTGTTGGTATGGTGCTACCCTCGTAGGTGTCAGTTGTGGGCTCGGGTTCCTTGGAAGTCAACTGTAGTCAGTTTTGGAGCAGTTCTCCAGCTGGTTGGGGTGCAGTTGGGGGACGAGGGTGGATTTCAGTAAAGCCTTTTTTGGGGGAACTCTTCCTCCCCCCAGTCATGTAGCCCCTCCACTGATTTCCTTGGTCTGTCTTTCTAACCACCGGTTAAGCTCAGTACTTTTCCTTTATTGTTCTTTCTCTTCTATTCCTTAATATCACAGAACTCTACGTGGTATGGAGACTAGGCGTTGACAGTGTGAGCGAGAGCCATTTATTTATTTAACCCCTGATTCCCAGAACCCTTAATGGATAGCACCGCGCAGCACCTGACAGGCGAGGGCCATAATTTTATTTTTGATTGCGCGATATGCTCTCCATTTTCCGAGGCGCACCAGTAAAACCCCCGCTACATTGCAGAAAAAACATAAATGCATTCCAGCTTGTAAGGCGAGAGTCGGAGCGCACTGAAGTATACCTCATCCGCGGCTCCTTGATTACCATATACCGATATTGCTGCAGGGTGTAATATAAAAACCAATGAAATTGAACTCAATATGAACCATGACAGTCGTCCTTAATGTGCTCTCGCCTTAGCCTTGAATGGCAGTCTAACACTTTATTACTCTCAATGTGGATAAAGTGATATATAAGGTTTCAAATGGCTGAGTAAGTGAAGCACATTGTCTTATAGCAGCAGGTGCCCGGCGTCCTGGGGGGGAGCGGGAATCGATTGGCGTGGTGTATGTGCGCACTTGTGGTCATATCTGGATAAGCGGTGTTTATGTGATAGAGTGACTGTGCGCGGCTACTCCTGCGGTGTCTGCAAATGTGTTTGTGTAACCGTAATAGAGCAGATTGTGTTTACTCTGTAAATGCATTTTGCTAATTTCTATTTAATGTTCCCATGATGATAAGTTTCTTTTTTTAAACGGGAAGAAAAATGGAAATCGAATCTCGGATGATGCGCTGTAAAGTTTAGTATAGCGTGCATGCCCATATTGCGTGCGGAACGTTCGGGATCTGTGTTTGGTTAGACGTGCCGATAAAACAGATGCACTGACGCCATTCTGCTGCTAGAAAATATGTTAGGACTGAGGTCTCATCCGAAAAATATAGACAAAAATTGGGCACGTACCGGGGTAAAAAACCCCTGAACCCCTAAGAAGGTGGACCATAATGGCCATAAAGTGGAGACATATTTAAAAAGATTTGTAACAAAGTTTATTATACAATTTTAAAATCACCAAAAAAACGAATGTCCTCTCTCAGCAAACAAGGGGGGGGGGCTAGAACGTCAACATTATAAAAACATAGTATGTCGTAAGTACAAAATCCAAGGTTTGAACGGATTATTCTGGTGTTGTCTGCACGGTCAACGTTTCGCCAAAAGAAAATGGCTTCTTCAGGACCCAGACACCAAGTGGATTAATGTTAACCGGTCAGACCTAATAGTCAGCAGGCCAACCACAACGCCTAGGGCGGGCATAGGCGCATACCCAGAGGGGACAGACGGACAGCACTAGCGGTAAGAAGAAGCGGCAGTCTATATTGTAAGCTTAGCATTTAGACCAGGTGACGACAGGCCAGGTAGCAGGGGCCCACAGGCAATATAATGCGTAGAATCCAAGGAGTCAGATGATGTCAACTGTAACGGGCTTCAATATATGGCTACACCATGTTGGGGAACGATCCACCATGTGGGACTATATAAGAGAGAAGAGACGGCAACTGAAAACTAGCTCATCCACACTAGCGGTGCTCTCTGAAGAGCGATCTGCATTCAGAGGAGGTGAGGAGGCATGGTATGGCTTCCTCACCACCTGCAATGCTTGCAGTTTGCTGGGTGCTTACAAAACAGCCTCAGTCACTTGAATGGGTCGCGTTGAGTGGGCGCTGCTTCTCCTGAAGGAGGCGGTGGGTATAACTCTTCCTGAGGCCGCAAAGTCAAGCATCATGGCCACGGTATGTGTACACCCCTGGCTGCTGCCTCTGTAGCTAAGAGGGGGGGGGAAGAGGTAGCGGTTAGGGAAGAGGCGTGGAGCGATTTAAAGTGTGGCTCAACCAAAGGGTTTTACCACCCCCAACTATGCATGTGAAAGAGCCCTAGGACTCTTTTATTATCCTACTGCTAGGTGTGCCTGAGGCCTGTTCCCCCCCCACACGGCATTGTGGTTTTTCCATCCTGCTTCTACATCACTATTGTGTCCTATAGTGAAGTGGGGTTTGGCGGATGGAACCCCAACACATGGTGGGTGACCACAGGCATCCAATACTCCTAGATACGTATGAACTGTTTTTTCTCTTTGCAAAGTCCCTCTTTAAAAAAAAATGGCAGCAGTAGAGATGTTTAAAGAGAAGTTCCAGGCTGCTTCAGAATTTTTTTTACTTCACTCTAAAAGAGAAGTTCCACTATATGTCCTCCACAGAGTGTATGACTCGGTCCCGCCCTCCGGCGGCCGCGTCATTGGATTTGATTGACAGCAACGGGAGCCAACGGCTGCGCTGCTATCAATCTATCCAATCAATGCCGAGACACCGTGGAGAAGAGGACGCCGGGGACAAGCCAAGCAGGTGAATGGGCTCAGGTAAGTAAAACTGGGGGGCCTGTGATTGCCAGGTGTTTTTTCACCTTAATACATAGGATGTATTAAGGTAAAAAAACACTAACCTTTGCAAACCCTTTAAACCTGTTGGTGCCAGGAGGAGCACCAGAAATGGGCACGTGAGCATCAGAACTGGAGCTCAGAGCAATGGAAGAAGGTGGCCTGGTTTGATGAACCACATTTTCCTGGTGCCAACTCTTACCTGGGGAAGAGATGGCACCAGGATGTAGTATGGGAAAAAGGCAAACTGGCGGAGGCAGTGTGATGCTTTGGGTAATGTTCTGCTGGGAGACCTTGGCTCCAGCCTTTCATGTGGATGTTACTTGACATGTACCACCTACCTAAAAGTTGTAGGTGACCAAGTCCACCCCTTCACAGTGTTTCCTGATGGCAGTGGCCTCTTTCAGCAGGATAATGCTCCCTGCCACACTGCAAAAATGGTTAAAGAGTTGTTTGAGGAACACAACAATGAGTTTGGAGGCCAAGTCAACACAACAACCAGTTGACTTGGCCTCTATGTTCTCCAGATCTCAATCCATATAAAGATCTGTGCGATGTGCTTGAAAAAAAAAAGTCTGATCCACAGAAGCCCCACCTCCCAACCTACAGGACTTAAAGGGGTTGTAAAGGGATTTTTTTATTTATTTTTTTAAAATAAAAAACATGTTATACTTACCTCTACTGTGCATCTCGTTTTGCACAGAGTGGCCCCGAACCTGGTCTTCTGGGGTCCCTCGGCTGCTGTCTCTGCTACTTCCCGCAAGAACTTTCCACCTTCATGCGAGCTCTCTTGCATGGTGAAAAGTTCTTACGGGCACGCTCCCGTGATACAGCAGGCGGCCATAGCCGTTCACTGCATCACTCGGCCCCGCCCCCTGGCGCGCCACGTCATTGGATGTGATTGACAGCAGCGCGAGCCAATGGCTGCGCTGCTTTCAATCAACCAATGAATGAGCCGAGAAGCCGACAGAGAAGCCAGCACGTTCACGGCACGGGACTTTCGAGGGGTCAGGTAAGTAAACGGGGGCTCGGGGTGGGGCGCTAATCGTCGGATGTTTTTTCACCTTAATACATAGAATACATTAAGGTGAAAAAACGTTTGCCTTTAGTGTTCCTTTAAAGGATCTGCTAGTACTGATGGCTCGGTGCCGGATACCACAGCGTACCTTCAGAGGTCTAGTGGAGTCAATGCCTCAATTGGTCAGGAAAGGGTATCTACTCAATATTATGTGGTTGTGGTGGGTGGTCTTCATTTAGTGGCTGATTGGTGTAAATTAGAAACCAGAAGTAGTAGATGTATAGCCCTCATTTTTCATCCAAAAACTAAGCAAGACCATTTTTAAAAGCAGCAATGCCATATTGCCGCCCACCCCTATACAAAGATACTGGAGAGGTTTTCTCATTGCATGGCATGTGCCCATCATTACTGGTACCCATTGAATGGATTGATTTGCCCATCATTGATGACCCCTCTTGAATGAGTCTTATTCCTCTTATAAGGAACACAAAGGCGCCGTCCCTTTTATGTATTTCCTTTTACTTGTCTATTATTTCATCAGAACTCGAAGTTCTTCATTTCTTCTCTCCTCTAACAATACATGGAGATTTGAGTGAAACATTGGAAATATAATGATGTAGGATCCCGGCGCCCCGTCTAACCTGCTACCGGCTTCCACCTTCCTTGGACTGGCGGCTCATGTCTATCTTGGTACCATCCTGGAAACGAATTGCAGATGTTCAGGTTCAAAGTGCTTCCGTTTAATGAGCACAAACAGTACTGGCGTTCGGAATGTGAAGGACACAACTAGGAAAGCGAATAATCTCTGGGGACAGCGATGGGTGTGTTCCGTCCTCACACTGACTATGGAACTTCTTTTACAATCAATTTTAGAACATGCTGGAAGATAACAATCAGAATTTTCTCTGCGTTGTTTTGTAACCTTGTCATATGCGTCTTCCAGCTCTGACCATGTGACATGGCGTCTTCCCTTCTCCAGGTGCCAATTATCATACAGAGGAAGCTGTCAGTTTACGGCTCACATTTACATTTCTACCGGCTAAGATGTATAATAATGAGATATATCTCCCAAATGATGGAAAAGTTTTACTCTTGAGACATCTAAACACCTGACCAGACCAGAGACAATCCCGTGATTTCCACCAGATCTTCCTAGATCAGTGATCTTCAAACTGCAGCCCTTTGCTGCCCTTTATCCACTGATAGAAACCAAGAAAAGTGGTGGCAGAAAAAGACAGAGTAGTCAATGGAATCTGACCCTTTTTTTATTTTTTTGTTTTTTATTTTTGGGTTTTAGTTTTTTCCGTTAACTTTATAGTCTGACCAAGGATCTATGTTAGTCCCAAGCATGTTTGAAGACATTTACTGTTGACTGACTCCCTACTTTTACTGGAAGCCTATTCCCACCATCACAATATTCAAACGTTCTTCTAGAGAGTGTCACCAATCATTTAAATCAGAGGTCTGATGAAGTCACGTGGCGTGACGCAACGTGTAAGGACCGGATGTATGATCGCTAACCCAGAAGTGACGCTGGTATCGTCCACCAGACGCGCGGTTTGCACTTTATGCTTGTTATTACCATTTTAATGTAAGAGCCCATTTGGCTATCTAATAAATTTCTTTATATCAACGGTTTTACACTACGGGAGATTTTCTGCTTATCTTTTAATTCTCACACTGGGAGATCCATCGGCATCGGCGAGTCCAGATACCTACACCATTACCAGCAACTCCTTTCCACAACATCATAACGTGGGGAGACGGTAAGCTGTTGCAGGCTTGGAAATCCAGGATATCTTGAAGGCTACATACACTCTGGGATGAGATAAGCGCACTGTCAGCATTTAGGACTAAGAAGACGCCCCTTAGAAGATCTATGTGACACAAGATGATTGGTGACACTCTCTAGAAGAACTTTTGAATATTGGGATAGAGAATTATCAGCTCCAACACTCCCATCTTATTTAGTGGGAATGCTTCAGCAGTCCCACTATTGTTATTCGTTTTCTTATTTACCTTTAATTTTAATTTTATTATTCCGTACGTTTTTTGGCTCTGCGTAACTTCTGCATACTTTCAGCTATTAAAACCATTCAACTTTTTAAAACGTTCAGCTCTTTCAGCTAATGATGGGACTTCTTCAACTTTTTTTCTACTATTTCTACTTTTTAAAATATTAAGCTTTTTAACACTTTTTTTTTTTTTTAACATTGAAGTCAATGAGAGCAGGCTTCAAATCCTTAAAATCTTCTTCCGCTCCCAAAAGTTTCAGCTCCTTCATACTTTCACCTACAGACGCCAAACAAACTTTAAAATGTTCACAAAATATTCAGCTATCCGGAAATATCTTTTCAGTTTGATATCTTTTTACAGTTTTTGTGAAAAAGCTGTTTAAGTTTAGTGATCATTTCAGGAAATGTTATCGATTAAACAGTGTCTATGGGGCTGCTTAGAGTGGATGATGTCATCGCTACAGCACAGAGCCTTAAAAAAAAAATGATCTTAGTTCCTTCTCTATAAATTGCTCTCACGCCCACAAGATCTACTTGTCATACACAATTTATACATCAAAACGTGGGTCTTTTTGTCTTACTTTTGGCTGGTTGAGCTTCCAAATGACAAGAGTTCTACACTTTCTTCCATTGACTGTCCTGTATAAAATTCTTCACGTTTCCCAGCGAAACGCACAGCAAACTTCTTTTTTAAATCTCTGACATGCCCACATTTTTTAGTTTATCAACATAAATTTTATACCGATACGTTCACAAAGGCCGAGTGTCTCTAACAGTGAAGTTGCTGTTTCGATGGCATGTACTGTTGTGGATTTATTATTATTATTGTTTGAAGGGTTCTCTCACACTGTCTCTCACTCATTAGGTGTGGGGATTAATGATCTAAGAGAGGCTTTATAAGTACTGAAGGAACACGGCTTGTATGTCCTAAAGATAGTGTAGTGGTTATGGTGAATGGCTTTGGTGTGGGCTTAGCAATTCAGCTATTCAGCATTCCCACGCATTTTCTGCAGGAAATGCATTTTCTAGTTGGATTTATTATTTATGTGGACTCGTTTTACACTTTTGTTCACTTGATATTCACACACGTTATTCACCTTTTATTAGTTGCGCTGATCATCATTCACTTTTACTTCCTGATTTTGTGCACATGTACACATCTAGATCTAGCAGCAATTACCGTATATACTCGAGTATAAGCCGAGTTCTTCAGCCCTTTATTTAGGGCTGAAAGTACACCCCTCAGCTTATACTCCAGTCAGTACCTGAAAATCTTCTAATACTGCGGCCGGCGTCCATTGTTTAAATATCGCAGCTTTCTCCTGGTCCCTTCCGTGATGGGCGTTTCCAGCAAACACTGTGTTGAGTGTTCCGCCTATCACAGAGGTCCTCTCATTCTCAGACTCTGTTTCCCAGCAGGCACTGTGTTCAGTGTTCCGCCTATCATGGACGTTCTCTTGTCCGAGGATGAAAAGACGTCCGTGATTGGCGGAACACTGAACACAGTGCCTGCTGGGAAACGGAGTCCGAGAATGAGAGGATCTCTGTGATAGGCGGAACACTCCAGCGTTTGCTGGAAACGCCTATCACGGAAAAGAAAGGGAGAAAGCCGCAATATTTAAACAATGGACGCTGGCTGCAGTAAAAGAAGATTTTCAGGTACACTGACTCGGGCACAGGGAGGCTGCAATGTGAGGTGGCACAGTGAGGTGGCAATGGGCACAGTAAGTTTGGGCAATTGGCACAGTGAGGTGGCAATGGGCACATTTCCCCCCTAGGCTTATACTCGAGTCAATACGTTTTCCCAGTTTATTGGGGTTTTACCTCGGCTTATACTCGGGTCGGCTTATACTCGAGTATATACGGTAATTATTTTTATTTGATTCGATTTATCACTTTGATTCACACACTTCACGGTACAGGGTAGCGCGGAAGACGCACCTTATTCTATTCCCACCATCAACTATCCTTTCAGTAAAATTGAGTTTTGAACTTTCCTCCAGTGTCCTGGCCGGCTTTTTTCGTATATTCTTATTTTAACCATCTTGATGTAGGTGCAACCTCATTTTTACTAATAAACGTCTCAAGGATTTTACACTATCGAAGCCTTTTTGTGATCGGGCCCGTCTTTGGTGGCAGAGGCTAGACCGCGGGATTCCCTTGGAGGAATAAAGGCCCTGGTTGGGTAAATAGCCAAAAGCGGGAAGGACCTCCCATAACAGGAGGTCTTAAGGAGCTGGTAAGAGGCCATTCTCAGGAGGTGGAGGCTTCCTTTTCTGAAACTCACTTATCATTTTGGTGAAAATTTATAAACACTGATGCCTCGTACACACGACCGGTTTTCCCGTCGGAAAAACTGCGATGAGAGCTTTTGGCCGGGAATTCCGACCATGTGTATGCTCCATCGGACTTTTTCCCACAAGAAAACTGGCGACAAAAAAAAAAAAGAGGGCAGGATCTCTTTTTTCCCGCCAGAAAACAAATCCTAGCGGGAAAACCGTTCGTCTGTATGCTTTTCCGACGGGGGAAAAAAAAACGTGCATGCTTGGAAACAATTCGACGCATGCTTGGAAGCATAGAACTTAATTTTTTCCGGCTCGTCGTAGTCTTTTACGTCACCGCGTTCTTGGCAATCAAAAGTTAACCGGACTTTTGTGTGAGCGTGTGTATGCAAGGCAGGCTTGAGAGGAATTCCGTCGGGAAAACCATTGTTTTTTTTTTTTTTACGACGGGAAAACCGGTTGCGTGGACGAGGCAACAGGGATTCATTGGATTTCTCATCACTTAGTGGACTTTCTTTGTTTCAATATGTTTGCAACTGTCATTTTTGTGTAGCGCAACTTTATTTTGGCCTAGTTTGCGGTATAGCGTGTTCTGGGGAGGAGTTTGTCTCTCTCTCTATATGTATTAAGCTTTAATTAGAGATCTGTAATTATTTGGTCCTGTGAGACTTCAGATCGCGGCTCCCGTCTCTTTTCAGGATGTGACGGCGCGGAGAGCATGGCGGTACAGACGCTCGTGTAAATATGTATCTCTATACATACTGTGTATAAGTTAATGATGTAGAAGCCGTCAACTGAGCCGGCATATGGCAGTGTTTGAGTTTATAGCAACAGATGGATCTGATCTGTGCATGGATCAGCGGAATAACTTTTTAATATTTAATTTCCATTGAATCTTTAATATCGCATCTAACTAATTGTGCCGCCGTATTTCTGCCAAGCCGCTTCTGTGCGGAGATGGAAAGTGAAAAGTGACAGGAGAGCGCTTAAATTGAAGCCGTCATTGCGGGGAATAAAATGTAATTACTTGAGAGGAGATTCTTTAATACAGTCACTTAACTCTTTGCTGGAGAAAAAAACAACATAGGGGGAGGGGTGAAGGCGGGTGCTTTGCTATAATCTCCATTTTTTATATTGTCAACATAGACCGTGGGGGTAGGGCGGCTCGGTTATCAGGGTTGGGCTTGTCCTGTTTTGGTTTTGCCATCGTAGAATTCCATACCTGCTCATGTGACAAAACCACATCAGCTAGGAGTCTGCGGTACTATATGGTAAAGAAACCCGTTCATCTGTGTTTGCACTTCACTCATGTGATGATGCAATGCTGTACAATGATGTACAATGCTGTATATATAATGCTGTACAATGC